>JAPFBL010000290.1:0-600000 GCA_026182355.1 Hermatobates lingyangjiaoensis | reverse complement strand
TTTTTATACTTAACCTCAAGGTTAAGTATTCATCATAAAATTTTTCACGAACTTGACGTAGTTAGGCTGTTTTATTCATAAATAAACTTTGTTCACAAATGAAAACAGATACTCGTACCTGCCATGAGATTGGCAGTATTAATCTCTTTTCAAACAAATATTATTATTGTTACTATTATTGTATTGTTATTACAAAATTATTGTATACAGACAACAAAATATCAAATCAATTGTAAGTGTTAGTAACTTTTTTGTGTTTTCTAGTAGTAAGATTAATAATATATATATATATGAAGTATAAAACAGTTTTGTGACAGATTTAGTCGCGCTTCAAAGAAATAGAAGTATTGTTATTGCAGTTCAAATAATTTGAAAATTTAAAAAAATCGTAATGAAAGAATCGGAAAACTAGGGTATTTACTTAACTGTGTGATTACGATTTCCCCAAAAATACATGATTCTTACGATTAACGATTCAGATTCAGATTATTCGTCCCAACACTAGTATATAATTATATTGCTAAATATTTCACAATTAACTTAACTTGAAGGTACTGTCGTTACAAGTTCATTCATTTGTTTGTGTTGAATTATTAAAACAAGTTATTTGTATCCAAACAGGCAAGTTTTATGGATTTCAAATGTTAAATAAATTACACTTTATGTTGAATGTCTCTATGAAGGAGTTATGTTTGCAATGTTAAATAAATTACACCACCTTACGTTGAATGTCTCTATGATGGAGTTATGTAACATACTTGGACGTTTCAGTTTGTGAAGCATAGTTGAAGTCTTCTAGTTGTTGGTTTGTAGTTGTTACCTTCTTGATGGTTAACTCTACTATGATGAGTTTCTGAAGCTCTTTGACTTAATATCCTCATATTATTAATTCCTTGTCATATTATTGATTCCTTGTCATATTAGTAATTCCTTGTCATATTATTAATTCCTTGTCATATTATTAATTCCTTGTCATATTATTAATTCCTTGTCATATTATTAATTCCTTGTCTTATTATTAATTCCTTGTCATATTATTAATTCCTTGTCATATTATTAATTTCATTTCCCTGTCGTCAGAGTTTCATTTTAACTGTATTGTTTTTCTTTTCATTATAGATTTATAAAAGAGTTTTCCAATAGCTTTTCTTTTTGGGAAATCATTGTTTAAAGTACATAACATTATCTGTAGGAGATTTGAAAGATAAATATAGGCAGTGAAAATATCTGCATCGCAATTTTAAACTTCTATTGACTGACAGATGACTGAGACATTACTACACTTTCTTGATCTACAACCAATTTGGCCTAAGCCGTTATCTAGGTCTACCTGAATTAAGATGTAAAATTTCATGAATGTTATGAGGCATTTTGGAATGCCTAGAAAAAATGCATATACAGAGTCAGGCAAAATGATCTGACACATTTGTAGGTTTAATAAAAGGTAAATAAAGTCAATAAACAATAAAGTGTTTTTATTTTCGAAATGTACATATAATGCCATTTGGTTTTGTTTCTGTAAAATGCCACTGTTTTTTTTTAAACCTAATGAAACAAAATAAGCATTTTATTGTTTACTGACTTTATTTGTCTTTTATTTAACCTACAAATGTGTCAGATCATTTTACCTGACCCTGTATGTACCAGAGATATATATTTTACACATATATGAAGATACATATAGATGAAAATAGATTTATGATTGCTATACATTTCACATTAATTATTTATTTAGGATCATTATACATAGTTTGCTGGTACAATTTATGAATAATGATTTATTTAGAATAATTATATTATATTTTCATATATGCATAATTAATTTCGAGTTAATTATAATGTTGATATTGATTGATATTTAACTTAAAGTAAAATTCGAGATTTGGTATCGAGAAGAGAGATGAAGATGTCATTCTTTTGTTGAAAGGTCTTTTATTCAATTCATTTAATATTATTGACCTCAATTTCCTAAAGTTTGCCAGATATTCATATATCTGTTGTTAAATTCTCTCTTCAAATCAATCCTCTGGTTCAAAGTATCTTTGAAAACACAAGGTGTGAAATATTTTTTAATGTCCTTGGAAATATTCGAAAGCGACTCAAAATGATGTAACGATGTGATTTATTGGACTGAACTATTTTATTTTTGTTGTTTACATTACAGTAATATATATTCGTATCTAAATAAATACAAACATGTGTACTGAGGGCTGCGGTGCTGGTTCTCAGAAACATGATGACAAGAAAATATTTATATGCCAAGCATTCTTTATAAATTGTATGCTTTAATCTTCTAAATACGAAGACATACTTATAATATATATATTCTTAAAATAAACTGCGACACATGGAAAGAAACATAACAAAAACTCACTTATTAATGTTTTGACCGCCATAGCAGTTGAAATATTGAAAATTGAGTCTTTGTTATGTTTCTTTCTATGTGTCACAGTTTATTTTAAGTGTAATATGTCCTGCCGGACCGTTTTTCGTTTATGAGGTATATATATATACTTTTTTTAAATTAAATACATGGACCATTATGAAACCGGTTAATCGGGAGTTTACTATATACTTTGAACCAAGCAATTCAATTTTAATTCTAAGGTAGTGCAATCAGATATTATGTGGTATTTACTCATTGTAGAGTAAAAAGCTAATGAAATGGTCTCCGCATATAAAAATTTAATGGTATAAACAACGCGTTTCGAACACGTAGTGTTCTTCCTCAGGCATTAACTAAAAAATACAATGACACCAGAGAGTTATCTATAGTATAAAGTAAATAGAGTACAAAATTGTGTACTATATTTAGTTCATGCCTGAGGAAGAACACTACGTGTTCGAAACGCGTTGTTTATACCATTATATTTTTATATGTGGAGACCATTTCATTAGCTTTTTAACCTACAATTCAATTTTTCATGGAGTTATTGGTATTCTGATGAACAGTTGTGATCTTTATGAAGATGGAGTGATTCTTTAATTGGATGTATGTTATAATTTACATTGTAATATGATTTAGTTCTTGGTGGACAAAAATACTGGTGAAGAAAGAGACGTGTTGGAGTTGAGTCAGAAGTGGCGCACTCCTTTGGCCTCCCTCCTAGACATCCTCACAGATGAAGCTTCCGACGGAGAACTTACTGCTCTTGTTTCGTTTGCCATTGCTTTTCCAGATACCTTTATTGCCTTAGTCGATACATACGACGTCAAACGGTATCGTATAATTTATAACTCCAATATACTTATATTCTTACATTCTGAGTTCTTACTTTGTTTCCTCTCTGGTGACAGAAAGTGAAACACCTCAAAGCATTTTTCTATTGGTTTCCTTTTTCCTTATGGTTTTAACTTTATATATACATATACTTAAAATAAACTGTGACACATATACTGAAACATAACAAAGACTCACTTTTCAATATTTCGACCGCCATTACGGTCGAAATGTTGAAAAGTGAGTCTTTTTATGTTTTAGTCTATGTGTCACAGTTTATTTTAAGTGTATTCTGTCCTGCCGGACCGTTTTTCGTTTATCATGGTATATATATGTGTATATATATCAATGATCAAACCACATTATGAAATGGGGAAACAAGACTAAGATCTTTCAACCGTAGCAAGCGGTCTTCGTCAGAGTCAAAAACCCAACTGAAACACTAGATGCAGAAAACATCTGGTTTTGACCCTGACGAAGACCGCTTGTTACGGTTGAAAGATCTTAATCTTGTTTTCCCATTTCAGATTGTAGTTTGATCATTGATTGTTATTTCTGTTTATGTGAAATGTTTATATATATATTGTTAAATAACGCCCGATATTTGACTTCGATTTTCGAAGAGACGAGGAAGGAATTCCGGAAATCGGAGAAATTCTGTAGAAAACAGATACAAGTGAAATATGGGGCGTTATTTAACAATATATGTTTGAAGAAGGACTGCTTCCAACTTTTACAAATTGGTGACAAATATATATATAATGGAGAGAAAATACGGCTAATTTATTAGTTCATAACCAATTTATACATAGAAAGTTCTAAATTTTGCCTTACTTTGATTTAAATCAGAAAAACTAATCCGAATTCTGATTTTTTTTAGTTCTTCATACGCACTAAAATTATTCCATCAGACGGGTAATATATCTTTAAGTATACGTACATAACAGGGTTTCATAATAAAAATTTGAAATACAAATAAACGCCATTTATTGTTTGATTCTTATGAGCTTCTAATATATATTACGATCTAATGAAATAAAGTTGTTTATGAAAAGATTTCACAATAAACATGTGAAACAACAATCAATGTTTTAACCGCAATAAGAAATGAGAAAGGAGACTAAGATTCTTCTTGAACCGTAACAAGCGGTTTTCATCAGTTGAGATTCGACTCTCATTTCTCAGTTCTTATTGTGGTTTGTACGTTGAAAGTTGTATATGTATATGTGAGATAATAATATACAATTCTTTGTTGTATCCATTTCTGGAGTATTGAATTATTGTAATAATGTTTGAGTGATGTTTTTAATTTAACTGACTACAAAGAGTTATATATTTTGCAGGAGTGGTTTGGTGAATTTCTGCGCGGTGGCTCTTGCTCTGAATGATCTTGGATACAGAGCAGTTGGAATCAGGATTGACAGTGGTGACTTGGCCTATTTATCTACCAAAGCAAGAGAATGCTTCGTCAAAGTTGCTCAAAGGTAAGTGTTTTTGAAATTACTTAATTTGCGAATGAATTATCATAAAAACTTGTCTTTCTTCTAGTTTTTTGGCTTATTTAACTTAAAAGTCTTTGTGAGAAGTCTTTAGTAATATGACTGTAACTGAAGTCAGAAAAACTAAATTATTTTCAGAAAGTGTTGCTCTCTTACGATAATTAATTATGATGAGTGAGTGGCATTTAAGTTTTAATTAATGAGCTTTCATATTTTATATCATAATCGTATGTCGAGGCATCTCATGAACAAAAGTCCATCTAGATTAAAAATTATGAAAAAAAATTTTTTCTTATTAATTCCGTTTTAAAGTTTGGTTTGTGAGCTATGTATTTTAATAATATACATAAATTAAATCAAATTAGACAGATTCGAGTAAATAAGTATGAATGTGACGAGCATTTGTATCAGTACAAAAGAATTCTGTTCTCTTTCCTTGTTATAGTGCTTCAACTTATCGTTCTTGTTATTAAAGTTTCTCTCGGTTTGTTTTTATATTCCTCCTTTATAAGATTGAAGTTATAAGTGTAATAGGTGATCTATCCGGCGTTGCTCGGGAAACAATTTAATTCCAACTCTAATAATAAATTACATATAACGAAAACAATTTAAAAGGACTCTGATCAAAATCAAAATACCGTAGTTAGTTCCCCCGAAAAATGTTATTTAAGATCCACATGTTTCTCTGTATCTAAATGTCTCCAGTTTTATTTTGATAGCGTTACATTTTCAGTTATATTTCTATTTCTATAGACAGACAGAAAAACTGTATTTTATATATAGAAATTGTGTACATTAGTTTCAATTTTTTTATGATAACTCTCAATTATAATGAAGCTGCTGTTTTTGTAATGAAACTGGCTTCTATACTCAATGTTACCCGAAAAAAAACATTAAAATTATTAAAATATTAAAATCAAATTTTTAAAAGTAATTTACATTGAAAAACAATTGAAATTTTCTATAATCACAAATTACAAAAACAACGGATTATCTATTTTATTTTTTTATATCATTTACTGAATACGTTTTTAGAATTATTTACAAAGTTTCAACAATATTAGGAAAATTTAATGCTTAAAAAATTAAATAATATAATTATAATCATTTGTTTTGTTTTCCAACTCTTAGAGTTATAGGCGTACACCTTTCGTATTCTTCGAAACGTACCATTTAGTATTTGGTACTATTTATTTAAAGAAAAGGTAACTTTAAAAGTGCACCGATGATAATAGGTTAGTTTGCAGGGGTAGTCTCAGTAGAGAACCCTCATAGGCCGAATAATGGCCCCTTGTGATACCACAAATGAACATTCTACATTGTGTTCGGCTCGAGACCGACGGTTTAACGTCCTCTCCGATGGACAACGTGCTCAAATGTTTTCACCTTCTGCGTGAATAAGTCGAGGGCCAGAGTAGGTATTGGACCCCGGATCTATCAGTCCAGAGGTGAGTAGTTACCACTGAGCTAACCGCTGATAATATAGTACTCACTCGGGATTTACTTCTTACACAATGATGATTTTTACTGTCTTTTTCTTTTCATCCACTACGTTTTTCTTAATTTCCCGAATAAGAACTTCTTTTTTGGGGCATCATATTTTTCCAGAAATTCGTAAGAAATATATTGAACATTATTTTTTTTAAAAAAAAAAAAAATCATGCTACTGGCAGAATTTATAGCCAAAACAAATATCAGTCCACATGATGGCTAGTGACACTTAAGACTATGGAAAAAACGATACTGCAATCAGTGACAAGTAAATGTCACTGAGTAAACAATTGTCAATTTTTTTTTTAACTTAAAACTGAAAAAGGGATCTCCTGCTACCCATAGATCTTTAGAGAACACATAGAATTTTTTTTACTATTTACACTGGCTTCTTCGGAAAATTTTCACACAAAAATGTAACCTTTTTTTTCTAGGAAACAACACAAACATCCATTAGAATTTATATAAATAGACTACAGTGGAACTGTTATTAACAAATCCGTTACTGGTCTATGGTAGTGGACAAAACTGTGGTATTGAAATTTTTGTAAATACAATTAGCCATTCCAAATTTGAAAGTTAATATTTTTTAAGTTGCCTTCAAACGTTAGATTTTCTAAAAATAACATTTTCTTTAAAACAATGATATGTATACTTCAGTTACAGTTAGATAAAAATTTCCTTGTACAGTTTTTTTTACGAGCTTCCGTAATAACATTTATTATAATTGCTTTGTTTTTAAATAACTGTATGTAATTATAGTAAAAAAAAATTGCTGTTTACTGAATTGCTTGCAATTTAGTAATTGTAATGTGTTTTGACTTGTTACAGTTTGTTTAAACATGTAGTAATTTTGTTGTTGGTCCTGTAGCTCTTATCTCATGTGAAGCATCAATAAATTTCTCTTATTTTATTATGAATTTAGTTTTCAAAACAGTTTCAATTATAATTGAATAATGAATAATGGTTGTATAAACAGTTATTGTCTTTTTGTGATGCGTACGAGAATTTGTTTTTTTTTATTTACATGAAGGAAGCTGCCTGTTATACAGAATTAATATTTTGTTTCAATTATTTGAATTTTTATAATCAGCCACAAGAAAAAACTTCAATTTTTGACTTCTCTTATTTGGTTACACAATAAACTACTCGTGCTAGGATAAATGGATAAATCAGTTTCCACACATTAAAAAAAACATACTTTTTTATATGTGAGACTTTGATTTATCCATTATGATATAGTCAAATTGTTGATTCGTTTGAAGAATTTTAATCTAATATCTTAATAAGGCTATAAGTAAATATTTTAATTAGTTCATCATAAGACTAAACAAAGCACCAAAACATTGTTTTCTATTAAACCAAAAGAAGGTTGGTGTAATATTTTCAAGATTTTTATTAAGGGTTTTATTGATGCTTTACGAGAACATTTTATCTTTAATTTTCTGCTACTTCTAAGAATTATGTCTTTAAAAAAATTGCATGATTTTTTTTCGTAACTAACATTTGTTCAAAGAATAATGAGATTTTCACAGTAAGACAACGTAAAATGTGTAATTCGTTAAACTACATGTAACTGAGAGGAAAAATTAAGAATTAAAATGTGTAATTCGTTAAGCTACATGTAACTGAGAGAAAAAATTAAGAATTAAAATGTGTAATTCGTTAAGCCACATGTAACTGAGAGGACAAATTAAGAATTAAAATGTGTAATTTGTTAAGATACATGTCACTTAGAGAAAAATTAAGAATTCTAAGGTTGCGCAATCAGTTATTATGTAGTATTTATTGCTCGTTGTAGAGTAAAAGATGTTTATGAAATAGTCTGCACGTATAGAAGTTTAATAATATAAACAACTTGTTTCGAACACTTAATGTTCTTCTTCAGGTATAAAACAAAAAAAAAATTAAATGACATCAGAGAGTTATAATTTATTTTATACTATAGTCATTGATGTTATACATTTTTATACATGATAACATCAATTTTTATTAATAAATAACAATTTATTAATGATAACATCAATTATTTTTATGCATGAAGAAGAACACTACGTGTTCGAAACGCGCTGTTTATATTATTAAACTTTTATATGGAGACTATTTCATTAATTTTTTACCCTATAAAAATTAAGAACTAATTACCCTCAAGTACGGTAGTATGTTTTTAATAACACATTTTTACTTTCTTCATGTTATTATTTAATTAGTTAACGTTTAATTGTTATAATAATTGATATACATAAATAAATACTGCTCCTTCAAAAAAAGTGTTAAAGTGTTTATATATCATATTTATTAACATTTCGTATATTTATAAATAATATCAAAGTTGGAAATTAATTATTTTACGAAATTTGTTGTAGTTAGTATTTATATTGGGACAAAACTGGAGATTACTTTGCTAAATGAGAGTGCAAATTATTGTGATCGGTAGATTTAATATTTTGATTATATTAAAATTTACTCCCTCTCATAAACTCACTCGCTAATTGCTCTCTTATCCTACTGAACAATAAGTATACAGTCTTCAAGTCTTTAACGTTCTTTATTTAACCTTTTGAGGTTTAATTCATTCAATTCGAAATACTTTTTTGAATTTATTTGCATTTAAATATTTTTTTGTTTCTTTTCTTTCTAAAGTCGACACAAGAGATGAACTAAAATTGAAATACTTAAATACTTTATATTTCTGAATTTTATATATGGAAAAATTGTTATTGAAATGAAAGCTTCACTGTTTTTATAATAGAGTTCGTGTTTTATTTTTTTTTATTACTCTAACTTACACTAATTTAAATGAACTTTTAACTTTTAAACTGTGAAAATGATGCAATATTTTTATTTAGTCTCTACTTTATGGTAAATGGGATGCACTGCTGCCTCCTCGTGCTGTTTCTTTCTTGCATGCTATTTATATCTGTTTGTTACTGAACCATTCTCATGTTGTTTTGAGTGGCCCTTAAAGGCCAAACAGTAATTCTTATATTATTTTCTAAACAGGGCTAGAGAATGTTTCACCTTAATTGCTAACAAGTAAGTTGTTTTTTTAGTTTTTTTTTTATTAATTTCTTTTATATTTATTTGTTGAATTTTCAATCCCTTTTTTCTATATTTCTATTCATCCTCACGGATATTTACAGTCTACTGTAGGTATTAAAGAATCTTTTCTTTATTTACTTTAAAAAAATTAAGGTTGCTGGTCACTAATGGATTAGGACGTGTGCTGTATATATGCCTCATGCTTTTATGATTTTAAAGCTGAAGACAGCCGTGATGATGTGAACTTCGTTATTGTATATACTGTAGGTAAACATGTTTTCATGAGTTCCATGAGCAAAAGACAAATAGCCTTGATGATAAAACTTCGTTATTGTATATACTGTAAATAACCTTCATGTTTTTATAAGCATCAAGCTGCAAGTAGCCGTGATGATGTATACTTTGTCACTGTATATATTGTAAATAAGTCTCATTTTTATATTGGGCATAAAGCATAAAGTAGCCGTGATGGTGTATACTTTGTTACTGTATATACTGTAAATAAATCTCATATTTGTATTGGGCATAAAGCTGCAAGTAGCCGTGATGATGTATACTTTGTCACTGTATATACTGTAAATAAGTCTCATTTTTATATTGGGCATAAAGTATAAAGTAGCCGTGATGGTGTATACTTTGTCACTGTATATACTGTAAATAAATCTCATATTTGTATTGGGCATAAAGCTGCAAGTAGCCGTGATGATGTATACTTTGTCACTGTATATACTGTAAATAAGTTTTATATTTGTATTGGGCATAAAGCTGCAAGTAGTGTGATGACGAAAGTTTCGTTATATATGTTTCATATTAGTAGGAGGTTAGTAACTATAAACAGCAGTAGGAATGAAAACATCATTGATGTGTTTGTGGTGGTACCCCTGGTGATACTTTTACTGAGGAAAAGTCTGCCACAGCTTTTTTTTTATAGTGGCAGTAAAATACTTGGTATTCTTTGGATTTATTGTAATATGTACAAATCATGTCATACTACGATTCATTTGCAATTTCATTGTACAAATAGACTGGTACAGTTAGGTTTCCAAACATCGCGACTGAGCGAGAAGGGTTATCGATCTGTAATTTCCAAGTTAAAAAATCATAGGGGTTGAAAATTCTTTGATATATATTAGCTTAGTAGAAAAAAAATGTAACTTTAATTTGTTTGCTTATAGTTATTTGTCATAGGTACAATCTTCCATGGTTTGGCCAATTGCAAATAATGGCATCAAATGATATTAATGAAGAAACTATACTGAGTTTAAACGAGCAAAATCATAAAATAGACTGCTTTGCGATTGGAACACATCTAGGTAAATGCTTTTCTACAAACAATTTTAAATTAGTTCTATTACTGTATTTTTCTTAATTTGGTATAAACATTGTTCTTTCCATGCGCTCATATACTTCATCATATTAAGTTACATATCTATTTTAAATTACAAAGATGTAATAAATAAATTAAGACACATTTATATAATACATATAACTATATATGTAACTATATGTATAACAAAATTAAAGTTTATCAGGACTTGGTCAGTTCTTTAGGTTCAAACTCTCATTGCCAACGTTTCGGTTTTTATTTAAAACCTTTTTCACAGACAGAAGAATAAAATTTTGAAACAGAAAAACAAAGTATTTACATTATTTTACAAAGAAAAATAATCTTTAATGTAATACTTTGTTTTTCTGTTTCAAAATTGCATACTTCTGCATGTGAAAAAGGTTTTAAATAAAAACCGAAACGTTGGCAATGAGAGTTTAATTTGAACCTGAAGAACTGACCGAGTCCTGATAAACTTTAATTTTGTTTCTATTCCACGGTCGGTACTTTTATCAATATGTATGTATAATAATATATAATGACTATTATATACCACATATACGAGGTGTGTAAATAAAGTAGTGAGACTGGCAACGTCGCTTTCGATCTGGCAACGCTGGAGACGCGTGGCCTTGAGTAGCGTCAGGTGCACGTGTGATGCGCCTCCAGTATGAATCTGAACTCGCCACAGTCATTTGTTTGTCCGTAGCGTTGGTTTTCGTGAAATGGTTTTTTCTTGAGCGTTTTAAAAATGAGTGACCTCAAAGTTGAGCAGCGGTGTGCAATCAAATTTTGCTTCAGACTTGGACATAATGCAACCGAAACTTTTGAAAAACTTCAGGAGACCTATGGAGAACGTGTTTTATCAAGGGCACAGGTTTTTCGGTGGTTTAAGGAATTTTCAGAAGGAAGAGAGTCGATTGAAGATGAACCACGAAGCGGAAGGCCTTCAAGTGCAAACACCGATGAAAATGTCAACAGAGTACGGAACCTTGTGCGTTCAGATCGACGCTTGACAGTCAGAATGATCGGGGAACAGTTGAATTTGAATCACACCTCCGTTCATCACATTTTGACCAATGAATTGGAGATGAGAAAAATTTGTGTGAAAATGGTTCCGAAAATTCCGAAAAGAAAACGAGTTTTTGGCCAGTAAAAACATTCCTGTTGCTCCTCAGCCTCCTTATTCACCAGACTTGAGTCCTTGTGACTTTTTCCTCTTCCCGAGATTGAAAAATCACCTCAAGGGAACTCATTTCGGGACACTACAAAACATACAAACTGCTGTAACCGACCAGCTGAAGGCCATTCCAGAATCCGAGTTCCAGCAATGCTACAATGATTGGAAGGACCGTCTCCAGCGCTGTGTGGCTTCCGAAGGGAACTATTTTGAAGGTGACAATATCACATTGTAATTATATTTGAATAGAAAATTTAAAAAAAAATTAGTCTCACTACTTTATTTACACACCTCGTATAACTATATGTCAATGATCAAACCACAATAAGAAATGGGAAAACAAGACTAACAAGACTAAGTTCTTATTGTGGTTTGATCATTGATTGTTGTTTCACGTGTTTATGTGAAATTTTTTTATATAACTATATATGTGTAAAACTATCTATAGATAATTATATTAGTTTTGTTGAAGAACTATCGTTTATTCTTTAACCTACATTATGTTACATCCGTATAACCATATTATAAGGAGGGTTGTAAGTTTACTAAATTAAACAATTTTTACTGAAACAAACCTAGGTTTCTGATAGATTTCATTATTAATTAATTAGAAATAAATTTATTTATTACCATTATTTGTAACTTAATATACACAAATATGGTTTCCAAAACCATATCTAAGTACAGTTTATACTCTTAGGTACTATCCAGGCTTGCTTAACCTTTTAGCAAACCTTCTCACTGTTATATGCTGGCCCTCAAATATATGTTTGGTAATGTAACAATCATGATGTTCTAGTTTATGATTCATTTCTTTTTAATATAGTTTCATTTGCATTTTCTTTTTTTTTTTTTTTTTAGTTACTTGTCAGCGACAACCAGCTCTTGGCTGTGTCTACAAGTTAGTTGAGATTAATGGGGTGCCCAGAATTAAACTCAGCCAAGATGTGGCTAAAGTTACTATACCTGGAAGAAAAGATGCTTTCCGACTTTATGGGCACGATGGTAAAACACTACTTTTTATTCTATTATTGTTTCTATTTCAGTAAATTTTAATTTAATTATTTTTTCATTCAGTATTTTCTTGAATTTTTCTCATTAAAATAATCTTTTTGAAGATAACAAATAGCTAACGTGATATTTAATAACATAAGTATTTTATACAGTAATGAATTTGATCCTTTTTGCCAAAATTTGGAACTCAATATAAATAAATGTACAGGGTCCAAATTTGACGTAAGAATATGATTATTATAGATACTTATTCGTAGAATTGAACTATAAACAAATTACTTATTTTACCAGATTTACCATTAATTATTTTATCACCTCAGTACTTTTATTATTAATAATAATTATTATTATTATTATTAATAATAATAATAATTTAAACCATAAAGTATCATAAACTTGGGGATTTAGGATTTTTTTTTTATACAAATTTGAATAAATTCAATTGAACATGTTTCAGGTCATCCTTTGATTGATCTTCTACAACGTTCAGTTGAAAAACCACCAAATGTGGGTGACAGAGTTTTGTGCAGGCATCCTTTTCATGAATGTAAGAGGGCGTACGTTATCCCGATAAGAGTTGAACGTCTTCTTCAAGTAATTATTATTAAATTAATAATGAATTTCTAAGTTTTAGAAAATAAACCTATGAAATTTATAAGGTTTTGTTTTAATCAGAAACAATTTTTTTTTTAACGAACCCTTCCCAATTTTAGGGTTCACGCCTTGTGTGTTTTAATTTAAGTTGTGTGTGTGTTAATCAAGTAGTGAATGTTTGGTTCATTTCTAATTAGGTATCCATTAACAGATATTCGAGAAAACAGGGTGATTCACAAGATTACTTGTGCAATCTGTTATAGTATGGTATTTATTCATATTGCAGGATTTTTTGTGTGGAGACTCTATTCTTGAAATCCCCCAAAAACAGGGTAAATTATCGGTTGATAGATTTGATCTATACCAAGATTGTCCAAATATTTTTCATTAAAATTTAATATAGAAAAATATACTGCTTCAATCACCTCATCTGTAGTATAGAAGTAAACGAAATTTATTTAATGTAGGTAATATACACTTCGTGACTCAATATTCTTCAAGAAAAAATAACAATTGATTGAAGATTTTATTGATCCATTGATTCTATAGTGCACAATAAGTTTAAAGCCCCATAATAATACAAATATAATAACATATTATTTATTGATATTGTTTCATTTATTTCGTAACATTATTTAATTTTATTTTAAGATTCTTTCATAGAATCTGTTGAAGATTGATGGTGCCAGTTCTAATTACTGTACGGTCACCGATTCAAAGGTTTTTATTTAAGCAGGTTGCCGATCCCTGCTCTAGGGTGTTTGATCACTGTTTAAGAGATTAATCTTTTAATGATGGTAATGCTTGGAAGTTGGTTTATACTTATTATATTTATTCAGGCACCTTTAGTGCAGTTCCAGGATTAGAAAGTGTTTCTCATTTGTTAACTAGTATTCATTTTAGTTATATATGAGCCATATTACCAGGTTGATTTGGCACCCTTAAAGCATCAATTTCAGCTTAGCTAAGTTTATAAGAGAAAATAGTTTAACGAGTACTTGAAATCTTTCAGGCTCGGGACTGACAGCTCATAGGAAACGATGTGCACATGTTTTTTTCTTTCTCTCTTATGAAAAATGAATGGTTATTGCCAAGAATAGAACATGCAATATTCAATACTTAAGTGCGCTAATTGTAAGACAAACTTTATATGTAATGATGCTGGGAGGTACAATCAAGTGGTATTTTTATGTTTATAGACCATGAAGTACTGTGTACCATGACCATAATGTTTTTTTTTCGTCGTATGATGTGGAAAAATCTGTTCATCAGATCCCTTAACAAGACGTCTTGCTTAGAGTATGTGGGGTTGGGGGTCCCGACCCACTAAAAAAACCACATCCTATATCCTGGCAATACCCGACACGGAAACCATGACCATAATGTACTTTACATTATGATTGCAATAATTGAGTTTACATTATGATTTTATAAATCAAATATTATCCAAGATCCGCAGTTTTGACGGACTGATAGAAATCAAATATAATAAAAAATAAAAGGCTTATATAGAATGAAGACTACTTAATTTTTAATTTGGTTTCATATCAAGTTAATCTCTGTTAGAATTCCTTTTCATAGCCATCAAGTTATATTGAAAACTACATATTTATAAGTATAAAAAAACAATAGCATTGAATTTAAAGAAGGCAGGATTAAAATTGAATAAGGACTATGACTGTTACTGAATGCCATTTAAACATCTGAATAAATTTGAAAATTGTAAATTTTTGATATAAATGGTGAGATGATTTTCAAAACCTTAAATGATCATATAATGCTAGTGTACTAAGTAAAATAATAATAGTACAAATTATAACTATGATTTCTTGAAATATAGATTAGTTTTTTGTTTTTTCAAATTTTTCCTACCATGGATGAATATTACACAATTAATTATTATACAAGTCACAAGTGTTTTGATAGTAACTTTATTATTGTATATAACTCTCTATTGTTTACAGGTTTATTGGTCCGAAGGTAAAATTAGCTGTCGACTACCAACTTTGGAGGAAATACGTGACAAAGTACAAAGTTCCTTGCAGACATTAAGAAACGACCATAAAAGGAATTTAAACCCTACTCCATACAAGGTAGAGGTAATAATGTGT
Organism: Hermatobates lingyangjiaoensis; assembly: GCA_026182355.1. NCBI lineage: Eukaryota > Metazoa > Arthropoda > Insecta > Hemiptera > Hermatobatidae > Hermatobates > Hermatobates lingyangjiaoensis. Next base: position 584,522 of record JAPFBL010000290.1, on the reverse strand, counting down.
ATCTTAATAAGGCTAACCTTGAAAACCTAGTGGTCTACAAGGCATTGGAGCTTGTGGTTTGCATAGAATGTTTAAGTTAGGAATCAAAATATATTGCTTATTTAGCTGAGTTTCACCTTACAAGACTTGGGAATATATATTTCGCTTTGAGTTTTTTCCGTTGGAAACTAAATTTTGAACAACTTTCTTTAAAGAGAGTTCTTTTTTTTATTATTACTTCAGTTCAAGTAGTGCATAGTGAAAATTGATTTACGAATTTTTAAAGAATCTTTGGGTTTTGAGGTTCTTTGAACTTTTTTTTTTTTTATTTTGTATTAGCGTAATAAATAAATGTTTATTGGTTATTAGGTGGCTATTCTTTTTAAACTCTTTGCAGCTCGCATTGTTTGATAAATAAAAATTCGACTTATATAATTCCCTTTGGTTGTAAAAAAAGGCTGTACAATTTTTGGTTAAATCGGTGCATCGGCTGGAATAAGCACTTCATGGGTTGCCAATACTGAAGGAATATATTTGTTTTTCCCTGAAAACTACGTTAATATTTCATAGTGAATTGTAAATAAAAAAAAATTCTCTCTGAGCAAGTAAGTTATAAAATGAGTTAATTCTATTTTGTTAATTCAATTAGGTACACATTTGAATCTTTGAAACCGATCGACCACAATGATACCTTATGAGATGGTGTTGATTTTTGTATTTGAAGTTCACTTTGTGCAAACATTTCTAAAAACTACTTTTTTCACTCACAAGCAAGCACATACATATATATAATAAAATTTCAGGATAAACGTATGGAATAACAATCAACGTTTAAACTACAATAACAAATGAGAAAAAAGACTAAGATCTTTCAGTTGGGATTTGACTCTGACGAAAACCGCTTGTTACGATTGAAAGATCTTAAGTCTTTTTTTTTTTTTTCATTTCTTATACATAAATATAAGCATCAGTGTGATGCTTTTTATTACGTTTTGACTTCCATCAAGCTAAGCTTTTAATGGATAATCACATAATGGTCGTCCGTTGTCAAACGCAATGACCTTCCCGTTACCACTCATGCCAGTTCTCATGGACTCACTTTCAGTGACTGTTTCTGTGTACAGGTTCTTACACAGATTATGAAACCAATTTAAAAGTCACTCTGAGAGCTTCAGAAGAAGGACTTATTACTCTTCTAGGAGGTATATCTGCTCCTGGGCTTAACCTTAATCATTAATTATTCTTTTTTTATTTATTTTAGTCTCTTAATTAATCTTTTGTTTACTTAGTTTTTTTTATTATTTTTTTAACCATTAATTTGTTAATTTGTTTTTATTTAAATGTTTTCATATATTATTTCGTTTATCCTTCTTTCCCCTCCCTCCGTAAGTTGGCTACACTGTTTGAGTGTAACCTGTCTTCGGAGTGACTCACATATATCTTCCTGATGACGAGGCGATCGAAATATAATAGGGATTTTCTGTGATTTCTTTTCTGGGTGGGTGTTCTTTTTGTGGATCTAGTTTATTTAGTTTGTGCAATCTTTTCATTTCTATCATATATATATATATGATAGGAAAGAAAAGACTTACGATGAAAAAGCGATCCGAAAAGGACATATAAAGATCAGTATAGATAACGAAACATAAATAAAAATCACATACTTACAGTATTTAATTTTTGGTTTCAACAGTCATCAGGAGAGATAAAAGAGGGAAACCAAGCGCACTGGTACAGAGATGGTGGGAGACGAACAATGTTGCCGCATGTTCACCCGGTCACCGAGAATAAGGTAGACAAGAATCAATTTCTAATTAAGTATAGGATAGGGAATAAGAAAGAACTAATAAATCAAAGAAAAACAGAGGGATGAACAGAGGAAATGATACACAAATAAAAGTAAAAAGGACTAAGTGTTAATAAAACATTAAAAATAAAGATAAAATAAAACTTAAAATATTATTAATAATAATAATGAATAAATAAATAAAATAATTAAATGATAAAAATGTATTATATAATAAAAATTTAACAAATAAAAATAAGGTAAATAAAACATAAATGAAACTAATTAATAACGCTTTTATTAATGACTTTTCGCCGCAGTTTTATGATCGTTCAACACAAGAAGTACTAACACACACACATTTTTCACATACTACTTTACTCATTTTAAATTTTTTCCTTTCCAACATTGTCAGATGAGTCTCGTCTCACCTGCTTCCCTTGGTTGCACGTCTCTGGAAGTTTGGATGGGTCATTTTAAACAATATGAAAACTAGAGCAACTTTTCGTTGAAGAAATTTTCAAACATCTTATTAATTATTAATGTATATATGAAAAGTAATATTCCACTGTATACGGATGCTATGAAATATTGGTAAAATGCTTGATTCTGTTTCAAGATGATTTAATTTGCAGGTTGCTGTAAGTGGTGATCTGTACAATTTCATTCATGATTTGTGGTTGGAGAACGCTCCTATAGGAGAACTTTCCTGAAATTTGGATTCATCTGAGTGGCCTCCACCACGGTTCTATTAACTTTAGATACTAACAGACATCTTGTGAGTATATATTACAAAAACTATTTCATTAAAAAATTTATGTTTTTAGTCAAACATGATTCCTTCGATTCCTTTATATGTTTTTTTCTTAGATTTTACTCATTATATTTTTTTTTATAAACTGTTCAGTCAAATCGAATACAAATTCATAAATAATTGTTTTGTGTTTTTTTCTGTATGATCAATGAACAACATAAAACACTTTAAAAAATAAGTATTTTATTGGTTGTTTTTTTTAGGAAGTCTGAATTGAAGAATATGTACATCCTTTATTCTTCGGTTGGAGAACCTCTCACTTGGTAAAATAATGAAAACTAAATTGTTAGTATTCCATCCTTTAAGCTAACTTCCCAATTTTATTACATCAAACTATGCAAGTTTTATACATATTTGATCTCTACGCATACTATACAATATTGTGCATAGACCATATATATATATATATATATATATATATATATATATATATGAATAATATAATCTTGATTATTTAGAAGTCTTAAACAATTTACAAATCACAAGAAAAATCAACTGATATTAAGCTTAAAGTTTTCTTGCTTTCATGAAAGCGATTTTAAAGAAAATGATATTGTTCACTATCACTATTACTTTAAATGTTGTCATTCACGTTACAATGCTATAAGATGTAATCATGCTAAACATTAAAATCACTTCAGACTCAAACTTTCTGTAATTCTTTTTTTATTTTCTTGTTATTCAATTCACTTTTCTACTGTAACCCAGCGATAGTACCGTACAGTACTTTTTGTTTTACTCCTCAATGTTATTTTATAACAAATGTTAAATCAAAAGGTTGTTAACGTAAGTTTCAGTTTTAATTTTGTAGTTGAAATATAATAATGAAGATTATTTGTCTCCTTAGTTTAGTTATTGCTGAACTATAAAGGATATCTATTCCTTATGTTACCTTATAGTTAACAAAAAGCTTTAGAATTAATAATATTTAGGTTTTTCACAAGGTAGAAATACTATTGACAAACTTTATTCTTTTTTTTTTTTTTTTTTTTTAAAAAGTGATTCATCATTGCTTATGATTAAAGTAGTTATGGCCTTTATCATATCATTTCAATATATATGTGTTCATAGCTTGTAAATGTCTTAGTTCTTATTATTAGGTTCTTATTTATTTGATATATTAATAACCAATAAATGAAAGTAAAAAAACCCAGCATTATTAACAAAATAATTCTTGGTTAATTGTAGGAACATTACTGTATTTAAACTCTTTTCAATAGAAATGGATTTCTTGTTCTTTAGTTTCGACATTTTTTTTTTAATTAATCATTGCATAGGGTTAATTATTTTTTTAATTATTTATTTTTAAGAGTAGGGTCGTATTAGTATTACCTCAACTTAATAAGGTAATGTTAGGTTGCAATGAATTAAAAAATAATTATCTCCTTCGGATATATGTAATATTGCTGATTATTATAGTTTGGAGTTAGATTCAGTGAGTATTTGACCAGTACTCCAATGTCTGTTGTGCTAGCATTGTTTGTTAGTTAATACTAGGTCTAGAAATTATTCAGGCTTTTACCTTGCCGAATAAGAGTTTTATTAATATTACACGCTACCATCTGTCATAAAAAAGAAATATGGGTAAATGTTACGTTTACGATACGGTGAAGGCTATTTTTCGATTACAAGTTACTAGCTTTTTGTCGTCAATATAGATGCCTTGATTCAGTTGTTAGTATTCTCAGTAGATAAGTGATCACAATAAGAGTTTTGCGGTCGCCCAAATAACTATAATCCTAAGTAAGTCGGATTATCCAGTGGAAAATGGTACTTACTTAATAGCTAGTCGACCATTTTCAATTGACGTTACATAAATAGGGATTTTTTCCGTATATTCTAAGAATAATTTCATTTTATTTTTTAAAGAAAATGAAATTTCTTAAAATTTGGTGGAAGCCATGTTGTTGTGTCATAATCAATTAAAAAGATCAAATTCCCTGAGATTGGTAGTAAAAATTGAAACCAATAAGGATTTTTTCCTGTATTCTAAGAATCATTTCATTTTTTTTTTAAAGAAAATGAATTTTGTTAAATTTTGATTGTAGCTAGGTTGGTGTGTCATAATGAATTAAAAATACCAAATTCCTTTAGATTGATAGTAAAAAATTGAAAATCTGGTCGACCAATTTATCACATTTCAACATCACTTGCTACTCCAAATAGGTTGGCGTAATAGGATAGTTGACATTATGATCAGTGCCTTTGAACACATTTTCAATATTATTGTTATACATGGCCGGACGAGAAGAATTGAATTAAAACTACAATATTTTTTCATTACTCGTAATTTTGAAAACGCTTATATTTTCAAAATTTACTCGTATGGACAATTTTTTGAATAAAAAGAAAGAAAATAAGGCATAATGAATATGAGATGCCATGTTTTTGAATGAAACAAACGTCGTTACTTTTTATAATAAATGCATTATGAATTATTCCAACACGGCTTTTTTATTCCATTCCCATTTTAAGTTAATTAATTTATATTAAAAAAGGAGAAGAATTAGCATAAAATGTAGTATCATAATAAAATAAAAAGATGTTGTTATTGAGATATATGCTTTTGGGAATTGGTGCTTTATTAGGAAAGAACCCATGCATATTTCAATATTTGTCAAATAAATCGTACAATGGAGTTACAGCCTTTTCAGATAACAATCGTTTACTGTACAATAGCTTGAAATAGAACAGATATATGCTATCTTAGTTAATATACTGTTTTTAATGATCCATTGTTTTTTTTAAGGTAAGACAATTATTACAGTTTTTTTATTCACAGAATAATATGTCTTGCACAAATTGTAAAATAAAGTCTTTAAAAAACTGGTCTTGTGAAGGAAAAACGTAATGTGATTTCCTTTAGAGATAGCATTTTAAATTACTACTTTAGTGGGATTATTTTTCTGGAGGTATAGAAATGTATATAGTAATATATATATATATATATATATATATATATATTACATTTGAGTCTTCTCTTCATTTGAGTCTCTAACTAATCTTAATTCTTACCCTATTCACAGTCCTTCCTCCTGTATCTCCACTGACTGCGTTTACCTCTTGAAATGCACCCAATGTGATGCTTTTTACGTTGGTTTAGCATCTACGATGCTGAACCTTCGGATGAATAATCACAGGCTTTCGGTTGGTAAACGCAGCAGTCTCCCTGTCGCCACTCACGCTAATTCCCACCATCTCAGTTTCAATGATTGTTTCACAGTCCAAGTTCTTAAACAAGTCCCCAGTGATAACAGACAAGTTACTTTAAAAGCTTCTGAGGAAGCCCACATTTGGCTCCTGGGGGCACGCTCGAAACCTGGCTTGAATTTAAATCGTTAGTTTTTTATTTATTTATTTATTTATTTTATTTTATTTTTATTTTTTTTTTTTATTATTATTTTTTTTTTAATATTTTTTTTTTTAATTGTTCTATATATTTTCTTTATTTTTTCTTTTCTTAACCTTTTTCTACCTTTCAAAAACATTTTTTTTTTTTTTTTTATTTTTGCTCTCGACTTCCTAGTTCCTTTTTTATTTGTCTCCTTTGCGGCAGCACTGCTTTAGCCCTCACCCTGTGAGTTCTTCAGTTGACTGTCGTCGCTCCGTCAATTCACTTCTTCTCCTGAGGACGACCGCCATTACGGTCGAAATATTGAAAAGTGAGTCTTTGTTGTGTTTCTGTTTATGTGTCACTGCTTATTTTAATTGTATATATATATATATATATATATATATATATATATATATTTTTAATACTATCATAAAACAGTTTAATATTTTAGAAGTTTTAGTGAAAATAAACATATTTCGTAAGATATATGTATATATCCAAGACACTTTTTCCTCTTCTTGGAATTTGGTCAGGGTTAATATAAGGAATCACCTTTTCGCTAACGTTTCGTCTTTATTTTAAGATATCCTCAGGGCTATAAATCAAGGCTAGTTTCTGATACTGAACCAACAATACCGTTATCTCGGTATCAGAAGCTAGCCTTGATTTATAGCCCTGAGGATGTTTTAAAATAAAGACGAAACTTTGGCGAAAAGGTGATTCCGTATATTAACCCTGACCAAATTCCAAGGAGAAGAAAAAGTGTTTTTTAGTAATTTGTGGTCAAGAAAACAGTACCTTATATCCAAGACGTTAAGGCATTCTTTCACTTTCAGTGAAATTTGCTCTTAATTATCAAGCCTACTCCCTGTTCTCTTTTTTGCATTCTTTAAATTAAAATAAGAAACTTATCTTATTGATGTTGTTATGGGCACCAGAAACTAAATTGTGAATAAGGGAATTCCAATTTCATTTCAATATTAAAATTAAAATAGGTAAATTTTAATTCTAGCTTTTGAATTGAAAGATGATAATATATGTGGAAGGTATGATTATTTTATCTTCTTGTTTACAACTGAAGGCATTGGTTATAATTAAAGTCTTCGCCGCAAGTTTGAGACATTGAAAGTAAAATAAATGGACCAATTTTTTTTTTATTTTTATTTAGACTGATGTTTTTATATCATTTGCTACTGATGTTAGGATATCTATCTTATAATGAAGAAAAAACCGTTTGACATGGGAATTGGTTAACAGGAGATAACAATTTCTGAGTACAAAGTTAATGTAATGTTAATTTCACAGTTTTGTTCAATCTAAGAGGGATAAAAATCGCTTAAACACGGAAATAGTCAACTTCTCGGATAAACAAATTGAACTTTTTTTTTATCTAACCTCTCCTCACTACTTTTATCTCTTTTTAGGTAACTGAATACACTAACTACATTTTTTGTTGTTGATTAAAGTTATTTTTCTTTAAGACTAATAAAAAATTATTGAATTGAACAATTATTTTATCAGAATCCAAATAAAAAAGGGTTAGTTATTGAAATCGGTGATAGATAAAACATGTCTAGAAGGTAATAATTTTGTATCTTTGCAAAATATATATGTTTTCTTTTTTTAAAAGGCTACTTTTTTACGTGTTATTTTTGGTATATAATTACTTTAATAGTCAGTAGACCATCTAATATAGTAGTTTGGACGATGCTTGTTTTTATATGTTAACGGCCTGTGAGCAAACAGATTTTAAAAAGTTGTGAACATCATAGAGGATATGAGGATTATTATTAGAACAAGAAACCATCATATCTCCCAGAACTTTCTCTTCACTGGACTTATTTTGGAACATTCCTCTTCCGAATAGTCTGCTGAAGATGAACCTGTTCTGAAACTGGTTGAACGTTCAGGAATATTGAAGGTATGAAAGTTTGGTATTTCTGCCTTTTATGTTAGGAGGTGAAGATTCATATAGTGGCAGCAATGTTTTAGTTGTTACGAATTTTTCCTCTATTATTATGACAATTTATTTCGATAATGAAGCTCTATATATATATATATATACATACCGATGACTACTTCTACCCGATGACGACGACTGTCGAAATATCGTTGTGAGTCTTTTGTGTGTGTCTTTATTTGTTTTTTCTCTTTCATGTGTTAACTATATATATATATATATATATAAAGATTTCACATAAACACGTGAAACAACAATCAATGATCAAACCACAATAAGAAATGGGAAAACAAGACTAAGATCTTTCAACCGTAACAAGCGGTCTTCGTCAGAGTCAAAAACCCAACTGTTGGGTTTTTGACTCTGACGAAGACCGCTTGTTACGGTTGAAAGATCTTAGTCTTGTTTTCCCATTTCTTATTGTGGTTTGATCATATATATATATATATATATATATATATATATATATATATATATATATATATATAAATCCAATTAAATTAAACGGTTCCACGGACTAAATAAACTATATTCACAAAAAGAACACACAGAAGTTTCTGTTTCATTTCTGTGTGTTGTTTTTTTGAATATAGTTTATATATAATAATAATAATAATAATAATAAACGAAATGCAATCCAGAAGGACTGATAACACAAAATAAACTGTGACACGTAGAAGGAAACGTAACAATGGACTCACTTTTCAATATTTCGACCATAACGGTCGACAGTGAGTCGAGTTACGAGTGCTTTTAAATTTTACTTTCAGTTCGAATTAATTAAAAATATTAATTTAAGAGGTTAATGATGGTTACTTTAGTAAAAAGAGCCCTCTGGTGTTCTGTTTACTTGACCTTTGGTCCCACTCCCTTTCTACTACTACTACTGATGCTGACGGTATTGATTGTAGACTTCCTTTCTCATGTTCACTGTGTTACACAGGATCACTGTGTTATACTGTGTATTCAAGCATAATGCTATTGGTTATTTTGGTTACAGTGGTAATGGTATATGCATTTCTTTAGTATTATCTGGTTCTACCCATATAATTTCTACCTTGGGAAAAACTGATTTTGAAGAAAATATGACTTCAAAAATGGTATAAAAAATAGTTCTATATTATATTACCATACTTAGAGTGTACAATATTAGTTTATATATATTTTTTTTTGTATATAATTTGTCAGAATGGAATTATCCATTAAAACACTATAGAGAAAAAATCTCAGTGTTTTAACAGTTGTAATTTCTACTTATATATAGGGTTTATTATTGAAAAAGAAAATCAGACCTAAGTTGATAGTACTTTAGTGATAAGAAAATATTGCACAAAGTGGTATATAAGACGAATTGAACAATTTTCAGTTATACTTATATATAATGTAGAGGTGGAGTTTTTATGGGGTTCAAAATAGAAAGTTTTCCTAAAAATTTTACTCATAAAAATGTATAATTTAATTACTTATTGTATTATAATAATTGGATACTTATGATAAAACTGCTCCAGTGTTTTGTTTTTTCAATGTTCTTTTGTTCTAGAATTGTTTCAATAAGTTGAATGTTTTTATTCTCAGTTCAGGTTATTATGATTTTAGTTTTCTTTCAAACTTAAAAGAAAATATAGTTTAATTTTACTGTGTTTCTCGTTACGAAAAGTTTTCAAGAGTTCCCAGATTCAGAATTCTTGAAGTACAATTGTTATATTGTTATTTATAAAAGAAAAAGAGAAGTTCAGTGTATAGGTGTTTAGTTTGTGTCACTTGAACAAACATTTGGAGTTTACTGCTTGTTATAACTGATGATTTTTTTCCATTAGGAAAATCTAAAATCATTTTGCATGACATTCCTCGATAAAGAAAAAGAATGCCCTGAGACTGTTTTGTCGGATTATAAAAAAACTTAGAACTCCTGGATTTAAAATCATTGGGGTTATATAGATATTTTTGGAGCTGGATCAAAATTTCCATTGGTCTATTTACCTGATCAATTGGCCAGTCTCTCATGAATGGTACTACAACTTCACGATTTAAAATAGTAATTCTGTAGTTCAACCAGAGGAAGATAGTCCAGTACTGTATTGTTTATGTTTGCAGTTATTAGTTATTATTTGGTTTGCTTTTAACATCCATGCTTGCACTTTCCATTTAGATAGATAGTATAGAAACCGGTCCTCTTATGGGTCAAAAACATCAGTCATTACGGTCTTTTTGTTTGATCGGATGCTTGGGTACAACCATTCAGATTAGTGTCTAGAACTGTTTCCCTTCACCAAATTGTTAAGTTATGCAGCGGGATCAAACCACCGTCTCTTCGAGTTCGGAAGTTACTGTCTGCGGCTTTTTAGCGCAGTACAGTCTCTAACTATGTGGATTGTAGTTTCTTCTTGCGTCCGCACATAGCCTACACTCTGTCGATCCTCTTAAGAGGCCGACTTTTTTTCAAGTGACTTCTGAAGTATACCTTCCTTCTTACTTGCTTATCTTAGAAGCCTGAAAGGTATCTCATTTCTTGATTGACACCTATTTGATTTTAGATGAACCACAATACCTTGACTTTTTTACATTGTGGGTTCCAAATTTGATTAACTCCTCTTGATTGATTTGGATTAGAGAGCTGTAAGGAGTTCTAAATGGATACAATGTCAGGACTTATGTCCTCCAAGGGGTGGAGAGTACAAGATTTTCTATCTGCTACATAACTTGGGACCATGACCTATATTCGAACTTGGAATCTTCAGTACTGAAGAAAAGTACGCTTACCTATATGCTACACATGAACCTCTGTATTATGGCTAATGCCATAAGAAGTTGATTCAAGCAGTAGGAATAATTGATCTTCGTTGAATCGAGTCTCTCTTCTTCCAGGTTTGTAGTGGCTTAGGACGCAATCTTGCCAAGACGTTTTCTTCAAACTGAACCTTCTGTTTAATAAATTCCACTATGATTTAATTCATGAATGTCGATTAAGGATTAAATAGGCTGGATTGGTTTTACCATCTCTTCCCACTACTTATAAAAATAAGTTCACATCTTATTTTAGGCAATCTTTGCTATTGTAATGAAAGTATAGTTCTATTATGCAAACTGATAGTTTGTTTTAACCAGTTTTATTTTTGTTGCGTGGATGAAAACCAACCTATTGGGGGGTTTTTTCACAGTAGTTTAAATTATAATTATAATTCCTAACTGATTTGGGTAATAATTTTTTTAATCCGAGTTTTAAAAAAAAAATTGTACATGATAGTTATCACGTCAAATATAGTGAAAGAAATTTAAAAATAAAACATTTTGCGTTAATGGGATTGTGCAAGGATTCTATGATACATGTAATTAACATATTTTCGAAAGTGTCTAAGGTTGAAAACACTTTAGCATCACGACTGAGATTGTTATTGAATTCAAAACTAAGTGCAAATATGGTTATTTTATATTTTTATTAAAATAAAGATATTTGTAGTTGCTTTTTTGTAAGTTTTGTAAAATCTAATACTTCAATAATAAAATTTCGTCGAATGTTGCCTTAAGTCCCTAACATTATCTTGTTTGTATAACTAAAGAAAATTTGCTCTAAAATAAAATTGAATCTCATGAAGTAGCAACGATTTCATCTTAAGGCAATGCAGAATTTACGAAGAGAATCCAAAATATTTTGTTCAAGCTTCAAGCATAGAGAAAAAAAAAGAAAGAAAAAAGTTATTTCCTTTTTGATATGCAGTTCTTGATAAGGTTATTTAGTCAAAACCACAAGCTTTATATATATTTCAAATACATTCCAGATAACTAAATTTATTTGTAGAATTTTGACTGAATTTTGATGTATTCTTTATATATTTTGAATTAAATATTTTAGAACAAGAAACTAACTGTGCTATTTAATTTTTATTTATAATTGTTTGAATATCAAATATAAATTGTATTTTTGCCTAAAACAGTAATATATGCTTTCCTTTAATTGTTAGTATCACTTAAAATTAGTAAGTTGAATTTTCTCAATTTTTTTTCGAGCAAACTAGAGTGATGTCTGTCAGTTTGGTTTGCTCTCTGCTTTTACAGAAGGTAACAATTCTAGTTTATTAAGAATGATTCAAAGAATTAAACAATAATTAACCAACCTTGTACTTCATTGAATAAACCGTAACTCTATAGTACGTAGTTTTCATCGCCCCGTCGGGTTATAGAATTGTTCATCTTCATGATCAGTCGAGTGTCTAATAACACGAAGCCTTGCATAGTTAGGTATTTGTTGAAGATCTTTATACTAAATGAAGTTAAGTATAACTTGGGATCATGGTGTAAAATTAACTAGGTTGGTTTTGATTGTTTAACAAAAACGTTTTCGGACTTAGATAGAAAGGACGTTGTGGCTTGTAGATTAGTTGTTGACCTTCCCATTCTACACCATTAGTACAACTCTTGGTTATGTGTCTAAATAGTATGTGCCTAGACACATGAGAACCTTTGGTGACACAGGTAAACATAGGAAAAAAAAAACGTGACAATACTTTACAATAAGTTTTCGGAAACCAGTTGGGTGAAGAAAATAACTATTAAAAACATCTTATACTTACAACCATAACTTTACAAACTTCCATGATACGACTAATGTTATTGCGTACGAGCAATAACCACTAAAACAACAGCGATTTTTGTTTGGTGTGAAATTCGGGATAAAACTCTCTCTCTTCTGATATTCCTTTTCCTCTCCCCATCTTTCTCATTCCCTATCCATGTTTCTCTTTACGTTTCCCTTAATTTATCCTTCTTTCTTTCTCTCTCTTTTCTTATCCTTTTTTCCTCTTGTCATATTTCTTTCCTCTTCCTCTTTTCCTCTGCCCTCTATTATCCTACGTCTCTCATCACATTTCGTCTTTCTCTTCTTCCTTCTTTCTCTTCGGTGTTTGTGTTTGCCCTCTCTCTTTTTTTCTTTTGTTCTCTGTTTGTCTTTTCCCTTTCTCCTCTCTCTCTCTCTCTCTCTTGCTCTCTTCCCTCCCTTCTCCTCTTTTCCTCTTCCCTCTATTATTCTCCCTTTTCTCTCTCTTCACTTTTCCTCTTTCTCTTCTTCATTCTGTGTTCGCCTTTATTCTCTCTCTTTCTTTCTTTTGTGTTCTGTGTATCTTTTTCCCTTTCTTCCTCTTTCTAATTCTCTTTTCTCGCTCACTCTCTCTATCCCTCTCTTCTCCCTCTTCCTCTTCTACTTTATTTTTTCCTCTCCGTATTCCTCTTTTTTTTCTCTACCTTCGTCTTGATCTCTACTAACTCTCCCTCTATATCTCCTCTTACTCTCATCCATTCACCACTTCATACCTTTGTCTTCCCTTTTTCACTAAGGAATAGTATTGAATATGACCAGTAGTTTCTTGAACTCTCTTTCACTTTAAGTCTCCAAGTATTACGCTATATACGTATATCTATTTGAAATTATTATTACTGTTGAATTTAATGGCATTTTAACAGTCCCAACAATCAAATAAACTTAAATTCTTAAAAATCTTATATTTTATGGTTTACTTATTTCTTTCTTAATTTATACTGTTCACAATATTTGTTTAAAAAAAAAAACAAATATATAGTTTTAGTTGGTTATTCATACCTATAAAAAACTACTTAAATCTTAGTGGGCTCCATGAATACTCCGATTAACTATAATTAAGATCATTATTTTGTCAATGTTAGTTTAAGCCATATAGTTTTAGATTTTGATAAGGCTTTTTTTTTATATTAGAATAAGAACGCAGTCAAATATTTTTATAATTGTTAGAATGAAAAAGTACATAGTGCCTGTAGCTGGTACATAGGAAGTCCTTATAACATATAAAAAATAGGAGCGCTAGAAAAAAGTGTGCAATGTATTTTTGTAGCAATTTTTTAACTAAAATTTTCCTTCAAAAACTATTTCATTTATATATAACTTTTTTTTCCTTTTTTAATTGAAACAGTATATTATATTGATGTATTGTATATTAAATAGAACTTGTTGAACTATGTCTTGTATTAGTTTTTAACTTTTCAAATAACTTGTCTTTATATTATTTTTTTATTTGAAACAGTAAAATTATTACAATAATGGTATTGACAGTTCAAAGACAACTGAAAGCGTCTGTGATAAAATATACTGTAGATATCCTGTGTGTTACCATGGTTGCATACTTTGTTTTTTATAAATGAAAATGCTTACAATTGTGTTAATTTGAACATTAATATTTGCTCTTTTTGATTGTTTTTTATGTTCTAAATACGTTTCTTTTATTCGATTCATTAGATATAATTTTACCGAGTTGATATATATGCTTTAAGTTTTTCTCAAGCTTGTTTGTTATGATTCAACGAAACTTTCATTGTACCATTGATTTTTGTTAATGTGTTCTGTTTGCATACTGTATGTGTAATAATACAGACAAGTATATATTCCTCTAGATTAGTAATTTTGCAATTACTACATAGCTATGATGTAATAAGGCACAAAATTTTATGTAGGCTACCCGAATTGTTTTTGAGTTTAATTTATATAGTACAGTGGTATCTCGGAATTTCAATTTTATAACATAGAAACAAGGCGGAACCTAAATGACATTTTCAGCTAAATTGTAGCTTTAAAATTGAAATAAGCTTTTGGTATGTGCTTCACCAATCGGTCAGTTTCACGTTTTAATGAACAATATGTTAATAATTTATCTCTATAAAAAAATTATCTCTATAAAATAGCAAATGTAGCCGACAGGAGTTTATTGGGTTGTTTGTGCTACAATTAGGTTCTTTCTGGTACGCAGTGCCTTGTAATGAATAAAATGAAAAGGAAAATTATTTAAAGTACTTTGAGATATATAATTTTTAGTTAAATGATGTCTAACCCCAGTAATTGTGTTACCACCTGCAAAACATCTCTAGACGTATACTTATTGTGTCTTCCCTTATAAGTTTCCCTTGTGCAAGTGTTTTGTTTAATAACATTTCTCTTGTGTTTAGCCTTTCTTAGTGCAGAGGGATGGTAAATATCGTAAACCTAAATTTCAATATGAATGAAAAACTAACACTTATATGTTTCTTACCATTCTATGTGTATAGTCTGGGAAAAAATAATATTATTTTAATGAAAAACTTATATTAGTAGATATTATGTGATGGAAAATAAAATGAATTGGAATGAAAATCTAATAACATAAATGTTCAGTCAAAAGAAAAAAGCTAAATCATTAGTTGTGTGGTATTTACTCATTCTGAGGGAAAATGGATAAACAAACAAAAGTCTCTACACAAATGAAGTTTTATTCAAAAAACAACAAGGCGTTTCAAACACTTTTTAGTGTGATGAAATTCGTTATAACTCATGGTGAATTGTCAGTGAATCAGATCACACAGACAAGAATAAAGTGTATTGTGAAAAACCTAAGTTCTAACCATATTTCACAAAAAAAAAGTTTATGTTTTGTTACAAAGATTGTGAATTCGACCTTGTATGTTTGTGTGAATAAAACTTCATTTGTGTGGAGACGTTTTGTTTGTTTGTCAATTTTACCTTAGAAATTAACTAAAAAAAAAATCACATTAAAAATTTAAGTATTACCTTTTCTAAAGTTCTTTTCTTATTTCTACGATTTAGAAGCAGGTTTTTTTTTACATTTAAATTTTTTAATAGTTAAATAAAGCATATTGACTAAACAAAAAAGAAAAAGAAAAATGTATCATGAACTAGAAAATATATCACCCCTGGAATACAGGGTTCGGTATTCATGCTCTGTTTTTACATATATTCTATTCTAGAAATGAAAAAAAAAGTTTATATTTTTTCCTAATATAAATTTTTTTTTAACACAAACATTTTAAAAAAAATTATTGCTCTATCCTAATAGATTTTGTTTGAATTCTGGGTTACCAGTAAATTTTGTGCTGAAGAAGCAGAAAAATTTATTTATATTGCTTACTTTATCTCGTATATATATATATATATAAAAATAATGAATGAATGATTTCTACTTCTTCGTTCTAATGTGTTATAAAACTATCATTCTTATTTTTATATAATTAAATTATTAATTCGGGGAGCCTCAGATAATGTCAGATAAACAAAACCACCGAAAACCACCGATGAATATGCAATGACCCGTCTAATAATAATATTCATTTTATTATACATTCAGCTTTTACTTTTAAACTGTTACATTTAAAAGGATATTGTATTTTATTTTTTTTACTATTTAATCATTGTAGTGTTAATATTAAGTTTCCAACATTTTCTACTAGATTCATGATGTAGTATTTACATTTAATATGTTGTTACTAAAGTTTTTTGTATGTATAAGGAAACAGTTCTTAGTTTTTTTTTGTACATATAAAGTTAAAAACGTGCTTTCATTGACAAATTGATTTTTTTTTATTGATTTTGTAATCGTTCTAATCCAACAATTCACATTATATCCAATGTAATTTTTTTTTACTTTTAAATTGTTTTTATAATAATTCATATTAATACAAATATTATTTTTTTTTTAAATAATGAATAAAATAATGTTAAAACTAAGTGTTTATCGAATGATTTGATTTTAAGTTTTAAAATCGTATTTACTTGTTAAACAACAGTTATAATATTTTGAGGTGGTTATAGATATTTCAAACTTAGTTGAAATTAAAATGTTAACCATTCATTATATTTTAAATTTGGAGAGTCATACTGTTCAAAAAGTAAGCCAAAAAAGGAAAACTTCTATAGAAATGTATTCTTATTACGTTAAATCTATTAATACATTTAAAATACAAACAAATAATCGTTTGATAAAAAATATAAGTAAATAAAAGTTTATTAATTTTATAAAAAATAAATTTAATTTAGATTTATACATTAATTTAACTTTATTAAAATTGATTATTAATAGAAGTTTTTATTTATAATTTGGTACCAAGGCGTCGACATGAGATTAGTAAAATAAAAAAAAAACAAAAAGGACAAATGAAGTTACGAGGTGTGTAAATAAAGTAGTGAGACTGGCAACGTCACTTTCGATCTGGCAACGCTGGAGACGCGTGGCCTTGAGTAGCGTCAGGTGCACGTGTGATGCGCCTCCAGTATGAATCTGAACTCGCCACAGTCATTTGTTTGTCCGTAGCGTTGGTTTTCGTGAAATGGTTTTTTCTTGAGCGTTTTAAAAATGAGTGACCTTAAAGTTGAGCAGTGGTGTGCAATCAAATTTTGCTTCAGACTTGGACATAATGCAACCGAAACTTTTGAAAAACTTCAGGAGGCCTATGGAGAACGTGTTTTATCAAGGGTACAGGTTTTTCGGTGGTTTAAGGAATTTTCAGAAGGAAGAGAGTCGATTGAAGATGAACCACGAAGCGGAAGGCCTTCAAGTGCAAACACCGATGAAAATGTCAACAGAGTACGGAACCTTGTGCGTTCAGATCGACGCTTGACAGTCAGAATGATCAAGAATGAAGAGTCAGAATGAAGAGTCCTTCGTGTGCGGCCAAACATCAAAGACAAGTGGGTGTTGCATCACGACAACGCGCCCTGTCACACTGCCATCTCAATAAACGAGTTTTTGGCCAGTAAAAACATTCCTGTTGCTCCTCAGCCTCCTTATTCACCAGACTTGAGTCCTTGTGACTTTTTCCTCTTCCCGAGATTGAAAAATCACCTCAAGGGAACTCATTTCGGGACACTACAAAACATACAAACTGCTGTAACCGACCAGCTGAAGGCCATTCCAGAATCCGAGTTCCAGCAATGCTACAATGATTGGAAGGACCGTCTCCAGCGCTGTGTGGCTTCCGAAGGGAACTATTTTGAAGGTGACAATATCACATTGTAATTATATTTGAATAGAAAATTTAAAAAAAATCAGTCTCACTACTTTATTTACACACCTCGTAGCTTAGATCGGAAAATTAACAGTTATTTTTTTGTTGTAAATTTACTATTCTGGTAAAGATGTTATGCTTCGTTACTTGTGTAACCCGTTACTGTGTGGTGTTTACTGATATTGAAATCAAGAATTACGTCAAAACACAAAAAAGAAGTTTAATATGAAACTAACAGCGCGTTTCGAACACTGTGTTCAAAACGCGTTGTTAATTTCATATTAATTTTTTTTTGTGCGTAACGTAATTCTTGAATTCCCTCAATATGTCATGGTTTCGTTCTGTTTCACTTTAGTTTGATATTTGAAAATTTGTCTATATAATTTTGTGGTACAAACAATACAAGAAGAAGTAGAGAAAATATTTATTTTTAACAAAGACATATTAATATAGAGTTTGGAAATTGTAATTAAGAGAACATAAATAAAAAAATTGTAGAAAAAGAATTGTAGCGGTTCCAAAATCAAATGCCAGGCTTGTGATGTTATTTAAATTTTAATAATTTTAAAATAAATTTGCGCATTTCTTTTTATAATAGTAAATAAAATATTGCTTAGATATAAATGTAATTGAGTAATATTTTATTTTTTTATTTTAAATAGGTGGAAAACGGGTATTATCCAATGCTATTTGAGAGTCGAACATTGAAAATTACGAGCTAGATATAAGTGAATAGTTGTAGGTGCATTGAAGAGAAGTCAGTAGGACCTGCCAGGGCTGCAGAAAAAAAAATCTATTATTTCATCCTATTATACATACAATCTGTCAGTGGGGGACTTCCAAAAGTAGGACATTGGTATTCAGACTTGAACATTGTAAACAAAGTCTTCACATAAACAAATGTTTACAAAGAAAACTATGCATTTCAAACGTAATGCCCTTTTTTTCAGGTTTATCTGTTTGTAGGAGCAGATAGTGTTGAAGACCATTACATATTCGTGCAGTGCCGTAGCAAGATTTGACCCCCCCCCCCCCCCACGGCCCAAACGTTGATAATCTGTTAACCTTCAAAATTCCAGAAAGTCCCCCAAAATTTTTATTTTCATGGAATTACAATCAAGGATCTAATTTAAACTGCTGTTTTTAGCCTCAGACTTTCATCTTATCTACAGTCATATCATCAAAGAAAACCAAAGATTTTTCAAAAAAAAAACAAAATTTCATAATTTAAAACATAAAAAAAAATGATTAGATGAAATTAACCAGCTACGGAAACAAATAGAATAATTTTTCAACCACTTTAAACAAAACTTTTAAAAAAATTAAAATACATTTATTTTTAGTTTGCAAATATTACAGTTGAAAAATCACACAAACCTTATTATACCCATAAAACATAAAAAAAATTGACCTAAAAGTAATTTGACTTAAATTTTTTAAAAATTTAAAAAAAAAATTAAAAATTTGACTTAAACTAATTAACTTTAAGACTAACAGTGGTTTAATTATTTAATTTTTTTTTTTAATGACAAGACCCAACATTCCAAGACCACATTTTTGGTATAAAATTTCAGAGTTTTTGTTAACTCTTTATGATTTGAGTTTTTCTATATTTACAACCCTAAAAATGCTTCCCCCCCCACAATTTTACGCTACTGTATTCAAAACTGTATACAGTTCTACGTACTGTAAACAAATATTCAAATTTGTGTTCTTAATAAAACTTTATGTGGACTTTAGTCTAAATTTTCCAAGTATGAGTCAATAACTATATAGTCTCAACTAGTATACTGCTTACTCCGACATACCAAGAGCTCATATTTGTCTTACATAGTCAGTACATAGCTTACAAGATTTAATTTTACATATTTGATACCACTAAGTAATTAACTTTAAGACTAACAAGTGGTTTAATTATTTAATTTTTTTTCTTTTTAATGAAAAGACCCAACATTCCAATTCTAAAACAATGTAGGAAGAATATTTCTTTCTAAAGTAAATGACTTTTTATTTTATGTGATACTGGTTTGTCGTAAATATCTTTTTCAATCCTGTAAAGCAACCGTAAATATTTGACAACTTAAAATAATAACCTTTCATGTATTAATTATTATTACATCTTATAGAAAACTTTAAGGGGGGGACCTCTGTTCTACTCCAATAAAAATTCTTATTGTTTTTTTTTTATAAAAAAGGATTAAATATTGTCAAATAAAATGGAAAATTGTCGTAAAAAATAACATAAACTTGCTTACTTCTAATGCTTTCACTTTTATAATAATCGGAACATTAATTTTTCTTCGTCAACATTGATTTATTTATTAAATATAATTTAAGTCATTTTGTACAATATTATTGTAAAATGAAATTTTAATTTTTTTTTAATTAGAAAATAATTTTTTTTTTTTTACATTACAATTTGGTAACCATGGTGCTGGGATTCCACCTTCACTTGTGTGGTCATTAAAAATATTTACCGTATATACTCAAGTAATAGTCGAAGTTAGTAAAGTCAAACGTCTGTTTTAAAAAAAAAAATATGAAGTTTCGATATAATTCAAATAAAAATCGACTAATACTTCACAGGTAACAGGTCAACTTATATGTGTTAAAGGGAATTATATTTATTTATAACAAAAAAATTGTCTTACAAGGTTAGGTTAAGATTTTTTTTTGCGGGTAAATATAAAGTATTTTTGACCATGAAAATTCCATAGAAAGGAGAAGTTTCTTGGAATCATGTTAGCTACATGGTGATATCTTTAGGGTCCTTTAGGGCATTTTAGTGTGTTTTTTTTAGTGTATTATTCAGGCAGTTTTCTTTTACTTTTCACTCAATAAGCTAGTCTTGCAATAATATGGGTTTAAAATGTAAAGGACTGTGTTTTATATTTTTGCTTTACCTGCTATGATTATTAGGATTTTTTGAACATATTTTCATAGTTTTTTATTTTGTATATTTTATTTTTAATTTTTTTTTATTTTTCATTTGTGTTTTATTTTTATACATTTACAGAATAATTGGATTCCTGTCATCGCTACAGTACGAATATGGCTAGAATTTCATCTCTACAAAAATATTGTCAATATAAATATCCATCCTTAACTTTAATTTTGAAAAACGAAAAAAATCGACTTTTGCAGGGGTATCTACGGTACAAAAAAAAAATTTTATTTTAATATCTTACTATGGAGAGTGCGATGCAATTGATATTTTGTTGCCTTTTTAATTTTAAACTTAAAGTAGTTTCTTTATCATATTTTTATAAAGTTGTCCTTAAACATTTGTATATACTAAGTGGAAGAATAGTATAAAATATTGTTGAAACCAACAATTTCTATACCATAGATTGCTTTTAATTCATTTGATGTATATGTTAGATGATTTTTTTTAAACCCATGTATCTTTGTCAAGGATAATTAATTTAATTATAAATATGTCATTTGGTTTTTATATTTCATTTTTTTTAAAACATTCCTTTAATTTTTTTTAAAATTAAATATTTTTTAAAAATCAAATGTGAATGATCCAGTTATTTTTTTTTGGATATATTTATTGAACAATTGTTGTTTGTTTCCTGTTTTGTTGATTGTAATATGTTTTTATTGAAATGGAAAATGACCCTTTATGTGAAAGTATTGTTTGCTTGAGAATGTCTTTGATAAATATATATTGTATGAAACTGCACCAGAATAAAGTACTATTTTTTTGAACATTTTATTAAAAACTAATTCTTTTTTTTTTTGATATGGAGTTTTTTTTATTTATGAAGAGGATTTTGATTTTGTAGCCTGTATGTATCTATGAGAAATTTATTATTTCAGGTATTGTTTTATTGATTTTCTATTCGTAATGAGGTCCATGTTAATTAAGAATGTGATTAAAATGCTTTGTTGGTATGACTCGGTCGGTTTTAGAACTTGCTCTGGTAATTCAATGAAGGGGTTATTATCAAAAGAGTGACAAAAAAATACGGAAATTCAAAAGAGTGACATGACAAAAGAAGATTGACAAAAAAATACGAAAATTAAAAAGAGTGACATGACAAAAGTTAACAAAAAATACGAAAATTCAAAAGAGTGACATGACGAAAGATTGACAAAAAAAATACGAAAATTCAAAAGAGTGACATGACGAAAGATTGACAAAAAAAATACGAAAATTCAAAAGAGTGACATGACAAAAGAAGATTGACAAAAAAATACGAAAATTCAAAAGAGTGACATGACGAAAGATTGACAAAAAAATACGGAAATTCAAAAGAGTGACATGACAAAAGAAGATTGACAAAAAAATACGAAAATTCAAAAGAGTGACATGACGAAAGATTGACAAAAAAAATACGGAAATTCAAAAGAGTGACATGACAAAAGAAGATTGACAAAAAAATACGAAAATTCAAAAGAGTGACATGACGAAAGATTGAAAAAAAAATACGAAAATTCAAAAGAGTGACATGACGAAAGATTGACAAAAAAAAATACGAAAATTCAAAAGAGTGACATGACAAAAGAAGATTGACAAAAAAAAAATACGAAAATTAAAAGAGTGACATGACAAAAGTTAACAAAAATACGAAAATTCAAAGAGTGACATGTACGAAAGATTGAACAAAAAAATACGAAAATTCAAAAGAGTGACATGACGAAAGATTGATAAAAAATACGAAAATTCAAAAGAGCTGACATGACAAAAGAAGATTGACAAAAATACGAAAATTCAAAAGAGTGACATGACGAAAGATTGACAAAATACGAAATTCAAAGAGTGACATGACAAAAGAAGATGACAAAAAATACGAAAATTCAAAAGAGTGACATGACGAAAGATTAACAAAAAAATCGAAAATTCAAAAGAGTGACATGACAAAAGAAGATTGACAAAAAATACGGAAATTCAAAAGAGTGACATGACAAAAGAAGATTGACAAAAAAATACGAAAATTCAAAAAGAGTGACATGACGAAAGATTGAAAAAAAATACGAAAATTCAAAAGAGTGACATGACGAAAGATTGACAAAAAAAATACGAAAATTCAAAAGAGTGACATGACGAAAGAAGATTGACAAAAAAAATACGAAAATTCAAAAGAGTGACATGACAAAAGTAACAAAATACGAATTCAAAAGAGTGACATGACGAAAGATTGACAAAAAAAATACGAAAATTCAAAAGAGTGACATGACGAAAGATTGACAAAAAAAATACGAAATTCAAAAGAGTGACATGACAAAAGAAGATTGACAAAAAAATACGAAAATTCAAAAGAGTGACATGACGAAAGATTGACAAAAAAAATACGGAAATTCAAAAGAGTGACATGACAAAAGAAGATTGACAAAAAAATACGAAAATTCAAAAGAGTGACATGACGAAAGATTGAAAAAAAAATACGAAAATTCAAAAGAGTGACATGACGAAAGATTGACAAAAAAAATACGAAAATTCAAAAGAGTGACATGACAAAAGAAGATTGACAAAAAAAAATACGAAAATTAAAAAGTGTGACATGACAAAAGTTAACAAAAAATACGAAAATTCAAAAGAGTGACATGACGAAAGATTGACAAAAAAAATACGAAAATTCAAAAGAGTGACATGACGAAAGATTGACAAAAAAATACGAAAATTCAAAAGAGTGACATGACAAAAGAAGATTGACAAAAAAATACGAAAATTCAAAAGAGTGACATGACGAAAGATTGACAAAAAAATACGGAAATTCAAAAGAGTGACATGACAAAAGAAGATTGACAAAAAAATACGAAAATTCAAAAGAGTGACATGACGAAAGATTAACAAAAAAAATACGAAAATTCAAAAGAGTGACATGACAAAAGAAGATTGACAAAAAATACGAAAATTCAAAAGAGTGACATGACGAAAGATTGACAAAAAAATACGGAAATTCAAAAGAGTGACATGACAAAAGAAGATTGACAAAAAAATACGAAAATTCAAAAGAGTGACATGACGAAAGATTGACAAAAAAAAATACGAAAATTCAAAAGAGTGACATGACGAAAGATTGACAAAAAAAATACGATAATTCAAAAGAGTGACATGACAAAAGATTGACAAAAAAATACGATAATTCGACAGAGTGACTAAGAAATACAGCAATTCAAAAGAGTGACAAGACAAAAGGATTGACAAAAAGTAAGGAAATTCAAAGTCTACTTCTTTTTCAGGACATAGAGGCACAGTATTCCGTAGATTAGTCCTTGATGGTAATCTAATAAATTCTGTATGTATGTATGTGTTTGAGCTGTAGGTAAATAGATAGCGAGCGAGTGAGAGAGAGAGAGAGAGAGAGAGAGCGAGAGAGAGACATATATATATAATAATTTTCAAATTGCCATTTATTTGTGTAATAGCCACCAAAAATCAGTTCAATTATGTACAGTAGGTATTTTTTATGGTGTGTTCAATTTTTATGTTCAATTAATAATAATACATTTTTTCTACTGTTTTAAAAACAGTTTTTTTTAATGTTATTACAGTTTAATGAATTTTTTTATGGCATGTTCAATAAATAATTTATGCCTTATCTAAAGCACTCGTTGGAATTGCTGCTGTTTTGATTTTTATTTAATTGTGTCACTCTTTTGATTTGTCACTCTTTTAATCACTATTTTAAGAGCCATTAGTTGTGCTATCCGTAATGTGTCGTATTTACTCATTCTGAGGTAAAATCGATAAACAAACAAAAGTCTCCACACAAATGAAGTTTTATTCAACAACAACAACAACAACGCGTTTCGGACACTTTGTTGTTTGTGAATAAAACTTCATTTGTGTGGAGACTTTTGTTTGTTTATCCATTTTACCCCAGAATATTTTAACAGTGACGAATGATGTCACTTTTGAAAGGTTCCTCAATGAAGTTATGTAGACGGCTTTTAAGCAAATGTACTTGAAGGTTTTAGTTTTTCGACGTGTAATTTAAGAAAAATATATTCTTCTTTTTAAAAGCTGTAGATAATTGCTTCGTGCGTGGGAAATAATTAAAATATTAATTTTCATAACTTTATATAAATACTCGTTTCTACAATAAATTTTTAGCTCAATCATCTTTTGTGGACGTGGTCGATGATGAATCAATGTTTGTTAATAAACGTTAATTGACGTTACAACAGTCTCTTTGAATCACTTCAAAGCGAGTCACTGTTTCTTTGTTGTTGTCATTGGTAACCCTGTTCATGCAGCGGCACCGGTTACCGGTTGGTTGGCAGTTAGGTCAGCTGCCACACTTTAGCCGAAATAGACCAACCGTATATAAGTGATTAATGGACTAGAGGATTGAGCAATGACAAAAATAAGTAGAATTTACAATTATAGTTAAAAATGTAACAAAATAAAGATTTGAAGTGTGCAAGGAAAACGAACTACCCATTCAACAGATGTTATCCGCTCAAACTGTATAATTGTTTCATAAACAAATCATTTTGCCTTGACAGAAGAAACAAACATGACATGGTCTATTTCAGAGCTCAATGTGTTTCTCATGCGAATGGTTTGATTTATCCCATTTGGATGAAAACATGTGCATTGTTTCCCGAATTGACAGTAATCTATGCCAAGTTGAACAAAATCTATTGATTTGTATGATGGATAGTCATAAAATTAATGACTAAATTTAATAGATCTTAAAAAATATTAATGACATATTCTGATGTTTGGTTACTTATACGGGTATAATGAATTTTGGTAACTTTGTCAATAAGGAAAATGACTTTTGTATAGGTCAATGAACACAAGATCATGTGTAATTTTCAGCAGTTGTTGACACAAAGCACCGTTTAACATTCTGGGGAATCAATTACGATCAGTAGCCATAAATTTAGTAGCGCAAACTTGGCCATAATGTAAAAAGGGTAAATATATACTTTGTACTCGTAAAGAAGATGTTTTATATTTCATTCTAACTTTAGACTTATCTCACGTGGGAATGAACCAAAACTTTACCATGTTCCTAGGACAGAGGTTACCGTCGGTTCCGAGTATGTATGTAGTCTTGTTAATAATCTACTCTGAAATAAGCCAGCTTATAGAACTCAATAGAGTGAAGCCCATTAGATGTAATAGTCATACAAAAATCAATATTCTGTCTACAATATATTGTTATTATTATTGCTCTTAATATATTCTAAAGAGTAATTTTGTAGGTACAAAAAAATTGTTTTAATGATTTGATAAATCCATGAAAGTATTTAAAAATTTTAACAGACAATTCATTTTGACAAGGAAAGGAAATCATTTTTAAATATTAATTTCCTATCAGTGAAACACAGGTCACAAAGACTATAACATTATAAATAAATGATTAAACAATTAATACCACCTATTGCATTTGTCGAGAATTTGGACAATAAAAGTCAGTTAACAAATATCTTTTATAGAATGGTAATTCCAATTTTTTCCAGGCATCGACTGTTTAGGTATCAACTCATATATACAACTATCTAACAGTGACACATTTGAATCTAATTAAAACAATAATCCTACCAACCTACTTACAGAAGTTTTATATTAAATAGAATAATGAAAAGCTGATCATAAGAAAACATAAATTGGTGCAATATATTGACTAGTTTTTTGTAATGTAAACAGATTTGTATAATAGAAATGTCTCACGCGGACTTATATAGTCAGCACTGATATTAGGTTGGCTCTTAGGTTACAATTGAAAACTGTTTTTGTTTGAGCTGTGGGGGCGTTGTCAGGTTGTTTAAGATTACTTTGCGGTATATTCAAAAATCTATTGGTGATTCGAATTGATTTTGCAAATTAACGTTCTTTCTTCTTTTTATTTACAAAATTGAATGAATTTGAGTGTATTCGGATATCTCCTGCATTTGTGAACCAGAAAAATATAGTGTATAACCTTCTATCCAGGTAACATGTCGGCTTAAAGTCGATTTATTAATATAAATTGTAATAATCATAAGAGCTTATAACTTTATTCTGAATTATATTAAGGAATAAACTTCTTGGAAACAAATTTGGAAATCTTATATAGGGTAAGTTATTTCTTTTTTTTTTTTCATTGATACGTTAATGTACATAGAGAAGTCTATAAAGGATAGGAGTGTTTTTCCTAAAAAGGAAATTGTCTTTTTATAGGAATCAGGAAATACCTAATTTCGTAAGAATTCTTTTGTGGTAGTTATTTATAAGAGTTGAATATGACACGTGATTGAAATTTATTTATTATAGTATCTGTCATTTCAAAGTTAGTCTTGTCAGTTTTTATTTGTGATATGTATTATAAGAAGCCGAAGCTGTGGGCTGGTAGACTATCGCCCAACTCACTAAAGTTACTTTTATAACAAAAAAATGATTTTAGCTACTTATTTCAGCTTTCCCTTATTTCCTATTTATATGTAATGGTTAACATTTGATTAACTAAATTCAACATTTAGTTTAAACTTTTTTTTAAAAAAGAATACGTA
This sequence comes from Hermatobates lingyangjiaoensis, assembly GCA_026182355.1. Lineage (NCBI taxonomy): Eukaryota > Metazoa > Arthropoda > Insecta > Hemiptera > Hermatobatidae > Hermatobates > Hermatobates lingyangjiaoensis. The sequence continues at coordinate 557,401 of JAPFBL010000290.1, read as the reverse complement.
GTAAATTAATGTAAAAGACCAATTTTGGTATGATTACACTTATGAATTATGAAAGGATGACAACTGTCACATTTTATATTCTTATAATATGCTTTATTTAATGACACTGGATTTTTCTTTGGAACAAAGGGAGTTTAGGAGCCCCAGAGTTGACAAATCAACAATGGCCAAAATGTTTATAAAACTAATTACTTTTAGTAATTTCAAAATGTAAACGTGGATGGATTTTGTTGTAATTGATAATTTCAGGTAAATGATATCTATTTATTAGACTCAAAGAAGTGTTTGGTCTTCTCCCAAACCAGGAATATAAGAAGAACTAATTAAAGTTATATTGAAATAAACATTACTGCAATATAAGTATGAGTTGCCATTTAACAAAAAGAAATGACTCCAAAATCATAAGAGAGTAGGGAAATCTAAAACCTCTGTGTAAAGGTCCGTCCCTGTATGCTGTCTTTTATTCATTGGCTTTCCATAACATTAAGCACTACAGTGAATCATTGTGAAATTTTTTATATAATTAATCAACGAAATATAAGTAATTCATTCTTAAAGAATATGTAGTTCTACAATTTTAATATTGAATAGACAAGTTATCACTCAGTTTTGTGATGCATGCTTTTGTCAATTGGAGTGATATTGTATTTATATCCATTTTGTCTTTATAGAATTGTTTATGTGAATTCAGTAATAATAATGGTATAATTATTTCTAAAACATGATTTATACTGAAGAATTATGTTTGACATTTCATGTAACTAAAAACTTCTTCAGCGTTCCAAAACAGTGTTTTTACTGATGACTGATTTTTATGGATAAAGAAGCCTAAATAAACATGCAGCATTTTCGTTGAATAGATGCAGTATTTTCTTTGCCTTTTAAAGACAGAGTATAAATTGTATCCGTAGGACTTTTATGGGTATATTAACTATATTCTGTATACCTAATACAGTATGGCTTCCTCTTCGTAGCCTCAACAAGCTCTGAGCCATTTGTTTTTACTCTTCTCTTAATAATATTGACGTTAATTATTATAAATTAATTAAATTATGACTTAATACATGAATAAGTGTTAAGTTTATTGCATAATTAACTGCATAATTCCAATGTTTATACCTCCTATGTCCTATTGTTTGTCATAGTCTTATCTATACGGGATATGATGTGTAATAAGGATCGGTAATATGATTTAAAATAACAATCTATTAATTGCTCGATAAATACACTTGACAAATAATGAATGAAAGTAAAAGGTAACTAATCATCCAAATCTTTTATTCAGAAGACGAATAAATTTGAATAAGCTCTTATCCTTTTAGTATAATGTGAATTATATTATCTTAGATAGGACTAGTCAGCACATAACATGTAAACAGGACTTCGAAATGTAAACAAAAGTATGGGGAATACTTCTTGTTATTAAGTATATACAACACAACAAACCAAGATTTTTTAAATCAGCTACAAACATCCGAACCATAAGCAAATGACAATCTAAACTTTCTCTTACCTGGTTAGAAAAGGATTATAATTTACATTAAGGTTCAATGGTAGCTTAAATCAGCGTTCGTTAAACTTTTCACCCCAAGAAATTAGGAATATTATATTGTAATTATCCCATTTGAGAAATCTGTATTTTTTTCATAAAATTTACATTCACTCAGGAAGTTTCCTTGCCTGAGTTAAGTCTTCGATGTTTGACATATTAATTATATTATATTTACTTTACCATAAGTAAACATAATATCAAACTTGTTGACAATCAATTTAATTTTGGTAAAATATTGTTTTAACCAAGATTTCTTGAAGAGTGGGTAATATAGGTTGCTTGCTACATTTCGCTAGACAACCCTGGAGGGCATTATACAATTTATGGTTGTTTGGAGTTTGCTTATAAATATTTAAGTATTTTATTATTCTTCCGAATAACATTATTAAATTAAATATTTCATCTAATAAACTTTAAAAATAGAATTATTCTTGACTCTACTTCTAAAGAAACTCTAAATGATTGTAAACAGTAAGTTATCCGTTGTTCCAAGTTCAGTTTTTATAACTCTAGTGTTTTCCAGAGTGGTGAATGGTTGTATCCGTGGTCTAAATGACCCAGAGTGGAAATATGCGTAGTTGAATATTTAAAAATAATGATTTTAAAAAAAATATTGGTTATAATTGACTTATCTTGTGTTTATTCACTGCACTTTGAATATACGAGTAGGTCTGTGAAAATTTTTACAAAGTATAGGTTAGTTACCTGTGGGTTTGAGTACACCAATCCTCTTAGCTAATCTACTTACCAGAAAGTTAAATTATTCGATAAACGAGTACACTTTCAGTATTATAAATATTGTCAGGCTTTAAAATTTAATAATTTCACTTTTGTAACTTGTCAACAAATTTTCCTACGGCTTTTCGTTTTTTTTTACTATTTTTTTTATGGAACCTCAAGCTATTTCCTTAAAACGCTTCGACAACTCACTCTTCACCTGTAGTCGTACAGTTCGAGTTTTTCATGAAATAGTTTTACTAGACCAGGGGATGGCCAAGCTATGGTGCTTGCACCAAACATGGTGCAGTGTATGACTTTGAGTGGCGCATTGCTTCTTTGAGATAAAGATGAAGTAAGCTTAAAGTACTGCTTATTATTTTTAGTTATTTCAATATTTTGTGAAATATCCTTTTAAGGAACATTATTTTCTTTTCATTAATCTGCTCCAGGTTAGATATTCTTTATTAATCAGAGGTAAATGTTATGTATTTCCATTTTTGTGAAAACGATCATTATTCTGTGAAAATTTTCGTGTCGTTTTGGAACAACGTATAGATGTGTACAAGCATGTTCAGTCATGAAACTTATCAAAATTATAACAAGTTGGAAACTAACTGATTCCAATTTGAAGAATATACTGCTGCACCCAATTAAAAATTTAACTTCAAGGATTTCAAATCAAAGCAATCTCAAAAGTTTCATTAGGTGTGTAAAGTTAATCATCTTTATCAAGTATTGCTTTTAGTTTCTGTAATTTAATATTATGAACATATAACAATAATTTACAAAAAAAATGTTTTATGGCGCATCTGAAATCCTATATACAAATTTGATGAAATTATGTAAAAGTTTTGCTACACCTAAGCTAGATAATAGTTCATCTAATTCTGTACTTTATTTTTATTGACAGAACAACACATTTCGATCTCATTGTGTTCATCTTCAGGTCAATCTAGTATTATAATTATAAGATATCATTATTAACTATTATACCTCGTCTATCGCTGGTGAAGTCGCCTGACCGGTTTCGTAATGGCTGAATCATCAATGATGCAGCTATTGCGAAACCGGTCGGGCAACTTCACCAGCGATAGACGAGGTATGACGGTTAATAATGATATCTTATTTACTAACCTCTGTGGCACTAACAATATGCATTATAATTTTAGCTTAGTTTCAACTTATTAAATAAGAAGATTATAAACCGAAGGATTTGTACTTCTTTTTACTGATTCTAGTGGGAAGGGAGAATGGGAATTTACGGTTTTAACTTTAACGAGTTTGCGGTGTGGGGGTGGGGGTATGGTAATAGAAGAAAAGTAGATGTTAATAAATTACCGAACTTGACTATAAAAATATCCTTAGATTACAAGTCAAAACAGAGAGAACGAAATTTATTACGGGAAAAAAATAAAATTAGTATAATTTTGGGTTTAAAAGAAAAACAGTTTTAAGTAGATTGGAACAATTATAGAGATATTGGGAAATTTCAAAAATTACGTCTCCATACAACAACAGTTTAATATGAAAACTAACAACGCGTTTCGAACAGTTGGTGTTCTTCTTCAGGTTTACTTCTGCACTCTTGAGATGTTGATCTACAGGAGTGGTTAGTTACCTAGAAAGGACTAACTAACAAAGCGTTTCGAACACTTAGTGTTCTTCTTCAGGTTTACTTCTGCACTCTTGAGATGTTGATCTACAGGAGTGGTTAGTTACCTAGAAAGGACTAACTAACAAAGCGTTTCGAACACTTTGTGTTCTTCTTCAGGTTTACGACCGCACTCTTGAGATGGTGATCTACGGGAGTGGTTAGTTACTTAGAAAGGACTAAATAACAACGCGTTTCGAACACTTAGTGTTCTTCTTCAGGTTTACTTCTGCACTCTTGAGATGTTGATCTACAGGAGTGGTTAGTTACCTAGAAAGGACTAACTAACAAAGCGTTTCGAACACTTAGTGTTCTTCTTCAGGTTTACGACCGCACTCTTGAGATGGTGATCTACGGGAGTGGTTAGTTACTTAGAAAGGACTAAATAACAACGCGTTTCGAGCACTTAGTGTTCTTCTTCAGGTTTACGACTGCACTCTTGAGATGGTGACCTACGGGAATGGTTAGTTACTTAGAAAGGACTAAATAACAACGCGTTTCGAACACTTAGTGTTCTTCTTCAGGTTTACTTCTGCACTCTTGAGATGTTGATCTACAGGAGTGGTTAGTTACCTAGAAAGGACTAACTAACAAAGCGTTTCGAACACTTAGTGTTCTTCTTCAGGTTTACGACCGCACTCTTGAGATGGTGATCTACGGGAGTGGTTAGTTACTTAGAAAGGACTAAATAACAACGCGTTTCGAGCACTTAGTGTTCTTCTTCAGGTTTACGACTGCACTCTTGAGATGGTGACCTACGGGAATGGTTAGTTACTTAGAAAGGACTAAATAACAACGCGTTTCGAACACTTAGTGTTCTTCTTCAGGTTTACTTCTGCACTCTTGAGATGTTGATCTACAGGAGTGGTTAGTTACCTAGAAAGGACTAACTAACAAAGCGTTTCGAACACTTAGTGTTCTTCTTCAGGTTTACGACCGCACTCTTGAGATGGTGATCTACGGGAGTGGTTAGTTACTTAGGAAGGACTAAATAACAACGCGTTTCGAGCACTTAGTGTTCTTCTTCAGGTTTACGACTGCACTCTTGAGATGGTGACCTACGGGAATGGTTAGTTACTTAGAAAGGACTAAATAACAACGCGTTTCGAACACTTAGTGTTCTTCTTCAGGTTTACTTCTGCACTCTTGAGATGTTGATCTACAGGAGTGGTTAGTTACCTAGAAAGGACTAACTAACAAAGCGTTTCGAACACTTAGTGTTCTTCTTCAGGTTTACGACTGCACTCTTGAGATGGTGATCTACGGGAGTGGTTAGTTACTTAGGAAGGACTAAATAACAACGCGTTTCGAACACTTAGTGTTCTTCTTCAGGTTTACTTCTGCACTCTTGAGATGTTGATCTACGGGAGTGGTTAGTTACCTCGGAAGGACTAACTAACAACGCGTTTCGAACACTTAGTGTTCTTCTTCAAGTTTACTTCTGCACTCTTGAGATGTTGATCTACGGGAATGGTTAGTTACCTAGAAAGGACTAACTAACAACGCGTTTCGAACACTTAGTGTTCTTCTTCAGGTTTACTTCTGCACTCTTGAGATGTTGATCTACAGGAGTGGTTAGTTACCTAGAAAGGACTAACTAACAACGCGTTTCGAACTCTTAGTGTTCTTATTCAGGTTTACTTTTGTACTGTTGAGATGTTGATCTACGGGAGTGGTTAGTTACCTAGGAAGGACTAAATAACAACGCGTTTCGAACACTTAGTGTTCAAAACGCGTTGTTAGTTTTCATATAAAACTTTTTTGTGTGGAGACATAATTTTTGAATCCTGATATGAGTAAATATCGCAGTATAACAGACTGCAGAAATAATGAATTATGGAGACCCTCTTTATTTTGCTAAAAAATAAGCCATTTGATAAATAGAATAGGCATTTATTTATCAAATTCTATTTCGATAAACAATTATGGACATTCGATAAATAAAATAGGTCATTTTTGTGTTGTGGATTTGTTCATCCCCAAAGACTCAAAACTTGGTTATCATTGAACGAAAGATTAAACGATCTGTTTAAGTAAGGACATTTATTGAAGCACTAAATGAAATATCAAAAAAAAAAACTTTTTGTTATGACTTTTGATACTGTAAACAAGTTTTGATACATTGATTCAAATCATTCAACAGTTATGTAGTGGTATTAATTAATGTAATTAATGAGTGTTATTAGAACTGTATTCTGTAGTTTAGATTTTTTTCTATCAGTGAATGAATGTTTTTTGAGTTCTGATAGAGTGCATAAAAAGCATGTGATTGTCGCCCAGTTTTGCTGGAGGGTGTGAATTAATGATGCAAAGAATAGTCACGTAGTGTTGAATGGAGGAGGAGTGACTAAGCGTGTCTGTTGTCTGTCTCTCCAGGCAGAGAAAGTATTTCTTTATTTTCACTCCCGCCTAATTGTGATAGATTAATCGCAATCCTTCTTTCCCTTAACGACTCAGTCAGTAAAGTAAACATCAAATCACTGAAATCTTGTAAAACACTTTGTATACACATTAGTAATAGAGAGTGGCGCTGCAAGGCGTGCGGGAGAGGAGGGGGCAGCACGTGCCAAAGGGTGGCGTTTTGAAATGTGGGGGTAAAAATAGAAAATAGAAAAAAATTATAAAAAGCAAACAAGAAAAAAATCTGAAATTTTATTCTAAAATGAGTTTTTAAGGTTGTCATTGTTTTTATGTTTTGCAGCACCCGCCAAGGGGTGGCGTTTTGAAAAGGGGGTAAAAATAGAAAATAGAAAAGAATTATAAAAATCAAACAAGAAAAAATATGAAATTTTATTTCAAAATGAGTTTTTAAGGTTGTCATTGTTTTTATGTTTTGCAGCACCCGCCAAGGGGTGGCGTTTTGAAAAGGGGGTAAAAATAGAAAATAGAAAAAAATTATAAAAAGCAAAAAAGAAAAAAATATGAAATTTTATTCATAAATGAGTTTTTAAGGTTGTCATTGTTTTTATGTTTTGCAGCACATGCCAGGAGGTGGCGTTTTGAAGGGGGTAAAAATAGAAAATAGAAAAAATTATAAAAATCAAACAAGAAAAAATATGAAATTTTATTCCAAAATGAGTTTTTAAGGTTGTCATTGTTTTTATGTTTTGCAGCACATGCCAGGAGGTGGCGTTTTGAAGGGGGTAAAAATAGAAAATAGAAAACAATTATAAAAAGCAAACAAGAAAAAATATGAAATTTTATTTCAAAATGAGTTTTTGAGGTTGTAATTGTTTTTATGTTTTTTTTTTGTAATAATGTTTTGAAACGGGTTTTTCGACTATAATATTTGTAAATTAAAAATAATTTTTTTAAAAAATTTTTCAAAAATAGTTTTTTAAAATGGTTGAAAGTTTATTATATTTGTTTGCGTAGCTAGTTAATTTTACGATTTGAATTATACGTTTTTGTTTTGAAATTTTAACTGTTTATATTTCTTTGATGATAACTGTATATTTATACGACAACTGCAATAAGATGAAAGTCTGGGACTATTAACAGCTAGTCTATAGATTAGATCCTTGATTGTAATTCCATGAAAATAAATATTTTGAGGACTTTCTGGAATTTTGAAGATAAACGGATTATCAACAACCAGGTGGGAGGGGGAAGAGGGTGGCAAATCTTATGACCGCCCAGGGCTGCAAAAATAGTTGCTAGGCCACTCAGTAGAAACTCTACTCAGAGAACCTTAAATATATTCAACTGCTTGTTTGTGTTATTATTTCTATGATGATGATTGATACATGGTGATAAGGCAAAAAGGTGATTGGAAGTCCTATAGTTTTATAATAGTTTAATATATATAGCATATACGATGAAATTAGTTTGTGGAAGAGTTAGATTAAAAAAAAAAAAACAAATTTGCGGATTTAGAAACAGTTTTCTTGTTCGAATCGTCTACTTAATAATATTTTGTGGGTTTATTATTGTATTACATAAATTGTAAATAATTTTAAATTTCCCAGTTTGTGTACAGTATAAACAGGGATATTGTAAACGATATAAGCATCATTTTGATGCGTTCTAAAATAAATTAGTGAAGTTTTTTTTATTTTAGTGAACATAATTTTTTTATGGTGTACATAAGTTTAATTTGGTTATTCTTAAACTAAAAAAAAATCAGTTGAAATTTTGTTTAAAATTGTCATAAATAAAAACAAATATATATTTTTAAAGTGTTTGCTGGAAATTATGTCCTAACTTTTCTGCCTTATCTCTCCGGAATCAACGCTGATGGGGCTACATAATGATAGCGATTATGTATCCTGAAAGTCGCTTTATCGCTTTTAATTAATAATGTTTAATTATGTTTTATCTTAATTAACAAACCAACTTGATTTGCACTCCTATGCTGTGTAGGAGCGTGGAAAGAATAGTGTCATTTCACTTTGAAATAGAAACGTCTTAAGCAGTAATGCTTCGTTTTGAAGAATGACCATTGCATTGTCACAGAGCTTTTGTTTGAGAAGTCAAGGACGAAAACTATTGTTTGCTTTGATAAATCTGAAGATAAATGTGTTGACTGGAAATTTCCAGTTGTATAGATGGTGGGGGTATTTTAAGACATTTTTAAGCTACTAAATTAGGAGGTTTGTCAAAATATCACGATGGGTTTGTAGTTTATTCTGTGGTTGTTTTTACTTTGTGAATGCATTCATTGTAGGCTTACAATTGTCTCCACGGGGGGCGGGGGGGGGGGCGTAAGATTTGCCCCCCCCCCCCTCTCACAGGTAGCATTACGTTAACATTCAAAACTCGAGAAAACGTCCTGAAAATATGTATTTTCATGGAATTACAATCAAGGAATCTAATTTTACTCTGCTATTATTAGTCCCAGACTTACATCTTATTACAGTACTCATATACATATACAGTGGTCATCAAAGAAAACCAAAGGTTTTTCAAAACAAATCGTATATTTTAAATTATAAAAAAAATTGTTAAATTCAAATTGCTAGCTACGAAAATAAATATAATAAATTTTTAACCCTATTAAAAAAAAAATAGTTTTGAAAAATTTTAACATAAATTTATTTTTAATTTGCAAATATTACAGTTGAAAATCTGTTAAAAAACAGTATTCTACACAACTAAAACATAAAACCAATTACAACATTAATAAGTTTGTTTGGTATAAAATTTTAGATTTTTAGTTAGCTTTATATAATTTTAATTTTTTTTAATATTTCTATCCCCTAAAATCCCCCCCCCCCCTCCTTGCTACGCCACTGACTGTAGAGTAGAATAAACTCTGGAAAACCTGTTTTATTAAAACTAGCCACGACAATAAATATAATAAATTTTCTAACTCTATTAAAAAACTAGTTTTGAAAAATTTAAAATAAATTTATTTTTAATTTGCAAATATTACAGTTGAAAATTCGTTTAAAACCTGTATCACACAAATAAAACATAAAAACATTCCGACCTTAAAAACTTATTTGGGGCATAAATTTTAGATATTTTGTTAGCTTTATATAATTTTAATTTTTTTTTTATATTTTTTATCCCCTCAAAATGCCGCCCCCCGACACGTGCCGGACGCCCCCCCCCCCCATCATTGCAATGCCACTAACTGTAGAGTAGCATAAACTCTGGAAAACCCGTTTTTTCTTTTATTAGAGTTTTCTATAACTACATTCACGTCCTTCTGGTTGATATCTGATACCTTTCTTATTATTACATACATGATATTAGGGACAGTTGAAACAAAAGTTGTCCAAAGCAAATGTTATACAATAATAAATGAAGTAAATAAATGAAGAGAAATTAGTAAATATATAAATTAGATAAATGAAAAATTGAATACACAAATAGTATAAATAAACATGTCGCAATATTACAAAAATAAATTAATAATCTATTTGATCGAGTTATGCATCTCTTTTTGTACACATTTCACCTGTTTTTTTTAATTTCTTCGCTTATTTATTTATTTATGTATTGGTAGTCTTATTTTTTATTATGTTATATGCTTTTGTTTCAAATATGCCCTTGATGTTAGTGAGAAAGGTAGAAAATATGAGCCAGAAATATGGTTACTGTTCAGAAGTTTATATACGTATGTATAAATATTGATAAAAATATGAACCGTGAAGTAGAAACAAAATAATATTTTTTATTAGGACTCGGTCAGTTCTTCAGCTTCAAATTAAACTCTGCTGACGTTTCAGTTTTTATTTACAACCTTTTTTTTTTAGGCTTATAAAACTAGAGGAAATATAAGAAATAATAGAAAAAAAAAATCCGAACGTACAATAAAACTCGCAAAAAGTTACAGATAAGAAAATGCTATAGGAATTTCGATAGCTAGTAAGTGAAAGAACTTACAGAAGTATAAAATTTTATATTTTATTGAAAAATAATTTAGAAAATATATGCTACTACTTAGTTATACAAATGTAAATATTGATAAAAGTATCGATCGGGGAATAGAAACAAAACTTAGTTTTTCTGTTTCAAAATCCTGCCTATGAAAAAGGTTTTAAATAAAAACCGAAACGTTGGCAATGAGAGTTTAATTTGAATCTGAAGAACTCACCGAGTCCCGATAAACTTGTTTTTTTTTATCAAATATATATATAGTTCAATATAGACAAAGAAACATAGTTTGATATTGAGAAATCAAAAGAACACACTTACAGTCTCTAATTTTCGGTTTGAACCGTCTTCAGGAGAGATAAGAGAGGGAAACCAAGCGCACTGTTTCCCTCTCTTATCTCTCCTGAAGACGGTTCAAACCGAAAATTAGAGACTGTAAGTGTGTTCTTTTGATTTCTGTATGTTTCTTTGTCTATATTGAACTATATTTGTCCTTTTTGGATCGTATTTCCAACGAAAAAGTGAATGTATATATATATATATATATATATATATATATATGCCTTCAGAGAGACCAGAATGAGAAGTGTAGAATAAACTCTAAAACGGAATATGTCCCCACAGAAGTAAAGTCAAACAAGGAAAGAAATATCTAATATCTTTGAGATAGGTTGATGTCAAAGAAAAAAAAAAATCAAGGTAGAAGAGGAGGTTGTGAAGCAAAAGAGGAGAAAAGTAAATTGGGTAAAGGCATCAAATTAAGTGGACAATTGAAAAGTAGAAAGTCTCGTGGAAGCCATGCTATTATAAGTTACATATGAGGATCTCTTTTTGAGGCGTCCTCCCCAGAGTTTTCCTTTTGGATCTATAGTGAAAAGTTTTGGAACCAGAGGAAATTAAGTTCCGATATTCTGTTCCATTCGTTTTAAGTTCAATATTAATAATATTAAAAAAAACAAAACAAAACATGTTAATAGGACTTTGAGTACAATTCAGAAAAAAATTTGAGTAGTTTGTATTCGACTTTGCTTATCAAAGTCAGTGACAATAAATTTAATTGAATAATTTATTTTAATAAAGCGGCTCCATTTGCCAATTATAACGGAACTGTAAAATTATATGACTAATTCATTTTGATTATCACTTCAAAGGAAATATAAAAATTTAATGAGTAAATAGTAAAATTATTATTTACTCATGCAGGCACAATCGTTTTTTATTATTTAGATACACTTATTTTTAGATTGTATTTGAATGATTGCTTATTTATATTCTACTGTAAATGATAAGTACGCCATTTTCCCCTTTATTTCTCTTAAAATACTAATTATTTGAGTTATCCTAAGTCGGATTATAGGTTATTATCTCAATTTTTTTTAAAGAAAGTTAACTCTAATTAAATGGTTTTTTTTTTGTAAGGAGGTGAAATGCATTTTTCGCACATAGTGCTGGGCTCCCAGTAAACCAGACTACCAACTAAAACACCCTGTAAAGTTGGATGAATTTCTTGTTGATTAGCTTGGACAACAGCTGTCTTGTTGGCTTGCCTTGTACAAGAGTATGAATTTTTTCTATATTTTACTTGATTTGAATACCAGAACCATACTCTCCCTTTTTATTTTACTATAAGTAAGTATAGTGATCGTGGAAAAATTCGATCTCGAGATTTTGACGGAATTATATATTTTTTGGTCCCAAAAGTCGTTTTATGATGTTTTTGCGATGTCTGTGTGTGTTTGTGGGTGGGTGAGTATGTTAGCATTGCTTGCTTGTTCCACGCTACGATCCAGAATCTTTGAAAGATCAAGTTTTTTTTTAATTCTTCTTTGTGTCTTTGATTTAATTTATTAAAAACCAAGTACCTCGAATGACCTCAGTTTTTTTTTTCATTTATTATCTGACCTTATGTTTCTCTGTTTTTTATTATTCTATGTTTTTAAAGAAATTATTTGATTTAGATTAATAAATTAAATATTTATTAAAATTAAACACTATATTAATCTAGATAAAATTTATTCCAATAAACTTTACTATTTACTGTTTATTGCGTTATTATTAACGATTTGAAATTATAACGAACACAAATTGGGAATTTATTTAGCTACATACTTACATTCTACCATCATATCAAATATATCGTGATATTAAATTACACAGAAACATAATATATAACTTACTTCTATATTTCGGCTTTCGTTAACATCTGGAGTAGAAGTGGTCAACCATGGACACTTCAGACCAAACGGTCTTCTGACTCTTTGAGGGTGGGCCGCTTTTACTCTTTGATGACTATCGGTGTCAAATAAATAGAGTTTTATTGTATCAGCTCATTCTTTTGTTTTTCCTGTGTAAAATGACATGTTCTCTCGTGGACTTCTCTTTATTTTTTGTTAAATAATAAGAATTATTTTATTTGAGAGACAAACCAAGACAGTTTTTTGTTCTATAACTTTCTTCGTTCTTTTCCTTCTCTTATGTTTGCTGATATATGTAAAAAATAAAGTGAAAAAGAAAAATAGAGAGAGAGAGAGAGAGAGAGATTGAGCGAATGAAAGAAAGAAATAATTTAGATGAAACTATTACAAAACGTTTGTACTAATTTTTTTAATTAAAATGATAAACAACTAATTCCATTGTTGAAGAACGCTAGGTGATTAATGAAATATTTTTTTATCTCTGTAATTAGTTATTTTGGTACAGTTGAATTAAATGAAACATATTATTTGAACTATATTTTATATACTTTGTAGTCAGTTTTAAATTATAACTTTGTAGTTTACTTTTTTTTTAGTTTATCTTATTACTTGAAATGGTTTTAATCTGTTCTGGAAGCTCACTTAATTTTAAAAAAAATATTTCCTTTGAAGTAAGATTTTTTTATTAATTTCCTTATTAGCCTATGAGTCTAACAGCAGTTTTTTTTAAAATTTAATTAGAGTTTGAATATTGATTAGAAATGTCTTATTTCCTAAACCTTTTACAATATAATATTTATAATTTATAATCCTGTACGATGGGAAAGTTGCTTCATTTTAGAATCAGGCCAAAGATGTTTAATGGTATATTATTTCGATAAACTGTTGGTGTAATCGTGGTTTGATATTAGCAAGAGATAATTCTCATCGTAGACAGTTATAAAGGGACAGAAGAGGACTGACATAGTCGTGATTTGATCGTTCTGTGTAAGAGGTAGTCACTGAGAGTTTTTTTTTATTTATGGATACAAGAATTTATGATGATGTAGTAAAAGCAATCTGACGCTGTTTTTTTTTTCATTAAAGTAATTACAAATAAGGTCTTAGAATGTTTGTCCGTTCTGTGGAAGGTTGTGTGGAGTGCACGTGTTTGGGTTCGTGTTTGTTTTGAGTGAGCCGTCCTTGTGGGTTAATCTGTCAGGAGAGCCCGGGGATGTTTGGCTGCTAGTGGAGGGTGTGGCCGTCAGAGTCGCTAGCGTCGCCCTGGCTGGCAGTTCGATAGCTGGGATGCTGGAGTGAGATGCTGAGGTGTTGCCGGTGTCGAGGCGACTCGGTGGGCGAGGAAGAACAGGATGGGGACAAAGGCAGCGACTCTGCCCCCGGTAAGGCTGGTCGGCTGACGATTGACCCGGGGGCCGCTCCGCGCCCTTCCCTAGTCGCTGTCCAGCCTTTCATCCATGATGATGATGATGATGATGATGATGATGATGACTGCGATGATGAGAAGGGGGGTTTGACGGAGCCGCCGGCCACGCCCGTTGGCAAGGACGAGTTAGCTCTCAAAAGACACCGCTTCTTTTCCGATCTCATGGCGGTCGTCGAGGCTCAGGACGAACACCGAGTTCGTTTCGACCCCAGAGGTCCTTCATTTTCAGGTATCCATTATGTTTTGACCTTCTGTCAATAACCTTTCTGACATATTCCCCACATATTTGATAATATAACATTTCATTTATTGTATTTGTTTCACAAATGCGCCTATAGAAATTTTAAAATATAAAACCTTCAGAACTAGTCATGAAATGAACTAAATTTAAAACTACAAAAATTAAATTTTTATTCTCAACCATTAAAACTATTATAAATATCAATTTTATATATAATTAAAATATTTAACCAATCATAAAACCAAAAAATGAAATTAATTTAAAATGAGGAAACTATAAATTTTGAGAGGAAACTTGTTTGATTGTAACACTTTGATATTGACGTTGAACGTTTATTATTCAAGTGAGGTGTGGAGAGGTTTGCATAAGGATGTGTGAACTCAGGAACTATATCTCTTACATTGATACATATTTATTATCAACTTAAATAAAAAATGATTCTGCTTCAATGAGAACAAACACACTTGTTATTACTTTAAGGAAACCTTTTATTAAATTTAAAGATAATCGGAGTTTAATATTACTCGATAATTGAAGAGTGATTAAGTGCAATATAGCTAAGTTACTGCAAATCATATTTACTATAATGAAAATGTAAATATATATTATATATAAGTAGAGATGGAAATTCTCTTCTATGTTACCGACCATGATACTTTTTTAGAATTCCGATCTAAGAAATACTATTTTAGATATATTCAGCAAGTTATTTCTTCTTAAATATATAGTTATATGTTTAAACTTCTTAAATATAGTTTGGAAAATGCATAAGGTGATTTGTTGGGAAATGAATTAGTTGGTATTAAAAAAAAAAATAGTTGGAAAAAGCCTTATACCGAAAAAACCATTATGTCACGGAACTATATCAAATTTCTAATAAAGCTAAAAAAAACCCGGGAAATGCAGTTTTTCTGGGAAATCTGTTAAAACCGAGAAAAACCCTTTATTTGGAAGATTGTTTAAAAATGAAAAATTCGCGAACATTAAAAATATAATTTTGTTTGTGTGATATCGTTTTTGAATTCATTTTGTTTTTTTTTTATATTTTCTATTGTGGTTTGGTCCAGCATCGCTTTATGTATATCGATAAAGCAAAATATTGTAGAATATATGTTGTCTATTTTAGTGATACACAAATATACAAATTATAGTGATTATATTTAATATGTAATAGTTTATATAATTTTTGTAAGAATATATATTAAAATATATCACAATGTGTATAATTGAATATATAATATAAACTAAAATATATATTATAACAAATTATTTATTATATGTACCATTATATACATTTTTACGTATACTTATTATTTTTTTAATTTATTATCATAACATAGTTTTATGGTAATAATCTCAAATACTTTCTATAGTATATTTGCTCAAGTTCAGTTAAAAAAAAATATGTTTCTCTTATTCCTCAAAGTATTCTTTTCTATATTGTGTGTGAATAGCTCTTCGAACTAAGAAAGTTTGCGTTTCGAATGAAAGTGTAATCAGTCAAACGGAAGAACCTGTAGCGTCTTTACCAAAATAATGAACACACACCCACCCACACCCATTTAGGTAATATTAACGGAATAATTTTTATTACTATGCATAAGGAATCAATTCAACTTATTAATATTTGTAGTGAGATTATTGAAATATAACATTAGGCTATAAATAATATTAACTCGTTAAAGATCCCTATTTTAAATACACTTAAATTAGGCAAAATTTAGGACTCCCAATGTAGAATATTAACAGGTATTGTGGCTCGCGCATTACTAAAATGGGTGCCAAATAATAAACTGAGCCACAATTTTCGCCTCTAGAAACAACATTAAAATACAATAACGTATTCGTAGATTTCTTAAAGGGTTCAGTGTTTAGTGTATAGTAAAGATATTGGAGAGTTAAACAGTTATTTGTTAGATGAAAAAACAGTATAGTTTTAGGTTACTTTGGGGCAGGATGGGAGTAACAGGGGGGGGGGGGGTTAGCAAAGACGGGGTGGGAGAGAGAGAGTGTGAGGGGGTGGTTTGGTCCACCCCGGGGCGGCGGCACGTGTCTAGGGGTAGTAACATTTCACTATTTTATTAGACGATAAAAGCGGACGAATTTCTGGAATTTCCGGAATACAATTTAAGATATTAATCATTAGTTGCTGTGCGTATATGTTTTAAGATACGATAACCATTTTGGCCGCAAGACATCGGTATATGCAATTATCATATTTATTTGATGATTAAAAGTGAAAACTATAAATAGGTGCATTACAAGTAAACTATTTATTTGACTTGTCATGTTTGTTTTAGGTTTTGCAGGGATTAGCACTTTTGGTTTTCCGCATTTTGAACTAATATATTTGCCTAACATTTATCATTTGTATGTTTATTTCAATACCCGGTGACAATGCTATATTAACATTTTTAATACGCTAATCGTTTGTACTGCAACATTTTCATATATATATATATATATATATAATATATATATATATATATATATATAAATATATTATGAATAATAATTAAAATAACACTTGATGTAATAGATGGTTTAATTTACCACAAACTAATTTGGAAACAATGCTCTAAGGCCTTTCGCTTGAGTTAGTCAAAATGTAGGACACCCAATGTAGAATCTGTAGAAATTTGTGATATGGCTGAAAAGCTGGGTACACGCTTTAATATCAAAACAGAATCTGTAGAATGACTGATCAAACAAAAAGTCGGTATCACCTGCTAGGGGATCGGTTCAAAAAAAAAAAAATCATGGAAGTGAGTGCCGTACTTTTGGGCGGGGTATTTTAGCTGAGTGACTTTCGACTTACGGACTATTTTAAGTCAACCATCTCTTATATGAATAGTATCCTTTATTAGTTTTGATGTACCATCAAACCTAGTGGGAAAACTGCTTTATGGAAGATTGGTCATAAAATTAGTCAAGTTGTGTGAACGCTGTTATCATGGGGCTCCATCTTGCTCAGACGATCTCGATGGAAACGGCTGTTATCTCACTCATCTGTTTGATTTTGTTATGTGAAAAAAAAAGGAACCCAGTTCAAATATTCCCATCGATTTATTCTCTGTATTTTCTTTGCACATTCTAAACACAAATATAATTTCTTGGAATTTTTACTCTTATTTGAATATTTATGTATGTTCAATGACTCAACTATAAGATATGTCGTGGATAAACATTACAATGGTAATGTTTATGCATGAGACACACTAAACATATGGAATGAGGAAAGGAAGCACAATAGGATAGATATTGTAGGGTTTAGCACGAGTCCGATGAAACTCAATTCTCTCCAACACGAGTTGGACGTCGCGTGAAGCAGAAAATGTTTGGTAACTTTTAGCAGGTTGAGTTTAAATAAAGTGGATTCTTGCTAATATAATGAGCATTGTGCTGGTGCTTTTGGTAAAAGGTGTGGGAGGGTGGTCTTCTAACAACAAATAGAAGTGATTAAAGGAGAGGAAAGATGAAGAATCGTGAATAGCATCATGGATGAAATCATCTTGCTTTATGAATTTCTGTATTCGTTAGCAGTGGACACGAATGAGTAATCAAGCGCCACTAACTGTTCATCTCTTAATGAATAATCATATTTGGAAATAAGTCACCATTGAAAACTTATATTTAAAATACAATTTTATATTGTTATAAAATATCTAAATACAAAATAACATGCCTTCTAGGAGTAATAACAATTGAGATATATTCTTCAAATATCGGTTCTTAAAATCGATGATTCATTTAGGATAGTGGAGCGAATATTTTTTTAAGAGGTATGACCCAAAGCCAGTATTCAGATTGTATTGTTGAATCATTTCTATTGTTGAAAAATTATGAAATTATTATGAATACTTTGTTAAAGGGTTAATTATTTAATGCTTTGCTTTGTTCAAATGAAAGGCTTTTTAAAACCTAAAAGTCAACCCTTTTGTAATTGGTTGACTTTGTTATTTGAAATCCTTTAGGTTTGTTTTAAAAATTAATGTCAATTCTTAGCATAACTCCTACTGGACTTACTCTACAGTACTATTTAATCAGTTTTTATTCGTTTATTGCTTGTATAACGGTGTATTTGCGAATAATTTTTTTTTATCTAAAATATTCATAAAATAGTATCATTCTACTTAACTATAAGTAAAGTAATGATGCAAAAGATTGATTTTGAAATTTTGCTGGGATTTTCATGTTTTGAAATTACAAGAGGTCATTTTTAATTTGTTCTGGACGATGCCTGTTGTTGAGTACACATATAAAGTTTATAACACTCTTTAGGTAGGGTAATAGTAAATGTTAAAATGGGGCCAGGTTAGCTCAGTGGTTAACGTGCTCGACTCTCGGCTGGTAGTCCGAGGTTCTATCCCCACCTGGTTCTGGATTTATTCATGCGGGAGGTGAATAAGTCGAGTATGTCGTCCTTCGGAGAGGTCGTTAAGACGTCGGTCCCGAGCCTGTATGATGTCAGGTACTCGTTAAACATTCCTACTCGAAATGTACTTGAGTTTGGCAAAATTTAGGACTCCCCAATGTAGTATCTGTGCTATCATCGATCAAACAAAAAGCCGGTAAACGGCTGACGTTATCACCTGCTAGGAGGTCGAATTAAACAATAAAAACAGTAAAAGAAAGGAAGAAAAATAGGGTTACATGGACATTCTGACTTAGTAACCTGATGTGCTGGTCAAGGAGTGATAGGACTCCACATCAACTTACTAATGGAAATTGTAGATGTAACCTGATTATGAACACAAAGTGGTTGAAACGCGGCGTGCTATAAAATCTTTTATGTGCTTTTTTGGGGGGTTTCTTTTATTTATTGGTATGCAATACTTTTTTTTTTTTGATTTTTCCAATAAAAATCCAGATTCTGGATTCACATTAAAATTAACGCAGATATGTACTACTACAGGAAAATGTTGAAACACGTTCACCAATATTTTAGTCAAACAAGCCTGTCAAATTAATTATCATTATTTTTAGTTCATATGTTTTTTGTTTACTATTGAGTTGGAACCGGAGCCGAGAAATCCAAGGAAATTTTACATTTGGGAGTCAGAACTGGATTGCTCCAAACCACAGCTTCTTGTTCTGGCTCCCTGAATTGTAATATTATTGGAACATTGTACCACGGTATTTCTTCGTATATTCTATATCATACAATTATACAATACAATAATTATACAATCATACAATAGGAGTAGTTCCTAAAACAATACTCAGTTTTAAGTTAGAAACTATTTTTGGTATAAAAACTTCTTGGGGGCAGTTCCACCCAAAAATAGTGAATGATTTAAGGTAACAAAATTATCACTTCTTAGAGTCACATTTCTTTATGTATATGTTTATTTTTATTTTTGAATTTTTTTTTGTTTAAACTGATCTCCCTAGCGAGTGATAACGTCAACCGTTTACCGGATTTTTGTTTAATGCCTAATTCTACAGATTCTACATCGAGAGTCCTAAATTTTACCTAACTCAAGTGTATTTCGAGTAGGATTCCTTAACGAGTACTTTACATTGTTGAGGCTCGGGGTCGATGGCTTACTCAGACCTCTGAGATGGCTTACTCAGAGGGACGGACGGCGTACTCAGATTTATTCACCTCCCGCGTGAATAAATCGAGGGCCAGGTGGGGATTGAACCCCGGTCCTACCAGTTCAGAGGCGAGTATGTTAACCACTGAGTTAACCTGACCCTCTATTTTTGACTTGGTGTATTGTTTTTGTTTTGATTGCATATTACCACTTCAAGAAAGTGGTTTTGTTATTTCAGGATGACTCGTATATAAGAGGTAGCCCCCCCCCCCCCCCCCAATAAAACTTTATATATTACAAAGTTTGATTAAATTTTAACCATATAGGTGGTACACTCCAATCAAGCGAAATACTCGTTTCAACTTTGTGAGAAGATTTTAGTATACTACATAATAAGATAGTATTTTATGTGTCCAACCCGTTCAATGATTTATCGTCGCAACTTGGACAAGGATTTACAGCTCTATTCGAATTGATTAGTTAGTTACACTTTTTTCTCTTTGGGTTTGAAAAGATGTTTATTGGAGAAAGTCCATTTGAGAAAGGATATGCCATATTATTTAATAATCTGTTTAAGGAAAATAATATTGTTTTCAAATAGTTTATAATTAATCAGTCTCAAGGAAGTATATTTTAAATTTTTTTTTTGCGGAATTAGAAATGTAAATCTGTTTTTTTAAACGACCAAGAGGTGAATGTGACTTGATTGAAGGTAATAAAAACTGCAAAAAAAAATATAAGTAAAGAAATGGTATGACTGGCAGACTGACGACAGGTTGATCGAATCAGTGCGCCCTTGAAGATGGAACATGTTTGTCGAAACTAGCTCCGAGCAAACATGGAAATGGATGGCATAATTCATCGTTTTCACCGTAATGGAGATAACTTCTGAAATACAAAAGAATCAATATCAAATATGAGACAATGTGCGCTATTAATGAAAAAAAAGCTCATAAAATGACAAATGTTTTATTATGAAGGTTCTGTGTTAGTTCCCGAAACATTAAAAATAATTATACTGGATAAAGACTCAATATCCAGTTGTTTATAACCATGACAAGAACAAACCTTTGAAGATTTGTATTGTTTTACAGTCTAGTCAAAAGATATTCAGATAAAATATATTTGATATATATATTAATGAAGATCCGTATTTTATGTCTTCTTGTAAATTGTCTTCTTCTTGAAAATCGCCGGATTCTGAATTTGTGCAAGTCAAGAATATCTGGTCTGTATGACATCATCGTGTTTGTCTCTTTATATGTTCTGCTGGGTGGTGCCTTAATAATCACAAATCCGTTTCTTATTATGTTTGATTATGGATTTTTCACTTTCTTATTGAATTTTTTTTATAAGTTATTCACATTTATCTGTTTTATTATTATTTTTCTTTTTCGCTTATTATTATTAATTCCTTAGTCCTAAACATCTCCTCAACAAATATCCCAGCAAATCCCCAAAGGTGCCTGAAGAGAAAGTGGTCAAGAGACTTATTGATGTGAATTACTCTAGTGATTTATAAATGTAATCTAAGTTTTATAACTTATTTTTCACTCCAGGAAGTATAATTGCTGGATTATTTCTTAATAATAATTCCCTCCTACCTCCATGTGCAAATGTATATACTTCTTTCATCAATGTCACTGGTAATATTACATTTACACTGTTGTGACTATGTAATATAAAAATAAAAAAAATTTCTATTTTCTTCACTAAGTTTAAGTTGGCCATGGTTTTTTTTTAGTCTTAGCAAAAGTAAAAAAAATTATTAACTGTATTTTTATGTTTTCTATTGTCACTTATAGTCAAACAGTGCGTGGGATTTCTCTTTTAACGAGTCCTCATTTTGTTTTTCCTCCTTTTGTAGAAAGCGAGTTGACATCTACAAAGATTTTTTTGTTTTATTTTTTCAGAAAACAATCCAGAAAAGCATGAAAAAGAGTGAATGAATAACAATGTTGAGAGGAATTGATGGATTCAGTTGAGTACCATGGGGGGGGGGGGGGGGCAGGAGTGAGTGTAGGAAGGGGGGGGGTATTCTAAAATAAATAAATGCGAGTGACAGGACTTGATGGTAGGTCAAACCAGGAATCAACTGGGAAATGGTAGGAAACACGACTATTCAACTGTGATGCGGTTGAATCACTAATGATACAACGGAAGAGCCGTGAAG
Source organism: Hermatobates lingyangjiaoensis (assembly GCA_026182355.1). NCBI lineage: Eukaryota > Metazoa > Arthropoda > Insecta > Hemiptera > Hermatobatidae > Hermatobates > Hermatobates lingyangjiaoensis. Next base: position 535,579 of record JAPFBL010000290.1, on the reverse strand, counting down.
GTTGCCTTACTAGAAATCGAAGGTTCAACTTTCATTATGCAGTCGGCTTTTCCGAGTTAGTGCCAGAAAAATTTGCATAGTTTAAACGGGAACCTGTTTTCTCTCAAAATTATGACTCCATGCCTGGCTACAATCAACATTATGCTTCATTACTACATTGTAGTGACATGGTAGTTCACTATACATAGTATTAATTTATTACTTGTGCAATCTGTTATAGTGTAGTATTTACTCATATTGGGGTAAATTTCAAAATACGGGGTAGGTTGTTATTTTTAATATTTTTTTTTTACTTTTCCTATAAATAGGGTGTAATATACCCTGCATCGCCATTGTGGTTACGTCATCTACGGATGTTATGTAATAAACAGTAAAATTTTGTTATTTTAGAAAAAAAAATAGCGTAGTTAGTTCCCCTGAAAAAATCTTATATAAGATCCATATGTTTGTTTGTATCTCCAAGCCTCCAGTTTTATTTCTATAGCGGACAGACAGACACTTTGTATTTTATTTATACAGATTACTTATGGGTTGTAGATCAAAAAAAAAGAGGTCTATTTTTATTAATAATATTTTTAAAATTGTGACGTACCCTGCATTGTCATTGTAGAACGTCACCTGCGGATGTTATTTAATAAATAGTAAAAGTTTGTTTTTTAAAAAAAATACCGTAGTTAGTTCCAAAAAACAAAAAAATTATATAAGATCCATATGTTTCTTTGTATCTAAACGTCTCTAGTTTTATTTCTATAGCAGACAGACAGACAAACTTTGTATTTTAGGTATACAGATAATTGAAATGTGATATTCATTTTTTATTCTTGGAGTAAAACTTTTACAGTCCAGAGTCGAAACATAAAAGAAAGATCTTGATATCATACTCTGATTTAGAATTTTTAATTTTTATCCTCTCCCTCCATGTTGACCTCGGTCAAGGAGGCACTTGATTCAACTGGGGATGAGGATTTGGCACCTATTGAAGGATACAGTTCTCTGAGATATTGTTATAATGAAGTAAACGTCTTCTGCAGACTTAGCCTTGTGTGCATTGTGAGATGCATGCATCTTACAGATTGACATTACCGACAGGTTAGGAGGTAAACATGTTAATTACCTTTAACAGGAAAGTTGCAACATGTTATAATTAGTTAACATACAACATAAAATTGAATAAAATATTAAAACATCCAGGTGGTGTCACTTTTATAGAACAACGTCTATTTTTGTTACTTTTTTTTTAGAACAACCGACCTTATGGGGCAACGTGTCAATTTTTTGGACATTGAATACCGATTTATATAATTTATAACCTAAACTTTTTTATATATCAATGTCAGATTAAAATTTATTGGAAATGTTTTGAAAGAAGGAAGAAGTTAATAAAGCCCACTGTTTCAACCGGAAAGTTGTACAAAGTGAAGATTTAACTTCAATTTTCTTATAAAAAAATAAATTAAATATTTCTTTTTGAAAAAGGGATTGTCTTTAATATTTTTCAATTCTAGGATCAAAGAATAATTTTTCCACTTTATAGGATGATAAAGTTTGCCCGAGAAAACAATGTTTGATTAAATTATGAACTATTCCTTGCTTCTATCGATAAAACATAAATAATACTGCCAATGTATATGTTATTTATATTTCGTCAAACGACCTTTGTACTAAGGACCTTTGACCATTTTTTAAGTTTTCTCACATTTGTTTTAAATCTTTCGGAAGATAATTTATTTAGTTATTTATTTTAACTAAAACCAAATATGAAGAACCAAACCACAGGATTCAACAGGACGCTAAAACTATATTCTAGAACAACGCAGGAATACGAACCAAGATTGAAGACTCAACAGATGGAACCTAGAGACATTTTATGAATACATGCATATTGTTAGTCCCACAGAAGTTAGTAAATAAGATATTATTATCAACCGTCATATCTCGTCTATCAATGGGCTGTCCCATTGATGATGCAGCCATTGCGAAACCGGTCGGGCGACTTCACCAGCGATAGACAAGGTATGACGGTTGATAATAATATCTTACATTTTATGAAGTTAAATGGAACATCTGATTATGACAGGTGGCAAAACTGCTTCGGACAAAATTTATATTTTGATGATAGAACTATTTCTTGATGTTATCGAAGGTTATAGTGTTAATTTAAGAAATGCTTAATGTAATATAATGGTACTTAGTAGGAATAAGTTTTTATAAATATGATTAACTCTGAAAATGGTCAAGAAGACCGAAACATGTCAGTTAGCAATAATAAATCATTTGGAGAACTAGTGTTTTTAGTACTGGAAAGATTTAAAATAAATGTGAGAAAACTTGAAAAATTGTTAATGAAATTTATTCCTGCCTTAGTACAAAGGTCGTTTAACAAAACATGTTTAAAAGAAGGATTGCTCCCCAAATTTACAAATATATATATGATCAAACCACAATAAGAAATGGGAAAACAAGACTAAGATCTTTCAACCGTAACAAGCGGTCTTCGTCAGAGTCAAAAACCCAACTGACTTTGCTCAGAAACCACCCAACTGATTGTGGTTTGATCATTGATTGTTATTCCACGTGTTTATGTGAAATATTTTTATATATACTATATATATATATATATATATATATATATATACCAATATTTGATCAGGTGGTCAAATCGAACCAAGTAATTAGAATGAGTGATATAGAGTATAAAAATGTAAGTTTACCATTCCGGTTTAGGATAACAAACAATTTTTTGCAGAAAATAGTTAAAACTCGTTAAAAATAGCCTATTAGCTTTGTTGCATTCTTTGTACTTTTCATGAGTAAAAGTTTCTTTTTGATGCACTGTTCCCGAATGCTCCGGGGGTGAGATACTAAAGTAGTAACTTATTAGAGGTATGCAGAAGCATTACATCAAGTTAAAACCAATGTAAAACAGTGTTTTTAATGTATGAACAACACTACAGGAATGGTGCACATTTCCTTCCTGCAGGATGAGAAATTACAGCCTAAACTTTATCTTACTATTTCATGATTTTTTGTTTTACAGGAATGTCTAGTTATATTTCTTGGTCAGTTTGAATAAAACCTGATCTTATTTGAAGCTTACGCATTTTATTAGTGTTCAAACATTGCAAAAGAAGAACATTGGGTTGTAAAAAAAAAATTGCTATAGGGTATGGTGGAATGGGGATGTTTCATGAAATTCCTGTGGGTTCCTAGCGATTTTGATAAAAAACGTTTTGAAAACAGAAAGGATGCGCATAACATAAATTTTTATGTTCCGACGTAACTGCCAAGTCTAGCTGCTCTCAGCGATTCACTCGTTAAAAACAGGGATCATTCACGCCTGTAAGAAGATGGACAAATCAACTTGCTGTTCATTACTTGTGCAATATGTTGTATGTAGTGTGGTATTTACTCATATTGGGGGATGTGAAAAATTACGTCTTCACACTTATTAAACAGTTTAAAAAGAAAACTAACAACTCGTTTTGAACACTCAGTGTTCTTCTTCAGGTTTACAAATAAAAAAAAAATTAACATCTAAAAAGATGTTGTCATGTTTGATTAAGGTTCAGGATTGGTTAAGTCTTTTTTTTTTTTAAAAAAACCTGAATAGTGCAATTCAACATTTATATATTATATTCAATTTCAAATAATTTTGATGTTTTTAAACATTACAGATATGTTAGAATTAGTAGTAATACTGTTTGTCATACCTCGTAAGTCTCAGAGAAGCTCGACAGGTTTCGGGTCCGTCCGGATTCCATCGTCAAGAGCAACTAACTGACTGTGTATTTCATTTTCACAGTGTTTTGAAAATGAAATACACAGTCAGTTAGTTGCTCTTGAAGATGGGATCCGGACGGACCCGAATCCGGTCGAGCTTTTCTGAGACTTTACGAGGTATGACGGACAGTATTACTACTAATTCTGATAATACTAACCTCAGTGGAACTAACCCATTAACTATATTACAGATATACATTTTTTTTTTAGATGTAAACCTGAAGAAGAACACTGAGTGTTCGAAACGCGTTGTTAGTTTTCATATTCAACTTTTTTTTTGTGTGGAGACGTAATGTTTGAAATCCCTCTTCAACATGTTCCTCAGTCCTTTGGTAAGAAGTGGGGAAGGAAGCCTTGTCACTGAAGGTGTGATTAAGAACATCTTTTCAAGAACTGTTAGGTTAGGTTGCAGTGGCAGTCCTACAAGGGAACACACGTAGGCCAAGCATTGGCCCTTTGTGATACCACACAATGAAGATTGATTCTACAGTGGGAGTTCTAAATTTTGCCTAACTCAAATGTATTTAGAGTAGGGATCTTTAACGAGTACCTGACATCGTACAGGCTCGGGACCGACGGTTTAACGTCCTTCTCCGAGGGACGACGTGCTCAGATTTATTCACCTCCCGCGTGAATAAATCGAGGGCCAGGTGAGGATTGAACCCCGGTCCTATCAGTTTAGACGTGAGCACGTAACCACTGAGCTAGCCTCAGTTTCGTTTCAGCGCAGATACTGTACAACAGGGGTGGGCAATTATTTTGACTCGCGGGCCACATTAACTTTAAAATTTGACAGGTGGGCCATTTCAGTGCAAGATACAATATAAAAAACAGCATTAGTTAACAGCAGATATTAGACAAAAACAAAAAAAAAGTCATTGAAGTATAAACATACTCTTTTATTGAGAACACTGTTGTTGATTACAAATTTTAAATATAGTCTGGGGCAATTCTCAGAACAGATCTGAGATATTCATCACCCATTTGGGATCTTTAGGTTTTTTGTTAGTATTTATCACGCTTAAATAATTTGACCAGCAAAAGAAGAACGCAAGCTGCAAGTGTGATACTACACCACCTGATGTTGAAATGCACTTCATTGCGAGTCAAAATAAAATTAATACAATGATTTACATCAATCTTAAATCATGTACCAATTTTCAGTGGGCTGGATGTGGCCCGCGGGCCGTAATTTGCCCACCCCTGCTGTACAATGTAAAAGTGACAATGAATTAGTAATTTATTTCGATTATAAGTATTGAATACAACTATTCTTGTATTGACAAACTGACTGTAGTGAGTCAATTTAAACAATAATTCCACTTCCTCTTTTATTGACAATACGTGAAGATAATCCTAAAGTAGTTCGGTCATCTTCATGATTAAGTTAGCTCCATTTAATATAAACTTGGTTAACAGCGTCTTTTCTTCAAGCCATTAAAGTGTTTCTTAAAGCTCTCTTTCTTTTCATCTCAGTCCCCTCAAGTATATAAAACATTGTCTTCTGTTGTAAACGATCAAATATATATGTATTATTACTCCTATTTGATTTGATTCGTGTAAAGGTTTTGACTTGTCGTTTTTTATAGGATTTAAACTATCTTGTTTCCTTTATTTTACTCAGTACTCCTACAACCGTTGTAGGGTAGGTAGGGTAGTAGTTAAGGTCATTCGTTGTCGAAGTGGTCTTCGTCAGAGTCAAAAACTCAACTAATGTTTTTGATTCTGGTTGACTCAGTTATTTTTTTTTTATTCTGACGAAGACCGCTTGTTATGGTTGAAAGATCTTAGTCTTTTTTTTCCCATTTCATATTGTGGTTTGATTATAATTTATATGAACAAAATTTGGAAAAATTAACTGCATTTGCACAAAAAAAATTCGGTGATTTTACTGATTGAATTCAATATCAGAAAAATAAATTTGAGTATATAAAGAGAAATAACAGCATTCGTGAATAAAAATATATTTTCTTACTAGAGTAAATGGATAAAACAAAGTTTCCACACAAAAAATAAGCCTTTTTATTCTGCACGTTTCAAGCACTTTGTGTTCATCGTCAGGTAAACTTATATAATATAAATTACAAATTAAAGTTACCGAAGTAAACCGGATTATATGCATAAAATGAAAAAAATAATGACATACCCAATGGAAGGAGTGGAGGGCTGAAATTATAATATGTGATTTGTATTGTAGAAGGTTACTTGACGATGAACACAAAGTGTTCGAAACGCGTAGAACAAAAAGGCTTCTTTCTTGTGTGGAGACTTTCTTTTATCCGTTTAACCCTGTATGAGTAAATACTACACAATTACGGATTGCACATGAAATGAATTAAAAATATATGTATGTACAGCTTCTACGATAAGTATTACGTCTTCGACTTTAGATGCAGGTACATTACGTATACTGCGGTATCACAACTATATTAGTATCACTATATAGTTATAATAACTATATTAGATATTAGTATCACAACGGTGTTCAGGAAAACCTAAATATTTTGTTAAATTAAAATTTGCCGGATTATAAGATCCGTTGAATTACGAAATCTTGATTTGAGTGGTCTAATCTGCATTGATGGTGTTTATAAAGCAGTTGGACCAAAGTTTTGAAAGGGTAGAGTGGGGTCTGTCGCTCTTGCTATAAGCCAAGTAAAACAAAAACTCTTTTTATGATAATATGAGTCAGCTGAAAACTTGATGTTGATAAAGAGTGATTCGTGTTTTGAATGCAAAGACCTTTGTGATGTATGGTACTATGCCACTGTTCTAGTCGCTAGGTTCAATGAATTGTTCCCGTATGTAGGTGTGACGTACGTAGTTGTATAGAGGTACTCAACATGGGTATTCACCAACTTTCGAATTACGAGTCGCACACTAGAATGAAAATAAACATTAGAGTTGGCTAATATACAAAATGCCAGCCTTAAAGATTAATTCCTGTATTAGCAAATGCGTTTAAATGTATTCACAGAGGTCAGGGTGAGATATGGTCGCTTTTTCAGAGGGCACCTAGAAGATGGACAAATCTTGTACATGAGGGAACGTCCTGTAGATTTCAGGTTCTCGTTAAAAATCCCTAATCGTCATAAACTTGAGTGAAATGACTTTAAAACTTCCCATATTGAAACAAACTTTTATTGGGGTTAATGGATAATACAAAGTCTCTACACAAAAAAAGTTTTTTTTTTTGTTCAAACTACGCTTTTCCAACATTTCGTGTTCATCATCAGGTAACTTCCAATAGAAGGAGTGGAGGACCGACAACCGTCGGTTGACTCTTAAACGTTGAATCAATGTTCGGCGTTTGTCAGTCCTCCACTTCTTCCATTGGAACTTACTTGATGAATACAGAGTGTTCGAAACGTGTAGTTTGAACAAAAAAAAAATTCTTTTGTATGGAGACTTTGTATTATCCATTTACCCCTGTATGAGTGAATATCTCACAATTGCGGACTGCACAACTAATGGGTTGAAACTACCTTATTGTAAGATAAGTATAATATAAGAAAACTGGTATGAATAGTAAAATAAAGTATAGAATAAACTCAAATAACTTTCAGAAAAGTGTTTAAGGTTTAGAGACTTTTACAATTTGTTATTATTTTGTGAGTAACTACAGTTAGGAGGGCCAGGTTAGCTCAGTGGTTATTGTACTTGCCTGTGGGCTAGTAGTCCGGGGTTCGATCCCCATCTAGCCCTCGATTTATTCTCGCGGGAGGTGAATAAATCTGAGTACGTCGTACCTCGGAGAGGACGTTAAGCCGTCGGTGCCGAACCTGTACGATGTCGGGTACTCGTTAAAGATTCCTACTCGTAATACACTTGAGTTAGGCAAAATTTAGGACTTCCAATGTAGAATCACCGATCAAACAAACAAAGCCGGTAAACGGCTGATGTTATCACCCGCTAGGGAGTCGGTTAAATAGTAAAAAAAAAACTATAGTTAAACAAAATGTATTCACGCTGATGATAGTTTAATAGAGTTTAATAGATAGAAATTCGTTTCGAACACGTGGTGATACTTAGATTATAAATCTAAAATATGAAGTCATAAGAAAATATGTAAAGATAATGGGTGCACATAGTAATGTACAAATATGTACATAGTTGATAAGGACGGAGAGAGTGAAATGTTTAAACGTAATAAAGTGTTATTATGGGGAAGTACAACAATCTTTAAAGGAGCAGATGTTTACAGTGTACAAATGAGCAAGGAAGTGCCTAAAATGAGTTAAAATTTGAATAAATTACAATATATTATTAAAATAGGACAATTCTGAGGTAAAATTGATAAACCAACAAAAATCTCCACACAAATGAAGTTTTATTCATCGTATTTCGAACAATTTGTGTTCATCATGAGGAAGACACCAAGGATGTGGTACTGACGGGTTGGTCAAGTGATAACAACTATGGTTTATCAATTAAATAAACGTTCAATGAAATGAAATAAAATAAAATGGATAAACAAAATGGTTTATCCATTTTACCTCAGAATGAGTAAATACCACACAATTACGGATTGCACAACTAATGATTTAAAATAGAACAAATATAACTTACGAAATTGCAGAAGTGTTGTATGAATTGATATTTATTAATTAAAGGGATAAAGGGAGTTGTAGCATTAAAAGTTACGTAGCTACAGGGAATAAAGCATGTCATGCACCCATTTGAAGAATCATTAATTATTCCTCTCGACTTGTCCGATTCTTTTCCGACAATTCTCTCAGAGAAAATATTTATTTAGGATGAGGAGTTTTTTGTTTCTTTTTTTCTTTTTTTTTAATGCAATGTATAGACGTTATACAAACAGAATTGTTTCATTTATTGTTATATCTGTTTCGCATTTCCACCTTATTGATTTGTTTTTATATCAATTTTGAAAATATTCTTCAAGTTTTCTTATAAATTTTGTTTATTCATAGGCCTATATAGTTATAAACGACATTCTAAGTAGCTAATCTTAAATTCTTAACTAAATGAGAATTATTGGGACTGTAGAGGTTAATATTAGGGCATTTAGATATTTTTGAAGTCGTTGCCCGCATATTTCACATGTGGTACTCGACAGATTCTTTAAAACAAAGAAGAAACTTCTTTCCAACTTTCATCTTTAAACTGTAAATTATTTATTTTACATACATGCATATTGTTATTACCATTAAGGTTAGTAAGATTAATATTAGAATTAGAAAAAACCGTCATACCTCGTAAGTTGATATCGGAGATGTTGGAGCGCTTTCGGATCTTGTCCATCTTCATTCGCAACTAATCTATGGGGCTATTGTCGAGAGGTTTTATAGTCGTGTCCACTGCTGTCTAGATATTGTTATTTCAAATTATGGCGTTATTTTTGAATTTATTTAATTATTATCTAGTCTAATCTTTTATAGTTCTTTTTATCGTCATATTGTCCGTCCAGTCTTCTTTTTATTTTTGTTAGTGGTTTGAATAAGATATCGGATTGCTGGTTTATCTGTTCGTTTATTAAATTACCCGATTTTTTATGTTTTATGTTTATAAATTTCTAGTTGCTCTATTATATTAAGTCTCTGTCCTTTCTGTCCCGTCTTTAGTAAGTCCATTGAGTTTTCTAAGCTGTCAGGTTCGTGTCCATGTTTGGTAAGGTGATTTGCGAAATTAGATTTATTTGTATTATTTAATAATTTAATTAATAATAGAACAACTAGAAATTTATAAACATAAAAAATCGGGTAATTTAATAAACGAACAGATAAACCACCAATCCGATATCGTATTCAAACCACTAACAAAAATAAAAAGAAGACTGGACGGACAATATGACGATAAATAACTATAAAAGAATTAGACTAGATAATAATTAAATAAATTCAAAAATAACGCCATAATTTGAAATAACAATATCTAGACAGCAGTGGACACGACTATAAAACCTCTCGACAATAGCCCCATAGATTAGTTGCGAACGAAGATGGACAAGATCCGAAAGCGCTCCAACATCTCCGATATCAACTTACGAGGTATGACGGTTTTTTCTAATTCTAATGTTAATATTTATTTTACGCTTTAAATAGAACATTAACGACAATCTAAACACATTTCTATAACTTATCAGTCTTTTAATTACAATTTTTTCATACTTTTTTTTTATTTTGTATTTTATTCCAGCATGTTCCACTTTGTATTACATGCATCATCGTCAAATTATACGCAATACTTCCTTCATTAACACTACAAAATACTTATTTTACATTCATTCATAATTCAACATTATAATATCTTTTTCTTAAATGTCTATACTATACAAAAATTTTACAAATTCTTTATAATAACGTTCTTTAATTAATGAGGAAGGCCTAACGGGCCACTCCTCTCCACACACCAAGACCTTACGTATGAGAGCCAGTCTTTCATACTTTAGGAGATTTTGATCAAGAATTAGTTTTCCTCTGAGATATACATAACTATTTTTTTTTTTACAAATTAAAGGTATTGTTTTTGTAAAAAAAAAAATTTTTTTTTGTATCCCCGAGGAGGACCAGTTTTTGGTTGGAAAGCTGGAATAAGATGTTTCAATTATAATGAAAGGACTGATAAAGTTCTGGAAAAGTGAAAAGTGAGGGTCAAGGGATAGGAATTTCATTAAGAAAGACAGGAGAACATGTATCCTGCCTCAAAGTTAATGTTATATGAACACTTTTCTGTTCATTGATACGTATTCTCCAGCTCTTTAAGTAGGATTCCTAAAATGTTTAAATGTTCTTGAATGTAGTGGGAGGTATATTAATAATCTTGTTTAAAAGTAACATTTGGTTGACTTTAATAACCTGTCCATTCAAACAAGTTTCACTATATGGAACCCTTAAGATGTCGGGTGGTATTTACATTTTCTTAAATTTGTAATACAGTAATTTTTTTTTACTTTACTATAAGTAAAGTATAGTGATCGTGAAAAAATTCGATCTCGAGATTTTGACGGAATTACATGTTTTGAGGTCCCAGAAGTCGTTTTATGAAGTTTTTACGATGATGTCTGTGTGTGTGTGGGTGGGTGAGTGTGTTAGCATTGCTTGTTACCACGCTACGGTCCAGAATCTTTGATGGATCAAGTTGATATTTTACACAAAAATGGACCCCATAAAGACGAAGATCCCTATTGTTTGGGAAGAATTATGCATGATGGGAAAGTCACTTTTTTTTGCCAAAAACCGTTTTATTATATCTTTTTTTATAGTTTATTAATTGGTAGATAAGTAATGTTATGACGTCTGATTGTAATCATATTGCACTTTTAGAATGTTTCAAGATATTTCTTTATTAAATGTATAATTAGTACAGTTTATGTTGTATAGAGTGATTAGAAAGAAGTAAACATACTGTCTTAACTGGGGTGTTAAGCGAAGCTTTGGTCCAATTAATCGTGTAAATTACTCTAGCCTGACGGCAAGGCTTTCAAAGTAACCTCCCAACAAGATAACAGCAACTAATATACCCTTCTCTATAAAACACAGGCTTTATGTCGACGTTTCTGATCCTAAGAAAACAATGGTATGAACAATATTTCAGCCAGTTTGCATAAATAAATCATTAAACAATTAGTACTTTAGTTAATGAAATCAAATCGATCTTGAACAGAATCGTTTGAAAACAGAAAAAAAAAATTTTTCTTTAAAAATATAATTTAAATTCCATTAATGCTTTCCAGAAAAGCAACAATTACGAATTATGGAGGTATTTTTCATTAAAAGTATTGCTTATTTACTCAGCACCGATCTAAACTTACTTGATTGGCATAACAAGTCATACACATAAGTGTGAACGTTATAAACCACAGTTAATTTTACCAGTATATGCTAAACCCAACTTGTAAATATTTATTTAATATTATATCGAACGTTATAATAATGTTCATATATATTATTTTATATGTTATTTATATTATATATTATATTATGTATATATTATATTATATTATAAAAATAGTATAACGTTATATCCAATACCACATTTATTAGATACGTATTACATATTATACATATTAATGATCAAACCACAATATGAAATGGGAAAACAAGGCTAAGATCTTTCAACCGTAACAAGCGGTCTTCGTCAGAGTCAAAAACCCAACTGAAACACTAGATGCATGCCACATCTGGTGAGGGGTTGAGAAGAGTGGGAGGGAAGAGTGGTATTTTAAAAGGGTGAAAGCGCGTTCTTTTTATTATACATTTTAAATACATGTATTCATCAATTATATGGTATGTATATATTTTATTTAATATTACATTTAAGCTAGTTTTCTGTTCATTCGGTATGTATTAAAACAGGTATCTCAGCTCCTGATGAATATTTTGTTTTCCTAACTCTTGGTGTAGGAGGTGGGTCACTTTGATGAGGGTTTCGTTTTTTTATTTTTTTTTTTTGATTGTTTAAACCGATCTCCTAGTGGGTGATAACGCCAGCCGTTTACCGTCTTTTTGTTTTATAGGTGATTCTACAGATTCTACATTGGGAGTCCTACATTTTGCCTAACTTAAGTACATTTCGAGCAGGGATCTTTAACGAGTACCTGACATCGTACAGGCTCGAGACCGATGGCTTAACGCCCTCTTGGAGGGACGACGTACTCAGATTTATCTACTTCCCGCGTGAATAAATTGAGGGCCAGGTGGGGATCGAACCCCTGACTGCGATCCCAGAGGCGAATACGTTAACCACTGAGCTAACCTGTCCCCTTTGGACATCTGTTACTTAAGGCCTAATGTAGTAATTATATATTACATATATAAAATAGACACGTCCATCATCATGATGAATGCACTGATTCCCGTTAGATCCCCGAAGTTAAGCAAGAGCTGGTGCGATGGACACTTGGATGGGTGGGTTACACCTGTTGATGAAGAATAGAAACTTCGGTATGCAGAGTCTGATTCAGACCTAGACGATTGAAATCACATTAAGATATTCAAAAAGTGAACTACGAACTCTAGACCAAATCGTCGCCCTCACAAATTGATTTCATATGTATCTGTGTATATATTAAAACTAAATTTATATTCTTCAATTAAATATTTACTTAACCTTATAAGGAACTTTTAAATCAACATTTTTACGGTTATATAAAAAATTAAGGTTTTTGTTTATTTATAACTTGTAAAGAATGAAAAGAATGAAATCCGGATGAGAAAAAATATTGCCCTCCCTTGTACTTGAGGATAATAGCTTTTGTTTCGAGAATAGCTGTCAGCAAATTTTAATTAACATGGTATCAGTTTGTAGTTGTTTTTTTTTATTAAAGGTAAATCCTTATTACTCTTCCCTACTCTCAAAAAAATATATTAATTTTAAAACCTTAAACCCAATATTAATAAGAAACAACAACAACACATAATCTCTCTCTCTCTCTCTCTCTCTCTCTCTCTATATATATATATATATATATATATACATATATATATATATATATATAAAGATTTCACATAAACACGTGAAATAACAATCAATGATCAAACCACAATAAGAAATGGGAAAACAATTCTAAGATATTTCAACTGTAACAAGCGGTCTTCGTCAGAGTCAAAAAGCCAACTGATGTCAGTTGGGTTTTTGACTCTGACGAAGACCGCTTGTTACGGTTGAAAGATCTTAGTCTTGTTTTCCCATTTTGTATTGTGGTTTGATCATATATATATATATATCTTGCTTTAACTTAACCTATTAGGTAAGTTAAGATTACAAAACATGTATTTCCGTGAAAATCTCGAGATTGAATTTTTTTGACGATCACTATACTTTAGTTATGGTAAAGTATAAAAGGAAAGGAAAAGAGACAATGATAACTTAAACAATTACAGTTCTCATCATTTCATCTTTATGTTAGGACTTTTTAAAAATTATTTAAAAATTATGGAGAAAGTTTTCATATAAATAATTTTTATTGACAAAACAATGAATTTCGATCACATTGTGTTCATCATCAGGTCTGTCTAGTATTATAATTATAACTTAGTTTCAACTTATTAAATAATAAGAATATAAAACGAAGTATGTGTATTTCTTTTTACTGATTATAGTGAATACGACTGCAACCTAACCTAACCTACCCACTACTTGTGACAAGATTAGAGCTGTGACTGGAGGGTTGAATCTGTACTTGACGCAGTTCTGATTTGTCATTGCTTGAGTTTTTTAGCTCCTCATAGTGGAAGAAGAATCAGGGAGTCGTGAGAAAGCTGCTTTAATTGAAACTGACAGTTGCCGCTCAATTGACTCGATGACACCAATTACCATAATGTCATGGTGCATCAAATATGTGACTGCACCGCTGATATATATATAACTACCAAGCAGTTATTTGATGGGTAAAGTGGCGTGCGAGGATTATCAGTTAAGTCTAATTTGAACATAGACTTGTTTTTATTTATTTAGGAATTCCGACAACCTACTTACAAGCTACAGTAGAAATACTACTACTACTATATATATATATATATATATAAAGTATATTGTAATATATAAAATATATCAAAACATATTTTATTATTACACTATTTAAATATATGTAATGTGAAGGAGAACTTTTAATACAATAAACACCCTAAAGATAAGAGTATTTTCTTGAAGAAACACACACATACACACACGCACCACACAGTTGTGATTTTATTCGACCCAAGTGACCTACAGATATATATTCATTTTGAAAGATAAACTTGCTTAAACATTTAAATAGATTTAAATACATTTAAGGTTATGGTTAATATGCTTTTCTCCATATCTGTTTCAATCATTAGTTGTGCAATCCGTAATTGTGTGGTATTTACTCATTCTGAGGTAAAATGGATAAACCAACAAAAGTCTCCACACAAATTCCAGGGTGTCCAAAATTTCTTAAGCTGTTCCTAGAATCACAAAGAATAAATTAAAAAAAATAAATTTATAAAAAAATAAAGTTTCTTTCCTCTAAATTATTGGTTCTGGCCTTCTCTATTTCAGTTAACGGTTTTCAAGCATACCCGAAGCCTTTGTCACCTTATCTCCTATATGCCTGCCTATCCCCACTCTTTCGCAAGGGATCAGTTTCCTACTAGTTGTTTTCACTTGACCAACCCGTCAGTACCACATCCTTGGGTATTTCTTGAATTCTCTTAATTGAATTTTTATTATTTCACTCTAATTTTTGTAACTAATTAGATATAATTTGTATTATAGTGTCTTCCTGATGATGAACACAAAGTGTTCGAAACGCGTTGAATGAAACTTCAATTGTGTGGAGACTTTTGTTGGTTTATCCATTTTACCTCAGAATATCTGTTTCAGTAGTTAAAACCATTATGTAGTTCTCTACATAATGTCTTTACCGATGTTTGGTCCAAAGCTTGAGACATTATTTAAATAGATAAAACGATTCATTTGGGTTTCGTTTTTATTAGTTAATTGCCTACTGCCATATTAAAACTACTAATTTATCTTAGACTTAGCTTGAATTTGTAATAATAGTATATAGTAATGCTGATTAGGTAATTCAGTTTTCATTCAGATGAACTGATTTTGGTTTTTTATTAGGAAAATAAAAATATTGTAATAGGCGAGAAAATTGTGAATTTCTGCGGTGAGAATTGTAGAGACTCAGATTGGAAGGGTGTGAATTATACTGGAAGCTTTGATGGATTGCCTGGGGAGAGGCGGTCTTCACGTACCTGGCTTCAGCCCATAAATTGCTTTTCTTTTTTCCTTATCTTTATATTCTCTTATGCTGAGGTGTCATGGAGTACATGCTTCACTGTTTTCCATTACCGAAATGTTAGGAAATTTATCATAAACAAAGTTTTTGCTTCAATTTCTTACTTTACTATAAATAAAAAATTATTTATTTTAATTTTTAACTAATCTAATAAGATTTACGTAATTGATTCTTTTATTATTTTCTTAATGATAACTGTTTTGTTGGAACTAAAATTTTTGTTAGCATGCTATAGATGAAATCTAAAGTCCTTAAACAGATTTTCATGATCATGCATTTGTCTAGGTTGTGTCCAAAATTTTATCTATGTTAAAAGTTAGAACCATTATATAATGCATTATATATTTTTATATTATATATTGTGAGCCTATAAATACCATCAGAAGTTTATACATTATTATTATATAACCGAATAATATATATATATATATATATATATATAAAGTTCACAGAAGGGGTTTTTGAGGATTTTGGTCATGAAACTTTTTATTTTTATGACCAAAATCCTCAAGAACCCCTTCTGCGAACTTGAAAAATCAGTGGTCGAGAAGATATATATATATATATATATATATATATAGTTCAATATACATAAAGGAACACAGAGAAATTAAAAGCACACACTTAGAGTCTGTAATTTTCGGTTGAACCTTCTTCAGGAGAGATAAGAGAGGGAAACCAAGCGTACTGGTACGGAGACGGTTGGGTCTACGTAGACCGTAGACAATGCTACTGTCCTGAATCTTTGATGGATCAAGTTGATATTTTACACAAAAATGGGCCCCATGCTGTAGATGATTCCTATTGTTTGGGAAGAACTATGCATGACGGTAAAGTCACTTTTTTTTTTTTTTTAATGATTTGCCTTGTTTACGAGGAATAGTTGGAATACTCAAGCAGTTTTAATTTCATATTGCTGCAGTTTAATCTGGATCGTCTGCATATACGTGAGCATACATTTATTCATTCACTGTGTTTGTTCTCTAACGGCATGGTGTGATTGTCAGACTTAGTTTATGTAAAACAAACAAATGTATGTATTCAACACAATGCTATAAATAGATATGGTTCTCTTCATTATAAAAACTTGTTAACCTCTAACATTTTCCTGCCCTTTTACAGGGTATTTATATCATTAAGTTCATTTACAGTCAATATATTCTATTCAGAAGATATAAAAGATTTTTTTTTATTATACAAAGTCTACGAATGATAATGATATATAGAAATTAATCCCATTTCTTTTCTGATATTTTTCTCTTGTAGATGTTGACTCCACTTTGATAAAAAAAAGCCTACAATTTGACCCATTATTTCGTATGATTAGTAATTACATATAAAACAAAACTTCCTCTCCTGTGTGATTTCTAATTTCGTATTTTTACCTGACCTACTATCCCGTATGATTGCTACTTTAATATTTCTATTTGACCCTGCTGTTCAGTATGATTTGTAATTTAATAATTTCTTTAGGAAGAAAATAACAAAATAACTTAAAGAAAAAAGAGAATACTCTTGTGATTACATAAATTAGTGATTTTCTATTGTAGTTATTGTGACGCAGAAATCTACCGTGAAGAATAAAATGAATAACTGTAATGGTAGTTAAGTTCACTGAATCTTCGAATGAGGAATATTGGGTTTACATCTTGTAGGAGATTAATTCATTAACTGTGCAATCTGTTATACTCGTAGTGTGGTATTTATTCATATTCAGGGAAGTATTAAGTCTCCACACAAAATATTTTATTATAAAAACCTAAACAACGTGTTTCGAACACTTGATGTTCTTCTTCAGAACATAAGATGTAGCCTGAAGAAGAACATCAAGTGTTCGAAAGCGTTGACTAGTTTTTTATAATAAACTTGTTTGTTTGGAGACTTAATACTTTCCCTAATATGTAGGATTACTTAAAAACTGATATATAATGAATATATTTCAATCCGCATTATATCTTTGTATTATATAGAGTTTTCTGTAGAGTTTTACAATTTTTTGCTAATATGGTTTTATGTTTTTTTTTTTTGAAAAAAATTTGGTTTCAAAATAAATATATCTGAGTATAAATTCTTTTTGAGTGAACTAGCTTTGATCTTTCTTCAAAGCAAAGCCGAATGGTGTTTATTGATGCATGTATTGAATGTCAAAGGATAATATTCTGTATTTCATAGTAACTATCACTGATATACTTCTCTCACTTCATTTGATTTGAAATGGTGAACATACTTGGTGATTTATTGCTGAATGTATAACAGGTAATTACGAACATCAAGGAAAGTTTAGCCACTGAGGTTATAGGCTGTTAACCCTCGTACAGATTATAATTAATGACAATCCCTAGAGAAGGCTACACATGGTGAGAGAGAGAGGATGTTTTTAGTGAAAGAGAGACACCCTGCTCCCATCACGACCTCATTCTCCTGCCATTTTAAACGCAAATCAAATTATTAAGAATAAAATATTTAGCTTATTTACCATTTAAATAAAAATACAATAAAATGCAATTAAAATTGCAGTGAATATAAGAACTTCTTAAATCGTTATATATATATATATATATATATATATATATATATATATATATATATATATATAAAAGATTTCACATAAACGCGTGAAATAACAATCAATGATCAAACCACAATAAGAAATGGGAAAAAAATATGGTTTTTGACTCTGATGAAGACCGCTTGTTACGGTTGAAAGATTTTAGTCTTGTTTTCCCATTTCTTATTGCGGTTTGATCATATATATATATATATAATGTAATTTTTTTTGAGGTTTGAGGTCTAATGATTTTAAAGTAGTCCTTTCGCCGATGTTTCGACATATATTTATGTCATCTTCAGGGCTACAACATGATTGTTTTTACAATTAGCACTACTATTACAACTATAATCAGTTATTTCGACTATGGCTTTTTTTTTTTAATGACTTAAGGATATTATTATAATTATTCTATTGCTTTTACAATTATTTCATAAGTATAGAGATCACTATTTGATTACTAAGGTAATCAAATAAATAAATGTTGTTATATATATATATATATATATATATATAATATATATATATATATATATATATATCAATGATTAAACCACAATAAGAATGGGAAAACAAGACTAAGATCTTTCAACCGTAACAAGCGGTCTTCGTCAGAGTCAAAAACCCAACTGAACACCAGATGTTTTCTGCATCTAGTGTTCAGTTGGGTTTTTGACTCTGACGAAGACCGCTTGTTACGGTTGAAAGATCTTAGTCTTGTTTTCCCATTCTTATTGTGGTTTAATCATTGATTGTTGTTTCACGTGTTTATGTGAAATCTTTATATATATATATATGCAGAAAACACTTGGTGAGGGGTTGAGAAGAGATGTTTGAACGATTTTGATTGTTATTTCACGTGTTCATGAAATCTTTTTATATTATATATTCAGGTAACTCACGACAAATGATAGATAATGTCTCTGAGGTCTTTCGTTTATCTCATCGTCAGAGAGCAAATGAATACAAGTTTTGGGCAGGTTATGAATTTTCATTTAAAGTTGAATGTAGATTAGCATCATTACCAGTATTTTTCCCTATTACATTTGAAATAGTCTTATTGTTTAAGGATTCCTTCAATTAGAAATTCATCAAATTTTAAAAAGCCTGACCTGGTGTTGACTAAGCTCTTAGAAAAGCTTTTTTTATGAGAGCGCTTTCAACAATGGTTCTTCTTCTTTTACATGACATAAATACCAACTCTTTTGCTTCCTCCCATTTGATTAAGTGATTTTTGTCTCTAAATGTGTAAGAACAAGGCACTTTTATCATGTGATTTTAAATTAACAAGATATGAGGTTAAATTAAAAGATTTTATTTTCTGAAATGAATGTATTTAAAATTAGATTAGCATTATGTGCGTGGTATAAACTAGAGTATTAACATCTTTTTTCGAAAATAAGACACTGTCTTACTTTCTTTTTAGGTCTAAAATAAGTGCTAGGGCTTATTTTCGGAGGTGGGCTTCAAGTATAATAAGTCGATTTATATTTTTTCGTTTAATATTCATATATATACAGAAATTTAAATTTATTCAATTACAATCATGTCAACTTCTTCTGGAATATCGTATAATAAATTATCAAATTTTTAATTCTTTCTGGTTTTTCTCCAAATTAAATTCCTGTAGAATTATTGGTCTGAATCTCTGATGTTTTGCAATATAGCTGTTATTTTTAAGGAATTATATTTTTCACATTATTTAAACTAGATGTTATTTTCCGGGGGAGGGTTTACATTCCAAAAATCCCGAAAAATACTCGAGGGTTATTTTCGAGGGATGTCTTGTTTTCAGAAAAAGACATTAAATTAAACATGTGTGAAATAAATAAATAAAATTCCTTATACCACAAACAACTGCCTATTCTTGAAGAGTATTTACGCCATAAGAAAGTTTAAATCTACAGGTTGCTCGCAGGGATAACAAGCATAAGTCTGGAGATTTCACATATAATATTTACATCTCCCTCTCTGAGGTCCTTTTTTTCTGTGTGAAAGCTGACAACTTCTGGAGTGGAAGTAATTTCTTTTCTTTTCCTTCTACCGTCATCTTCAAAAATGTACGAAGATATTTCGTAAATCATTAATCGCCCTATTCTAAATCTATCAGTTTCGAATACTTAGTATTCATCATGAGGCACGTTTACTATATGAACACAAAATGTATAATTTTTTTTTTGCAGTTATGTATAGGAACTATTAGGTAGGTTTCTTTATATAACTTCAAAAAATGTTGATGCATTTTGTTTTTATATTGTAGACGACTTGACCTAAAACGACGCTACTTATTACTGTACAGACTTCTCGGAAAACATTCAAAATTAACACTCCACAACAAAGTGCTGTTATATAAAACATTACTGCGACCTATCTGGACTTACGAACTTGAACTATGGGGTTGTGCAAAACCTTACAACATTTATAAAATACAATCATTACAATCAAAAATCCTCTGTACTATCACTAAGGCACCTTATTATATCACAAATAACACTCTTCATAGAGACCTAAAAATCGCTTTTATACGTAATTTAGCCACTGATCGTTATAAGGCATTTCATACCAAACTTTCCTCTCACCCAAATCCACTCGTACACAACCTTTTCCTCACCTTCCCAGAATCCCCCAAGACGACTTAAGAAAATATGACCGAGGGATCTATTGCCATGATGATCCAGAATCTAGAAACGAAGTGAAAAGTGGGTTTCATTCTTTGCTCATGTTTGTCAAAGTTATTTGTATTACTCACACTACATATGCTTGTTACGCAACATATGCGTAGTTATATATTTAAGTAAATATGTTAAGAAAAAAAAATATTGTAGATGTGCCTGATGATGAACAATAAAGTATGTTTATTTTATGTTTATGGTTATGTTTTTATGTTTATTTTATGGCGTCATAAAATAAATTCCTTTTACTTTAGACTTAATATATTTTTCGTTACTATTGTGAGTAAATACCACACAATAACTGCTTGCGTTGCTCGTGAGTTTTTGTTCTGTTCAATTTGTTTCTATTTCCTATATAAATACTATTTTTTATTCACTCTTCTTTTACTTTTCTCTTTTTACTTTTCTTGAATTAAGAAAGGCTAACTTTCTACTTTTTACAAAGTCTAAACGGTTATACTGTTTTATCCGTTCAATGTAGCTCATATTTTGTTATGCTTTTTTATGATTTGATGACAAAAACAGTGCTACCGCGAAGGAGAAAATAAAAAAAAAGAACCAAAGAATCGAGATTGAGAGTAATTTAGAGAATAATAAAAAGGGAAGAAAGGAGGATATATAAAAAATATATAAACAATTAAATATATTGCATTAAAAAACAAACTATAAGATGATAAAAATAAAAGAATATTCATTTTTTTAGAAATAAGGAAAAAGAAATAAGTTCTAAAAACAAACAAAAAACTAACGGTTACTTCTACAGTACACTACAGGTCAGTTCAAGCTCACTTACCGCTTCCGTTGATCTATTATATCGTATCCCGTTGACTAGCTTTGATTAAGTCTTCCATTTAACCTGTTGAAAGTTGGACGATCTTTGCTGGTAAATATTAGCTGAATTCTTCTATAAGGGGAAAGTATTATATCTCCAAACAAAAAGCTTTATTAAAAGAAAACTAAACAACGCGTTTCGAACACTTGATGTTCTTCTTCAGGTTACATCTAAAAATTCAGGGCGAATTAATTAAAATTGAATATAATATCTGACACTATTGAGTGATAATATGGGTAACTTTCAGAAGTATTAATGAAGAAACATGTTCTTATTTATGTATTTATTTATTTATATTTATCTGTATGTTGTTTAAAGTTAAGGATTAATTTAGCTATTTTAAAACTATTTCCATGTTATCACTCAATAGTGTCAGATGTTTAACAGTCAGATATTGTATTTAATTTAATTCATTCCGATGTTCCTAAGGCTCATACATGCATATCTTTTTTTAGATGTAACCTGAAGAAGAATATCAACTGTTTGAAACGCGTGGTTTGTTTTTTATAATCAATTTTTTTGTGTGGAGATATAATATTTTCCCCAATATAAGTAAATACCACACTATAACAGATTGCACAAGGAATGAATGGCTGAATTCTGTTTTGACATATGTTCATTATCTTTTCATTTCTCATAAATTAATTTTTCCATATTAACAAGCGTAGAACATCATAAATCTGCGTGTATTTGCTATTACTTTCATTTGGAATCTATTAGTTTTATAAAGTCTTTTGCCTAATGAATTTCTAGTTTGCAGAGATCGAAGCGCAAATTAGCATCTGCTAATAATGGTCGACCAAAATGTGCTTGAATCCCTTGCGAGATTTATGTCCTGCTAATCCCCACTAAAGCACACGATTAAACACTTATCATCTATCATTCTATTGTGGTGTGATTTATTTTAGGTTCATGTTCATTTAGATTTCTAATTTAGTAAAACTGTCCTATGTTTTCCTTTATTTGTACATTTTCCTTCATTTTCCGATGTGCTGTTGATGATTTCCTAGACAAAACTTTTTAAACACAAATAATCGAAATTTTACTTGATGTTCTTATGTATATTGCCTTATCTCTGTTAAATATTCTTTGTTTATTAGATGCATATCGTTTTAAAAAGCAAGGAAAGGAAGTGTTAGATACCAAATAATAGATTTAAGAAGTGAATTTAATAAAATATCTCGAAATATATTTTATTTAGAAAAACATGAAATACAAATTTATTAAGTCGATATCAAATATTTTATTACAAAAGTTTTAATGTAAACAAAAAAGATGACGAAACGTTAAAAAGTATCGGACTGGAGGTAAATCAGTATTACATGAAAAGTCGTACAACTCAATATTTCTAATTGAAAGTCCCAAAGGATATTTTTGAAAATATCAAAGTTGGATATATTTCTGTTGAATTTAATCATCTTCCATTCGTGGTTATAGTGATGGTTATAGTGATTGTCACTATAATCAGAATTTATAAGGAGACTGATGAGTCAGCACTCTATTACTCATCTTGGTAAACAAAATTGACTGTATTTTTCTCTCCTAGGGAAGTCCCAAAGGAATGCAATTCTAGAAAGTGGGATTTTGTTAGGAGAAAAAAAAACAGTCCTTAATTATATTAGTGGTCGGAATTTATTACTCCTGGTAGTATTGAGTGAATTATTGTTGTTCATCTTTTGTGTTATGTTTCTAGTTTTTTTTTTTTTAAATAAAAATTACTCCGATTATTTTTTTCTTTATTTTTATATCGTTTGCTATTCTTTACTGTTTTCTGACGGTCGATATTCTTATATTTACTGTTCATATTTAGTTCTTAAAATTAATTCACCATAAAATTGGAAATCCGATCCAAACTGGACACAATACGAGTTCAACATCGAAGATAGAGTAAAGAAACACACTTTTCAGGTAATCAGTTTCCCTTTCTCTTTTCTCCTCAAGACAGATTACCCGAAAATTTGAGTTTTTAAGTGTGTTATCTTATTCAGTGTGTTACTCTTTTTCGATTTTAAACTCGTCTTTATGTCCAGTTTGGATGGTCCTTCCTTTTTACTTTACTATAAGTAAAGTATAGTGATCGTGAAAAAATTCGATCTCGAGATTTTGACGGAATTACATGTTTTGAGGTCCCGGAAGTCGTTTTATGAAGATTTTTTGATGATGTCTGTGTGTGTGTGGGTTTGAGTGTGTTAGCATTGCTTGTTACCACGCTACGGTCCAGAATCTTTAATGGATCAAGATGATATTTTACACAGAAATGGGCCCCATAGGGAAGAAGATCCCTATTGTTTGGGAAGAATTATGCATGATGGGAAAGTCACTTTTTTTGCCGAAAACCGTTTTTTAGAAAACATGCATTTCTCCTAAACTGATAACCCTAGTGTTTTGAAATTTTGACATTATCTTTGAGGTTACAAATAGAACAAACAAAAAATATATTCAGAATTTTAGAACAACGGGAAAAATTTTTTTTTCACTAAAATGTAAAAATTTTGACTTATAATTCAATCTCAAACCTTTTGAGAGCGATACAAGCCATACTGTTTGACGGATCAAAATGAAACTATGCCTAAAAATAGAACATTATGTGGAGAATGAATTGAAATATTTTTTTTCAAAATTACATTTGCTAAAGAGGCGTTACAGTACGGTTTCTGTTTTCATAAAATGTTTTTTTTGACGCTAAACGGCTCATTAAAAAATAATGAAAATTTGACCAAAAATGGAACAAAAAATTAGCAATTCATAAGAAAAAAATCATGAAGTTTCAATTACCGAAAAGAGCAATAACGCTATAAAAACTGTTTGTTTATCCTAGACTATGTAAGAAATCACCTGCTATACTTGTCGAATTTTTGTATTTTTTTACATTGTTTACATTGACTTAGAAATTTTTTGAAATTTATTGATATTTATAAAGGAAAAATTTAAATAGTTTATTGACTTATACGAGATGTAAGAGGAATAATATTTTTACACGTAAAAAAATCTCCGCCAATAAACATAAATAAATTACCTTTGTCTTCCATGGCATGATGGATTTGTCTCATAAAATGCTTTAATAAATCTATATATTGCACTCTTGAGCAAAACTTAATATCAGTTACACTTACATTATAATTGTGAATGTAGTACCTTTTCATGATATTGAAATCTAATGAATGGACTCTTTCATCAAGAAAGAGGACTTATGTTTGTTGAGAAATATCCAGTTTTTTTTTACAATTCTAGTCTAATAGTTCATATGTATTATTTTCAGAAATTAGAATCTCCCAACTACATATAAAAGATTTAAATTATATTGAATAGCTGGCTTTGACTTCGATTTGAGTATGTAAACTGGCTAATTACTAATATATCATTTCTCAATATACATTCATAGCAAACTTATAACAGAGTACAGGAGGCAGGAAAAGGATAACAATCACTCAGAAAAAATTCGTATATATGTTATTTGACAAAGGGGAAGGAAAATGATCTTATTAAATACTAAGAAGCCATAAAATTCCCAGTATAATAATTCTATAAACAACCAAAAATGTAAAAGGTAATTCAAAATTGAAATCTTTCAGTTAGAGATTAATAAATGTAATTATCGTACATCTTTAATTATAAATCATCTTAAAACAACATTTTTTCTTCGCTGTTTATGATGTTTTTCAGAGAAAAAAAGGGTATTTTCCTGTTTTAAATTTGAAAATTTTACTTTAATATTCAATGTAGAAGGATGTCAAGTAAACGATGTAAGAAATCCACTGGCTATTGTATGTTTAGTTAATATTTATAAAAGAAACACTGATAGAAGGGGACTATTTTAAAATGAGATAGTTTAGACGGCATGTGATTGGTGCACCGGTAGAGCTAAGTCATTCTGAAAAGGCGCTAATACACTCCTATTTTAGTCCTCCGCGTTCTTCCTGGAACCTTTCTAACTGTTTTATTTAACCTTTCTATAGTTTATTGTGTATACCAGTTAATTCTTTTAATAATACTTCAAATAGTAAGTACATATTTTAACTTATTTTTGTATCTTTAATGATTACTTAATTAGTCTAATACTAAATATTATTTCTTTCATATTAGCAATTAAAACGATTCCACAAACTAGATAAACCAAAAGAAACAGTACACATAAAAGATTTCACAAAAACTTACTATTATATTTGGACTGCCTCGTAGAAAGATGTAATTTACTACAATGAAGAGCGACTTTTATGTGTGATGTTTCTCTGGAATTATTTTCATAAAAATATATCAAAATAATTAATTAGTTCTTAAATAACTACTACTAATACATATAATAAACATTGAATAAATTTATTTTTAGTTAATTTATGTTATTTTGAGCCTTATAGACTAAATTTGTTATAGTGAAAACAATTAAAAATACTTAACAGTAGATTATTTAAATTCTTAAAGTAGTAGTAGTAGTAGATTAAATTTATTACCTTATATTTACAAAATTAAGGGTATGTTCGTCTGTGTTTCCTAACCAAACATATAATTTCTGATGTTTTCCATTCATACAACTTTTAAGTTATATTAAATTTGATTTGAGTATGTAAAATTGGTTAATTACTGATATATTTTTTCTCAATATCTATTTACAGCAGCGTTATAACCGAATATAGCACAAAGGAAAAAGTTACTTATGTTATGTATGGTGTGAAAAGCTACTGGTTGTTGACTTTTTTGTGTTTATGAATCTTATGATCTTTGAGTAATCTTGAATTAAGAGGAATGGACTCCTTAGTTTTATTTTACCAAACAGATACTAATCTAAGCTGATTCTAAGGTGATTAGATGACAGACTTTTTCAGAATCAGGTCCTCAGCTAAATATGACTACCTAATGACTTCACGTTATACAATACCTCAGACAATGCAAAGCCGCAAGACCATACGACCACGAATGTGACTCCTTCCATATTCGTGAAGGACGTCCTTACAGACTGACGTCCCATCCCCGTCCTTAACAATTATTTTTGACCTTAGCAAAAAATACAGGATGAGAATTTAGCAGTAGTAATCCTCTGGTCCAGGACTGCTAATTACGACGTGCACTGACGTGCATAGAATATTCGTTGGTCTTGGATATCCATTGGCTATAGTAACAAAAGTCATTTTCTTCTGTAACAGATTATTTTGTAACACGATATCGTCACTTTGACTTTACAAAAGTGTTATTACTGCTGTGGTAATGCAGATGATATTATATGCATCAATATGTGGTATACGAAAATGAGGGCATATATTGATAAGTGAATCAATCAGTATCTGTACTACCTACATGAATAAAAGAGTAATGAACATCTCCCATTTAGACATTTATATTATGTCTACATGGTACATTATCTACCCAAGAGGTTTGATATTATATTTACTTATTGTAAAGTTGAGTGCAGGCCACTCCAGATTTTTTATATAGTGAGTTATAAAAATCAAGATAGATTAGCGTGGAATAAAACTTTGAATATGTAAATAGAAGACTTCGTACTTATTTTTGCTGACGTCAAGTTGTTTTGGCTGTCTTAAACATGGAATATAAGGTTTCAGTAACTTATTAGAAAGTTATTCAGTGCAGTATTGCCAACAATGAAATCGGATCAGGTATCCACAATTTCAAGGATTTGTAAAGTTGTGCAAGCCAAGTTACCCTTTTGCTAATTAACTGCAACCGTTCAAATTCATTTGTAAATCGCGTGCTGCTTCCAGATATATATTTTCTTTAGAATAAATATAAACACATATTAATTGGTAAAACTATTCAATTACGATGTATGTATTTAATTACGAATTACAATTAAAATTTTACACACAAATAATGTGCACTTATATTTCTAATGAAGTATTTAAAGCAAAAATTATATACTATCTATAGTCTAAATTATTACAAACAACATTAATTATTTATTACTTTAATTGATATATTATTTTTAAATAAAACAAATTAAAAAGTCTTATTTGTTTTGAATATTTACAAAACTATAGAGGAACTTTTACTGTTGGGCCCAGCTAAAGTGTTGAGATTCTTGGAGGCGTTGAAGCTAACTACTGGGATACTTTAGTACAGAAGGGGGGGAGGGAGTACAATAATTCTTAGGATGCAGTACTGTAGTTATATCTATAAAATAAATATATAACTTTGAATGTTTTCAATGGTTTATAGGAGAGGTTGGCATCGTGTCCTTGTACTCTCAAATGTCGTGATAGGCCTATCTCTAATAGAGCTGCACTAATTTGTAATAAATTCTACACAAAAGTATAACCAAGTTTCATGTTTCTAATGCCCAAATTTGCCATAAAAAAAAACACGTCAAAAACGTTTGTAAATCTGACAACATGTCGGAATAGTGTTTTTCATGTTTACTGTACTTTACTGTCAATTTTATTTGCAATCAAGTGAGGTTGTTTTGACAAAGGTTGAAATTGTCTTACACACAAACTACAGCTGTTGGCTTCTTGTATGCAATTTTTTCCCGTCTTTGGTTGCAGAAATTCGAAAGCCCTATTTTTGTTAATACAGTGTGGCCCCAAAAAAAACGGGCCCCAACAATATTTTGTCCGAATGAAATGACACTTTGGCCATAACTAGTTATATTATATTTAAAACATCACATCAAAACACTAGGGTCTTTGGCCTTTTTTTCTCCGTTTTACAGCATGTGTTCTAGATGACCTCCATTTAGCTCCGTGCATTTCTTGAGGGGCAGCACGAAGTTTTTCATGACGTTCTTACATACTGAATTGGTAATGGCTCTCATCTTCTCCCTGAGGGCTTCCTTCAGTTCCGTGATGGTTCTGGGTTTAACTGCGTAGACTCTGTTCTTAAGATAGCCCCAAATAAAAAAATCTGGGGGGCTTAGGTCCGGGATATGGGGTGCGCCCACTCAAAATCAGTCTTGAGACTGATCACTCTGCCTCTGAAGTTCTCTTTCAGACAATCTCGGGACAGGTTGAGGTGTGAGAACTTATTCCGTCTTGCTGGAACCAGAACTTGTTCATGAGCGACGGGTAGAGGGTCTGGAGCTCACTCTTGAAGTGAATAAATAAAGGAGATATCACATAAAGTGTACACGGGGCCCGTTTTTTTGAGTTACCCTGCATTATGTGCATTTCAAAACCCTCCCCCTTTTTTTTTGTTGAAAAAAGTTTATTATTGTTTTATGGTTAAATGCATTGATAATAGAAAGGTGAAATTGTTGGATTTATGATTCAATTATAGATATGTTCTAGTTTTAACAAAAATAAAGATAAAGCAAAAGGGTTTAGCATTTGTGTGAATCTAGCAAACAGGAAGGGAGTAAAAGTAATCTTGAAATCACTGAGATACCATGGTATTGGAGCTATCCCGGAAGCGAGCTCTTATTGGAGTCGATGTGATATTGGGGTGTGACTTAACTCTTTCCTTAGGAGACCACGAATCGGCAATATCGTCATCCAATTATTGCTTGGAAATGAATTGTTTCTTTACAACTGCTATAGGACTAAAAAGTAATGACGGTTATATAGTAGTATTGTACACTCCTTCCTTGTCGAGTGGTTAGTATTGCTTCTATATAAATCATGATTTTAAAATTGGAGCTGTAGCAATAAATAAATCGGAGCTGGTTTTTATTAAAATTGCTGTATTTCTATTAATAATTAACATAAATATTAATTTCTATTAATAATAATTATTTATATTAATAATAACATTCAACGACTGCTTACATGAAACAAACAGACATTATGTTATGTCCTAAAGGAAGGCAAATGCCAACAGTCAGGCACTCCGGATCAAGTTTGAAATAATTTTTTGACACTTTGTACATTAGACTAGATCAGTGTTACTTAAACTTTTTTAGTTCAGGGCGCACCTATGAAACCAAACCAAAACTTTGGGGCGCATCACTGATTTTAATATAGAAAATTTAGTCCTGAGATTTGATAACAGGAAAATGATTGGAAATTAGAATGTATAGTTTTTTTTTTTAAGAAAAAGAAAGAAAGAGAGAGAGAGAGAGACAGAGAGAATGAGAGGGAGGGAGGGAGGGTTAGTAAAAATGATTTAAATCTCTGAGTAAAGGCAAAGAGGAAGTATTATCCATTGATGCTTAAAGATTAAAGAAATTTACCTTCCAGTTCAAAATATGAAGTGGCCAAGACTTGACTCAGACTTGAAAACCACATACTTGGTGTTTTCTCAAATAAATTAAAATGATGCAAAAACTAAAATATAAATGTGTTATATCAACTTAATCTTCCGTTATCTTGGGGCGCACCTGGCTACCTTCCAGGGTGCACCGTTTGAGAAGCACTGGACTAGATAATAAGTGGTTTTGGTTTTGTATTTTTTTTTTTTTTTTGGTGTTTATTGTTTAAACCGATCCCCTAGCGGGTGATAACGTCAGCCGTTTACCGGCTTTTTGTTTGATCTGTGATTCTACAGATTCTACATTGAGAGTCCTAAATTTGGCCTAACTCAAGTGCATTTCGAGTAACGATCTTTAACGAGTACCTGATATCGTACAGGCTCGAGACCGACGGCTTAACGTCTTCTCTGAGGGACGACTTACTCAAATTTCTTTACCTCCCGCATGAATAAATCGAGGGTCAGGTTTTTGTTTAGTAACATTATTTAAATTGAGGAACATTATGAACATATCCATCTAAGATTATAAACTGTTTGTGAATTTTAAACTTTCAGTCCTTATTCAATGCTTATTGTATTAGGTTGTCGAGAAACTGAACTATTCTCTAATTCTTTCGGTAGATCATAGTTTTTGAAACCCTTATTATTTTTTTGTTCAGCAAATATATATTTTAATTAAATTGGAATTGTAGACTTAAAAAATTAATTCATTACTTTTGAAATCCGTTATAGTGTGGCATTTAAGCATGATGGGAATTTCAAAAATTAACTCTCCACACAAAAGAGCTTTATATCAAAACTAACAACGAGTTTCGAACACTTAGTGTTCTTCTTCAGGTTAATATCTAAAGAAAAAAATGCCATCAGGTTAAATTTTTTAGATGTTAACCTGGAGAAAAACACTAAGTGTTCGAAAGTTTTTGTTATCTATTTGTACTAGAGATAACATCAGAGGGTTATCTATAGTATAAAGTAAATAGTACAAAATAAAATAAGGAAACAGAGATGTACATAGCCAAAGATGTGTTTCTGTAGACAACTCTAGAAATAGACGTTAAAGGACAAATCTTTAAGATTTAACTAAATATAAAATCTTTAACTACTACTAAATAACAAAAATAGAAATAAAAAACTAATAAAAACATCTTTAGATTTATTTATTTTTTTTTTAGTGTCATTACCTCTTTTTGTATACTTTGGGTTTAGATGATTTAGGTAACTTTCTTTGTTTCTTTTTCCATCCTGTTTTAATGTAATATCATTTTCATAAGAATATATGCGATGATAAAGTCATGCTTAGCATCATTATCTTTACTTACATAATCTTAGTTTTGGAGATTTATTAAATATCTTTATTTATAATACTGTCCAACCGAAATGATCTTTTCATATTTTTAACGTTTTAAAACTTAACTGAAATATGTTCCTAAGTGAGTTTGACTTGTTTTCGATTCGTATCCACCCATTATGATCGCCAATAAAACTTTGACTTGGTATTGAACTTTAGAAAGCTATTAACATTTAAAAGCAAGTTTGAATTTCTACTTCATTTAATTTCTTCAGCAAAAACTTTTTTAATACAATTGTTATTTTCTTATTATGTGCTATTGTACATAATGTAATTTAGTAAACTAATTAATTACACCATATATCTATGTGGTATATGTCATTGTAATATATTAAGAAGCTTGACATACTTCGATGAAAAAGGTTGTTCAATGCTAAGCTAGTGCAATCAGTTATTATTTGATATTTACTCTTTGAAGGGTAAAAAATTTAATGAAATAGCCTCTACACATAACAGTATAATAATATAAACAACACGTTTCGTTCGTAACGTAGCTGAACGTAGTGTTCTCCTTCAGGCATTAACTAAAAAAAAATACAATGGCATCAGAGTGTTATCTATATTACAGGGTTTCTCAGCCTTCTTTCGGGCCATTCTCTCCTCTCTCCATTTCCCATAATGCCATTCCCCCACCCCCTCTTCTTTCCAAAGTATTATATACACTTTTACAACTTTACAGGGATTATGTTTATAATGGAATTTTACAAATTAAATGCTAATTTCAATTATTTATGGATATATAAAATATTAATCCAACCAAATTTTTATTAGAAAACATCGGTTTTCAATGTATGAATAACACTTAAAAAAAATTTGAAAATGACAAATGTAGCCAAACGTACCAGATTGATGAAAACACTGCTGCAAGCTGTTTGATTCTTGGAATCATATCGGTCCGATTTAATAATATGGTTATAAAATAATATAGTTAATAATATGGTTATTATAAAAATATGAAAATATATTATTTTTATCTATTCGAACCTTTTGCTGAATAACTCGTTTCACTATTATAAAAATATTTACATCCTTATATGTGAAAATTATGCGTAAACTATAAATAATAGTTTTTAAAGTTATTTAATCCTGGTCAACTATTATTTCTTTGTTCTACTAAATTGCATAAACAATTTTTACTATAAATAAAATTGAACAGTAAATAATTTCAGTCAAAAACTGCTTTTAATCACTCTAAATTTTCTGTTAAAATTTTTTGTTCGAATTACAGAATATTCGAGCAAAAAAAAATTTTTATAAAACTTCGAAACCGGTTAAAACCGGTTTTCTGGAAAAATTACTATTTGAAAACCGGTTTTCAAAATGTCGGTTTTTGTATAAACCCTAGTTTTACCTGCTCTAAATGTCAGAAATGAGTGAGTTGAAATAATTTTCTTAGTAAACCCTCTTATTTGTATTCATTGATGAAATAGCTTCTTATTGCCCAAAAGCACATATAGTGTATATACATCCATAGTTTATATCTATGTCTGGTGTGTGTACTACGAGTGTAATCGGTCACACTGGACCATAGAAGTGTTCACTTTTTAGTAGTATCATCGGTAAATTCTTTAATATTTTTATTTTTTGAATTCTTTTCAAGTAGCCGTGTATTTCGACTTGCAGTTATTCATGCATGGGCTCTTATTAGAGATGGCCACTTGCAGGTTTTTATAGCAATATATTCAAAATAATTGGAAGTATTCACATAAACCTGTCAAAGGGATCTAAAGAGGAAAACTTGGCTGTGATGTTGTTTTTGCGATTTTTCTTACTAGTCACGTTTACCGGAGAGGCTCCCGCTCTTGAGCCCTCTCAGCTGAATTTGATGGATCGCTATGAATAAATTTGACTTTCAACAAGCCTGTTTTGTGGTTTAAAGTTTTGGTTATGCATAGCTATATTGCACTAAACAATTATACCAACCGAGAAACCAATTTGTGCAAAACAATATAAAATTACACCAACAGTCACAAATAGCTAAAACTTATAATTGACTTAAAACATCTGAAGAAATTGTAGGGTAAAAAGCGAATGAAATGGTTTCCACATATAAAAATTTGATCGTATAAACAACGCGTTTCGAACACTTACGATTACGTCGATTTCGATCGTCGATTTTATACGATTACATGTTTATATGTGGAGACCATTTCATTAGCTTTTTACTCTACAATGAGTAAATACCACATACTAACTGATTATACTACGTTAGAATCTGACTCTGAGTTTAGAGTCTAATTCTGACTTTAAATCTGAATCAGATTTAAAATCAGAGTCAAATCGTTGGGTTTTTGACTCTGACGCAGACCGCTTGTTCTGGTTGAAAGATCTTAGTCTTTTTTTCTCATTTCATATTGTATTTGATCATTGATTCTTCATAATATATTATATTTTACCCAAAACATTTGGTCCTCTAATTTAGGAAAGGAATATTATTTCAGTTGGCAATATATTTTCCTGCATTTAAGGGATTACTGGTTCTTTTTAATATATGGCATTCCAGCGTTGTTCTTCGTTAATCATCTTTTCCTTAGCTATAAGTCTTGCTTCATTTAAATCCAAATTATGGATTTTAATAAATACTATGTGCTCTCAATGCAGGAGTATTAATCTTATTCGTCCTTATGGGGTATGATTATTGATAAAACTGCGTCTTAAAAAAAATAGCATGTTTCTGCATAATGAACTTTTTTACAGTCATTAATTTTTATTAATTTAATGAATAAATATGAAGGAATAAAGAAAGAAAATACTTTCTTTTGACCTGTATTCATACTATGTCCATTAAGTTTAATTAGTGTTAAAAAAATTCTAAAATGACATAAGTGACAACTATTTTATTCATAATATTTTTTTTCTTACATAATAAAACAAGTTAAATGAAAAAATAAGCGTCATTATAAGTGACTCCATAGCAAGATTTAACAATAAACATGTGAAATAACAGTCAGCGTTCAAACGACAATAAGAAATGAGAAAAAAGAAAGATTAAGGTCTTTCAACTATAACAAGCTATCTTAGCCAGTTATACACCCAACAATCTATCTTGGTCAGTCAAATACCAATTGATAAGTAAAATGCCAGATGGGATTTGACTCTGACGAAGACTTGAAAGATCTTAAACTTTTTTCGCATTTCCTATTGTGTTTTGAACGTTAAATGACTACCTATTGAACACTTTAACTTAACTGTTCATAAGTTAAATAATGAATTATAAGTTAATATAATAACAAGTTAAATAATTCATATGTTATATATGTTCATATTCAGTTAGGTTTTTGACTCTGACGCAGACCGCTTGTTCTGGTTGAAAGATCTTAGTCTTTTTTTTTTCTCATTCCATATTGTGGTTTGATCATTGATTATTCATAATATATTATATTTACCCAAAACGTTTGGTCCTGTAATTTAGGAAAGGAAAACCAAATCATATAAATTATCATACCAACTATGCATACGTATTGTTAGTATGACGGAGGCAAACATAATTTACAGTAAGAGATGAATTAACTATTTTACTTCATATGCTGGTATGGGATGTCCAAAATCACTAGTGAGAACCACTCCAGTAACTTCCCGAGAAGAATAAGTGCTTCTCGCACAACACTGATAATTGTCTACCCTGCACTGGTCCGCCCTGCAACAAACAGCCTATGTTGAGAGGGGATGCGGCCGACTTTCTCTCCCTCCGGGATACGCTTTTTTTTTATTTTTTTATTATTTAAACCGATCCCCTAGAGGGTGATACGTCAGCCGTTTATCGGTATTTTTGTTTCATCGGTTATTCCACAGATTCTACATTGGGAGTCCTAAATTTTGACTAACTCAAGTGCATTTGGGATCTTTAACGAATACTTGACATCTTACAGACTCGGAACCGACAGCTTAACGTCCTCTCCCAGGGATGACATACTCAGATTTATTCACCTGCCGCGTGAATAAATCGAAGGCCAGGTGGATATCGAACCCCGGACTACCAGACCAGAGGCGAGTACGTTAACCACTGAACTCTCCTAGACCTCCGGGATACCCATAGTATTTATGTAGTATTCGGGAGATACATGAAGCAATAGTTTGCATTGACATGTTTGGGTCAGTGCCCCTTCATATTACCCTATTAAAATAAGAACAATTTGAAGCAAGGTAAGGGTAAGTTAATAACGTAATGACAGTTGGAAACGTCCTGGTAAGATTAGGAGGTTAACCCCTAATTCCTTATAAGTGGAGAAAATGTCTGGTTTCTTTACAGTTGTCTATTTTATATTATAAAACCTGAATGTTTAGTTTATGTTATTATGTTTTATTTTGATGAATCATACCAATGATTACTGTAGGGTAAAAAACTAATAAAATGGGCTCCACATATAAAAATTTAATCGTATAAACCACGCGTTTCGAACTGAAGAAGAACACTTCGTACACGTGTTGGAAACTCGTTTACACGATTAAATTTTTTTATGTGGAGACTATTTCATTAGCTGTTTACCCTACAATGAGTAAATACCACATAATAACTGATTGCACTATGTTAGAACCAATGATTACTGTTATTAATGCCTTCTGACCCAGAAATACATTCCTTCCTAGGTCACTCCCGTAGATCGATATTTCAAGAGTGCCGATGTAATCCTGAAGAAGAACACTAAGTGTTCGAAACACGTTCTTAGTTTTCATATCAAACTTTTTTTTTTATGTGGAGACGTACTTTTTGAATTCCCCCAATATAAGTAATTACCTTACTATAACAGATTGCACAAGTGCAATGTGTAATGAAGAAATACAAAATATGGACAACAAAAAATAGAGACTGAGTATGGTTGACATCACGGTTAAAGGCGATTAATGGAGGTACTAAGATTAAGAAGAACGCGTTAGTATAATAAAGGAAGTAGATTAGGTGGTAATTGTTTTAATAAAATGTAATTAAACTGTTGAATCAGTATTCTTAGCATTATAAATTACAAATTCTGACATACATTATAGTACAACATATTATTCTGCTATAAATTATAAATAAATTGTTGCACAATACTATTATTTCTAATAAAAAAAAAATTGTAATAAAATGGAAAATTCGGAGACTTGACTATAGTAGAAGAATCTATAAATCAAGGAAATTAATTTTCTTTAGTTAAGTAAATTATATTTCTCTTTTACTATTTTTTTTTGTACAAACTTACTGTTTTAATCAAGTGTATTTGAAATTAGGTTAAAACAGGAGGATGTGTTTTCAGTTAAAACTAGTTCTTTTGAAGTGGGAAGATGGAGTAGCCAGAGTGTAAAGTAGTTCAAAAGGGACTGTACTTATATAAAAAAAGGTGTAAGGAAACGCCTTTGTGGTCGAGGACTCCAGAGACTTTTAGTCCGTAGCTAATTAATTAAATTGCTAACATACTTCTATATTTCTAACTCGCTTTGTGGTCATTTTTAAGTTGCAAATATTCAAAGACTTTACATATCTATATATATAAAATACATAGTTTGTCTGTCTGTCCGCTATAGAAATAAAACTGTAGACATTTAAATATAAAGGAACATATCGATCTTATATAACTGTTTTCGGGAGGAACTAACTACGGTATTTTTGATTTTGATCACGGTTCTTTTTTTGTGATCTACGGCCCTGTATTTAGACAATTCTGTCCTAAAAAAGCTTCTAATCATGTGAAATAATGTTTATAACGATCGTAGAGTTCACCTCATTTGTTCAAAAATCTATAGTCTAAAATTGACTTTATATATATACGAGGTGTGGCTATTAAATAACGGGACTGACGATGTAAAAAATTTTATTTTCATTTTATACATAATTACTTATATATATATATATATATATATATATACCATGATAAACGAAAAACGGTCCGGCAGGACAAATAACAATTAAAATAAGCAGTGACACATAAACAGAAACACAACAAAGACTCACTTTTCAATATTTCGACCGTAATGGCGGTCGTCCTCAGGAGAAGAAGTGAATTGACGGAGGGACGACAGTCAACTGAAGAACTCACAAGGTGAGGGCTAAAGCAGTGCTGCCGCAAAGGAGACAAATAAAAAAGGAACTAGGAAGTCGAGAGCAAAAATAAAAAAAAAAAAAAAAATGTTTTTGAAAGGTAGAAAAAGGTTAAGAAAAGAAAAAATAAAGAAAATATATAGAACAATTAAAAATAAAAAAAAAATATTAAAAAAAAAAAAATAAATAAATAAATAAATAAATTAAAAAAAAAATAAAAAAAAAATTAAAGAAATAAAAAACTAACGATTTAAATTCAAGCCAGGTTTCGAGCGTGCCCCCAGGAGCCAAATGTGGGCTTCCTCAGAAGCTTTTAAAGTAACTTGTCTGTTATCACTGGGGACTTGTTTAAGAACTTGGACTGTGAAACAATCATTGAAACTGAGATGGTGGGAATTAGCGTGAGATTGATGGTGAGATTGAGCGTGATGTTTCAATGATTGTTTCACAGTCCAAGTTCTTAAACAAGTCCCCAGTGATAACAGACAAGTTACTTTAAAAGCTTCTGAGGAAGCCCACATTTGGCTCCTGGGGGCACGCTCGAAACCTGGCTTGAATTTAAATCGTTAGTTTTTTATTTATTTAATTTTTTTTATTTTTTTTTTTATTTATTTATTTATTTTTTTTTTTTAATATTTTTTTTTATTTTTAATTGTTCTATATATTTTCTTTATTTTTTCTTTTCTTAACCTTTTTCTACCTTTCAAAAACATTTTTTTTTTTTTTTTTATTTTTGCTCTCGACTTCCTAGTTCCTTTTTTATTTGTCTCCTTTGCGGCAGCACTGCTTTAGCCCTCACCCTGTGAGTTCTTCAGTTGACTGTCGTCCCTCCGTCAATTCACTTCTTCTCCTGAGGACGACCGCCATTACGGTCGAAATATTGAAAAGTGAGTCTTTGGTATATATATATATATATATATATATATATATATATATGACCTTCAATATACACCCTGCTCTATCACTGCAACGCTCCATGGGAATTTTCCATTGTTGGAAACAGTGCTGGAAGTCATCTTCTGTCAACTCTTTCAGGACTCGTACACGTATCTTTAAAGATTTACCAGTTTGACCATTATAAATTGTATGGCAATTTTTGCACAGAATTTTATAAATACCACCTGACTCCAGTTCCCTGGGAGAGTTTTTTTTTCATTAACATATTGCCTACGTTATAATATGGTTTCAAAAGTTTTTTTTTCTTGAAAGAGGTACACTTACGTCATGATTCCCATCACTATACGATGATGCTATTTGATATTGGTAGTATAATCGTGAAGAAGTTGCAGCAGGTGTTATCTCCTGGTATAATGTAATTTGTTGAAACATAAATTAGATTGAACCTAATAAATCTATCAGAAAGTATCCAGGGCTGTCTGTTAAGAAATATTATGTTTCACCTGTATGAGATCTGACTATTGACTGACTCTATTGAGAGTTATTGCTCCATTCTGATGAAATGGGCCCAGCCATTTCTTCGCTGATTAGATTTCTACTTACCTTTACTCACTAGCTAATATGATACCAAATATCTTTACTCAGCGAATATATTGCAGCAGTACCAATTTAATTATTATGAAACGCAATATTTGTAAAGTTATTAGCGTACGAGCTATGTAATTTTATATTTATTTTTAAGCGTCTTTACATTTAATTGGAATATTTCATTAAATGTTCAGTCAGAAAATGTTTGTTTATTTGTAAAATACAATATACATGTAAAATAATAGTAAAAATATTTAGCCATTAATTTGTTATGAAGTTGTGAAACATATTTCGTCGTCAAAAATGCGTTTGTCACATTCGATGAGGACTGTTGACATCGGATTTTGAGGGTTTTCTTTTAGAACCTTTTAATATATGTAGAGAATATCATTTGTAAATTTGATTCATAGGCCCATCTAGAACTACTTTTTTTAGATTTGTTGTCCAATGACTCGTTCGAAATGAATGAAATGAAAGTGTAAGCACCGTTGAACTTACAAATAGACTTCCCGTCTATATTTCCGAAAATAAGACACTGTCTTACTTCATTTTTAGGTCAAAATCAGTGCTAGGGCTTATTTTCGGGGTAGGGCTTCAAGTAAATTAATAATATTTTACTTAATGTAAAATTATAATTTTTTATAATAAAATTTGATATTTTGACGAATTTATACATTTTGGGGTATCTTAAGTTCATTTTTAATATTTTGTAGGATAGGTGTGTGTTACATAGGCTATAAAATTTTGTTCGATAAATCAAAAAAGATGAAGCCTTTTCGTTCTATGCATTTCGAACACTTCGAGTTCATTATCAGATATCACTTCTAATGATAGGAGTCCAAGACTGAACACTCCTCCGTTGTCTTCGGTCCTCCACTCCGTCCAGTAGAAGTTCACTTGGTGATGAACACGAAGTGTTCGAAATCCATTGAATAAAATTAAATAAAAATAAAATAAAGAAGGCTTCGTCTTTTTTGTGTAGAGACTTTGCTTTATCCATTTACCCAGCATTTTATTTTAACAACTTCTACGGTATTGGAAACAATATTATTTCATTAATGTAGATTTGTGTTTACTGAATTTTTATCAACAATTTCTGGTTGGAAAATTCAATGAATTATCTCCTGGGGAATTAATCAAGCTTATTTAAATAAAGTTATTCAGTAAAGTAATTGGTTCTCCTTCTGAAGAATGAATGAAAATGAACTCATTTTGTAATGAACAATATTAAGTTATAAAGAACTGTTTGAGAAAAAGTATAGCAGTTTTCTATTATTTCTTTGAGCATTGTCCTTCAGAGAGTGCCAATGTCTAAAGCAGGGAGAAAGAAAATAACTCAGTTATTCGTTAAAGTGAAAAAGAAAAACTTGATATCTTCTCAAAGTACTTAATGAGCTTTCAAAACTTAATGTAATTGAAATGTAACGCAGGAATTTATCATTGTGTAACAAAAAAAAAAATATTTTTCACCAAACTTTTTCTTTATTAATCATATTAACTAAAAGACAATTAATTCCTAATTGAGTTTGTTTTCTAAGAAAAAAAAAAATCTCGAGCTGGTATTTTAAGTGAATCCTGTTTTTTTGTTCCATTATTAAAAGAAAACCATCTCTTATTATATTTTTCGTATAAAACGAACGATATTATTATTATTATTATTATTAAAGCTTATTTTTTCATATTTATTTACCGTTCTTTATTTAAGAAGTGGAATTATTTAATCAGTTTCCAACCTTTCAATATTAAAATCTACTGCCATCAATCATATTTCAATTAAGTTCCTTTTCAACATTTCGATAATAATTAATAATCAATTCTGAATTGAAATATTTCATATTTTAAGATAATTTAAAAAAAAATACGTAACCGTTCAATTAATACACAACTAAAACTCTAACAAATGTATGATAAGAATGGGAAATTATTGATAATATTTAGAATTGAATTATCAGTAATATTTCTATGATTTTTTTTTTATTTTTTATTCTTGGAACAAAACTTATTAATTCTTCTCCGTTTATATTTGTTCTGTCAAGTTATTAAATCCATCATTTCCCATTTTATTTGATGAAACCGGCAATGTTCTCTCTAATTTTTCACGTATACACAAGCTCCCTGAGCAAACTGAGGATCATTGTGAGTACCATCACCACAAAAAAAAAAAAAAAAAAAAAAAAACAAGACAGACATCGGGGGAAAATGTGTAGATGTTATGGTATTTGTGAGAGTGTTGCTTTGGCCTTCCTGAGGGTCGTGAAGATATGAAACATATAAACCTTTCAGAAAAAAAAGACAAAAATCGGGGGAAATGTGTAGATGTTATGGTATATGTGAGAGTGTTGCTCTAGCCTTCCTGAGGGTCGTGAAGATATGAGACATATAAACCTTTCAGAAAAAAAAGACAAAAATCGGGGGAAATGTGTAGATGTTATGGTATATGTGAGAGTGTTGCTCTAGCCTTCCTGAGGGTCGTGAAGATATGAGACATATAAACCTTTCAGAAGAAAAAGACAAAAATCGGGGGAAATGTGTAGATGTTATGGTATATGTGAGAGTGTTGCTCTAGCCTTCCTGAGGGTCGTGTTCTGGAAGATATGAGACATATAAACCTTTCAGTCATAACATTTTGCTCATATTAAAACATTCATATTTTACACAATGACTTTTGCTGTAGATTATGATACAATTGAAATTCCTGTAACACATTGTCCTGATTTTTGTATGCGCTGGATACATTTTTTTGTGCGCCGAGAATTTACAAACCAGTGCGCGATTGCGAATGTGAAATGCTTAGAGGGAACATTGATAACTGGGGAAATTGAAAAAAATCCCTAGAAAGAAATATTTTTACAGATATATTATTAATAAATTCCTGTTTAATTATTTGAACTAACAACGAAAACATGTTGATAATGTAATGGAGCACGCAAACTGTACAGCTACTAATTGATAAGGTCTCGGATGTCTTATTACTAATCACTGTCGTCCTACTGAATTGTTTAATAAAGAATAGATTTCAATGAATGTTGTAATCGAACTTTTTAGTTGTCTTTGCTTGTTTTATGTGATAAGGAATTTCATTTGCTAAATCAGAGGATTTAAATTAATTCTTATGTTTACAGTTTCTGTTCTATGTTCAATAATTGCCGTTTAAGGGTTTCCAATTTTTTCTAGACAAACATTTTCATAATTATTGGCTTTAACATAGTATCCTCATTAAACATTAATCAATTTATATTTCAAATTGTTAAATAGCTTCTATTTTTTGACAAAATAAGAAACTCTTAATAGCTGTAAATGTAAAAATCAAAGAAAAGAAGTCTAAATTTGATTTTTAAAATACTGATGTTTTAGTTGTCTTTCAGTTAATTTGATTAATAAAGGAAAAGTTTGGTGAAAAACAAACTGACTATTGTAGGGTAAAAAGCTAATGAAATGGTCTCCACATATAAAACTTTTTATATGTGGAGACCATTTCATTAGATTTTTATCCTACAATGATATAAAAATTTAATCGTATAAACAACGCCTTTCGAACTTGTAGTGTTCTTCTTCAGGCATTAACTAAAAAATACAGTGTCATTAGAGATTAATCTATTGTACAAAGTAAATATAGTCAAAAAATAAAATAAAATATGGGAGCGAGTACAAACCTAAGGGTGAGAGTCTGTGGTACTCTCTTCCTTATTTTATTGTATTTCTTTTTGTACTATATTTACTTTGTACAATAACTTACTCTCTTATGACGTTTTATTTTTTAGTTAATGCCTAAGGAAGAACACTACGTGTTCGAAACGATTTGTTTATATCATTAAATTTTTATATGTGGAGACCATTTCATTAGCTTTTTACTCTACAATGAATGAGTAAATACCACATAATAACTGATTGCACTACGTTAGAATCAAATTATGTTTGTTTCGTTGTATCATTACTTTTAGGCTAACTTATATTTACTTAAAAAATAAATTAAATCCAAGTTTTATAAAAATGTATTTTCTGTCTTAATGTATATTCTTTAAAGGATATTTTTTTTAAAAAAAAATGTGTTTAAATGAGTTTTTCTGTACTAGAATTAAGCGTATTTTCTCATTTTAGCATATAACATAAACAAGGGAAAATATAACTTTTTTATTACTTTGATTTGTTTGTTTAGATTTTTTGTTGGAAAATAAGCAACATATTGCAATTTTTTTACTGTTCCTGTCGTTTAGGGTGTTTGTTAAACGTATAACTGGAAAACTTTTTTTTCTAAATAAGAGTTAGCTGTTTCTGTTCGGCTGAATCGATTTTCAGACAGTGGAAAAACACTGTGTGCTGGATATAGTTATGACCCTACATCTCGTGGGTTTGTTTTTACTCTTCTCCCGATGACTCATAGGTTATCTAAACAGGGAAGAAATCATGGAAACTTCTGTATGCCTGATAGCAAATTAAGCTTTTAGGGGGCCAGTCTTTTTTGTGAATGTTTTTTTTTGCTTTGGAA
The DNA here is from genome assembly GCA_026182355.1 of Hermatobates lingyangjiaoensis. Lineage (NCBI taxonomy): Eukaryota > Metazoa > Arthropoda > Insecta > Hemiptera > Hermatobatidae > Hermatobates > Hermatobates lingyangjiaoensis. Next base: position 492,545 of record JAPFBL010000290.1, on the reverse strand, counting down.
ATGTTTTTGCGGAAATTTAAATGACTCATTTTTAACATTAGTTTCTAATTTATTAATTGTCATACAATATAATAATTATATTTTATATACTTATTATTTATTGTACTTAATTATATTTATATTTTATTATACTTAATATTTCATTTATATTCCAACGTAGTGCAATCAGTTATTATGTGGTATTTACTCACTGTAGGGTAAAAAGCTAATGAAATGGTCTCCACATATAAAAATTTAATCATATAAACAACGCGTTTCGAACTTGTAATGTTCTTCATTAGGCATTAACGAAAAAATAAAACGTCATAAGAGAGTAATTTACCGTAAAAAGTAAATATAGTACAAAAAAAAAAATAAAATAAAATAAGGAAGATAGTACCTCTCTTATATTTATATTCTTTATAATCTTATATTTATAATCTTTATATTTATATAAATAAATGAATATTTATTTGGTGGAATACAAGTCATGGTATTCTGCCTAATCATGCTTACTTTATTTCCAAAAAAATATATTTATTTAAGTTCACAGAAGGGGTCCTTGAGGATTTTGGTCTTAAAAATTCAACTCCTGATTTTATGCCGACGTTTCGCCAAAAGTTATTTGGCATTTTCAAGGCTAAAAAAAGCAATTTATTAACGACATAAGTAAAGCAAGACAAATACATTCATGGAATACCAACCAACAGAAAACAAACCAAACAAATAAAAAATTCAGTAACAAGAGAATCACAAAAGGGTCATAAAATACTCAGTGTTCTTATTCATTATTTAAAAAAAAAAACAATGAATTATTCGCCAAAAAACTTTTGGCGAAACTTCGACATATATAGTAATCAAGAGTTGAATTTTTAAGACCAAAATCCTCAAGAACCCCTTTTGTGAACTTGAAAATTCAGTGCTTGAGAAGCTATATCAATATATTTATTCATTCTAGTTTAAATAATACAACGTTAGTAGAAACAGTGCTGAGAATAGTACTAATATCAAATATAGCAATATTAATATCTGTTTACTATAGTATACCCTTGTCAAACAATAATGTATGCTCATACTTGTTCAATCTGTTATAGTGTGGTATTTACTCATATGGGGAATTTAAAAAAAAATATGTCTGGCACAGTGTTGGTGTGGAAATAGTTTGTGGTAGCAGTTGAGCCACTGTGCATTTCTTGCCTTGTTATTCTATTAAAGTGACCAGACACTTGCTCTCCTTCTCACTCTCTCAGTCTTAAATATTCCTTTATGCTTCTTCACTTACTTACTTACTCACTTACTTAGAGATTTAGTTCATTTTTAGTCGAGTGTTATAAACTATCTTATAAGTATTTCATACTTAATGTTAGTTAGCATTTTAAATTTATTTCAGATTTTGGATTGTTTTGTAACAGCCAATATAAAACTAAGTAGAGCTACTCTATAACTTCTGACTGTTTTATAGAAATATAAAAAAGAGTCATATCTGTTTTAAATTTGTAAAACGAGATATGGTTCTTTTGTATTTTAGACAACACATTTATCGACCTATACCGGAGATACTGAGCCATCGAAATGGAGAGCTTGGGAAGCTCGAACTAAGAAGTAAGTAAGTAACAGATATATCGACCATATTTTAGCACCGTCCACTTCCCCAAAGGCCACCGCAAATAGATAAGCAAATTTAGAAAAAGAAAAACTAAGTATTACATTACAAATTATTGAACTAACTAACTAACAGTTCAGTGTCGCGTGTTCATTCAGACTACAGTTGTTGTTAAAATCCACATACTATTTTTCTTTGTAAAATAATTTGTAATGTAATTCTTAGTTTTTCTGTTTCAAAATTTATACTTCTGCCTATGAAAAAGGTTCTAAATAAAGACCGAAACGTTGGCAATGAGAGTTTAATTTGAACCTGAAGAACTGACCGAGTTCCGATAAACTATAGTTTTGTTTCTATTCCACGGTCGATACTTTTATCAATATATATATATATATATAAAGATTTCACATAAATACGTGAAATAACAATCCATGATCAAACCACAATATGAAATGGGAAAACAAGACTAAAATCTTTCAACCGTAACAAGCGGTCTTCGTCAGAAAACCTCTAATTTTCGTCAGAGGGTTTTTGATTATGACGAAGACCGCTTGTTACAGTTGTAAGATCTTACTCTTTTTTTCCCATTTCAGATTGTGGTTTGATCATTTGTGCTTTGGGACCCTTTCTACAGCTGAGATGTCCTTGTGCTGAGAGTTCCCTTACCGTCTTTTTCCAAAAATAAGACACTGTCTTGTTTCTTTTAAGGTCCAAAATACGTACTAGGACTTATTTTCGGCTGAGGGCTTCAAATACAATAAGTATTAGGTAATAATTAGATTTACAAAACTGAAATGCACAAACGTTGTACCTGCCCCGTCACTCTATGTAGACTGTTGCAATATATATTGTATTTTGAAGATAAATTCAACTTTATAATAAGTAGTGGATTCCTTGAAACGAACTGTGGAGGTAAACAAGAAATTCTTAGAATGTTTTGTTCCAAACAATTCTCTGAAATATTAGGGTAACTAGAGATACCAATTAAATTCAACAGCATTTTTTTTAAAAATAATTATATTATTCATATTATTTTAACTAGGGCTTATTTTCAGGGAACGGCTTATATTCCAATGTTTTCTGTAAATCACACTAGGGTTTGTTTTCGGGGGGATGTCGTATTTTCAGAAAAAGACGGTATCTCAATCATCTTGTCACTATAATGGAGGTGCTAAGAATGTCCCCCTTATCGATGTGTAATAGTCGCTCTGATATAGTAGCCTTCTTTATAATTATATATATATATCCCCCATCAGAAGGCTTTCTGATCTATTACGGTATTTCTAAGTGACATATATTCAAAGGAATACCTAATATCACATTAATATCGTTGAATAAGCATATAGAATTATAACAATCAATGCTACTCTGACAGTCTTCTCGGGCGACTTTGCATTTAATTTATAATCAAATGCATATTTATATCTACCAGTTAAAGAGAAGCTTGCTCATTTGAAAATTAAATCCGTTGCCATCTACATGATTTTCTCAATGATCCCCATTAAATTCAACAAGCGGAATAACTAACTGTTTTGATCTAAAAACAAGATAATTCTCTGATTTAATGCCGGTATTATTTTACACTTGACTACTTGTTTATATCTTGCTATATTTATAATTCTACGAGTTTGAATTAAAGTTTTCATTTTTTTTTCTTTTTAGCAAATAACTATGAATGTTCAAACATAAATGATGTTTAAAAAGATTCAACTGAGAATGTAACTATCTGAAGAAATATTGATATAGCTTCTCGTCCGCTGATTTTTAACGTTCAAACATGGTTTTCTTGAGGATTTTAGTCTAAAGAAATTACACTCCTGCTTATACGTCGACGTTTCGCCAAAAATTGTGTGGCATTTTGAAAGCTTGGTTTTTTTAGGAACAAACTATTTACAGTAAATACTTTCTTCCTCAAAAACAAGCCTTCAATGTACCAAACAATTTTTGGCGAAACGTTGACATATAAACAGGAGTGTAATTTCTTTAGACTAAAATCCTATAGGAAACCCATATTTGAACTTTCTGAAGAAAGTTGTTAACTTTGTGATTAAAGTTTTGTTTAACTTTGGAATACTGGCAGCTTTGAGTTCAACGGTTTAACATGCAAAATAAACAAACATTTTAGTTGTTATGCTCGAGAGTAAACTGAACATCTATTAACATAATACAATGATTAATAAGTAAATATTATAACAAATATATTTCAGTTACCTTAGTCATTATTGCTAGATTGATTTTTATAGTGATGTTTAATTGAATGATAGATATTCTAGTACAGGGGTGCTCAATACGTCGATCGCGATCTACCAGTCGATCGCGAGGCCAATAGTGGTAGATCGCATACAACTTTGAAAAAAAAAGTTCCAGTGCGACAGTCAGCCTATCTCTCTCTCTCTCTCTCTCTCTCTCTCTATATATATATATATATATATATATATATTCACTGATAAAACGAAATACGATCCAAACTGGACACAATACGAGTTCGAGATTAACAAAGAGCAACACACAAAGTAGGGAAACACACTTACAGACTCAAATTTTCGGGTAATCCGTCTTCAGGAGAAAAGAGAATGGGAGACCAAGCACGTTGTAGGCGCAACGGCAAGTAACACCGGGTTACTTGCCGTTGCGCCTACAACGTGCTTGGTCTCCCATTCTCTTTTCTCCTGAAGACGGATTACCCGAAAATTTGAGTCTGTAAGTGTGTTTCCCTACTTTGTGTGTTGCTCTTTGTTAATCTCGAACTCGTGTATATATATATATGCAGATAAATCACAATAAACACGTGATGCAATCAATGAAAACAAACCACAAGGAAAAAAAAAGAAAACAGATGGAAAAAAATGCTCTGAGGCCTTTCAATTTATGTCATCAGAGAGCAAACAAGGTAAGAACTAGAAAGTAACATAACAGGTATGTACAAGGAAGGTAACTAAACAGCTGGGAAAACAAGAGTCGAAAAGGCATAATAAGAGAAAAACAAAAAATACCCAATACAATTAAACAATGCAAATGAACAATAAGAAAATTAATTAAAATAAAAATATAAAAATATAAATAGAATAAGAAACAAGTGTTATATATAATTCCTAACTATAAACAATATATAATAAATATAAACAAATAGATACAAATTAAATTAATGCAATATCAAAAAATAAACAATATTAAATTATTAACAAAACAAGAATACATGAGAAAGTAATAAGTCAAATAAAAAAAAAAAATTATGTTCTATTATTAGAATCCACAATCTGGTCAGAGTTCATGTTCAACGTTGCAAGTACATTTTGGAGGTCACCCACAGGACCAATTTGCCTAACTATACCTTCAATTAAAATTTCATCCAATCTAAAAAGCCCATGACTTATATTTATTAGTTTATCAAAATTATACTTAATTAGGGCACTTTCTACTAAGTTCCTTTCCACATCAGATGAGAGAAATATCAATTCTTTGGAATCTTCCCATTTTATTGAATGATTTTTTGAATTAATATGTTGGAACAAGGCACTTGATTCTTCTTGCCGCCTAATAGTGTATTTATGTTGCTTCACTCTAGTAAGCAAACTTTTTCCCGTTTGTCCAACATATGAAAAATCACAATCTCTACAAGGAATCCTATAAACACAACCTTCCTTTTCTTTTCTTTCACAATTATTTACAAGTCTGTTTAATAATTTCCCACCACTACTGAAAACAACTGAAATATCAATTTTTTTCAAAAATACCGGGATGTCTCTTAGAGTTTGAAAAAAAAAAAAAAAAAAAAGGTTTGTTTTCATATATATATATATATATCTATCTGTCTATCTCTCTCTGAGGTGTGTGTGTGTTTTGATCCTCCTATAAAGCTTCTGTCTTTGAGCACAATGCAAAGCTACAAAAAACAGCTGTATTATTATTTTATTTTATTGTTTTTATTTATTTATTTTTAATTATTATTATTATAAATTGTCAATGTATTGTTATTATTATTATTATTGGGAGCCCAGCACAATGTGCGTAAATGCATTTCACCTCCTTAACCAAAAAAATTATTATTATTATTATTATATAGTAATCACAAAAACATGTTGAGAGCTTATTTTTTTGCAATATTGGCTCATGTGGTAATGCAAGGTAAGAATGTTCAATAAATTTTAAAATAACATACGCTTTTATGGGTCGGTAGATCATTTTGATTTGGTCATTTTATAAGTAGCTCACATACTGAAAAAGTGTGAGCACCCCTGTTCTAGTATATCGTATGGTTTATTAAGGGTGTAGATCAGTGATTTTTAACGGAGTCATTGATATGGAAGGGGGTAGGAGAATCTTTTCTTCAGCTAGATACTTGTCATGCGCCCCTAGGGATGACTTGGATATTTAAGTCCATCCTCTCACTAATTTAAATGAAACATATATTATTATAAAAATAATTATTTACAATAATTAGTGTTCAATAATGTAAAATTACGACAGGACCTGATGAGACGATGTAAGATGATATCCAGACTTCTCGGCAAAAGATCAAATTTGACTCTGCACAACAAAAGACTGATTTATACGACAATACTTAAACCGATTTGGACTTATGGGTTTGAAATTTGGGGTTCGACCAAGAATACAAATATTCAAAGAATTCAAACAGCCCCAATATATGATCCTTCACAAAATTGTACAAGCTCCGTTTTTTGTTTCTAACAATTCTACTCATAATGATTTGAAAATTCCGTTTGTCTATCAAGAAATCCGATCACGATACAGCAATTTTCATGAATCTTTACCCTCCAACCTCAAAACTTTGATTGAACAATTATCATCCCACCAGATTGCTAGTAACGTGATTAGAAGACTAAAAAGATGTTGGCCTCGAGATCTACTCAGCAATGCTAACTGTAGAGACTAATTTCAAGTGATCAGAACAATTTATATCGAATATCACCAATGGGTGGTTTCTCCACACTTTTATTTCATTCTTATGTATCATGTACCACTATTACTTATTACCCCTCTAAGGGTAATTATAATATAATAAAAGATATATAAAAACAGTAAAACTATCTTATTAAAGTGACAGTGGCTATGGTACTTTGAATATACCGGTTCTCATTTGATTAACAAAGTTAAACAATATACGGGGGAAGGGTAACTCTACGTGGCATTGGCACCACTGATAATGTGGCTTGCTATAGGTTAAATGCTTGCTGAATATTTATGAGTAACACTTTCGCCCTTGTAAAGCCGTAGCTGTTAAGCCTATATAAGGGTTGCCATTGAAAAAATTGAAAAAAAAAATTGAAGTGCGAAATTAAAAAGCAGAAGTTTGTATTATGTCTTGAATGCTAGTTTTCTGCACAGCTTCTAGTACTTCCGTACATGTTGAAACATGCTCCATGTTCAAATAACACAGTGCAAGACTGGTGTTAAAGCTATAGTCATAGCTTTATTTGTGGGAGCTTCAGTCTCAAGGCCGTTGGGAGTTTATTATATTAATTTTTTTTTTATCAATTATTAGGGGGGGCAGGTTAGATCAGTGGTTAACGTACTCGACTCTGAACTGGTAGAACCGGGGTTCGATCCCCACCTGGCCCTCGAATTATTCACGCGGGAGGTGAATAAATCTGAGCACGTCGTCCCTCGAAGAAGGACGTTCAACGTCGGTCCCGAGCCTGTACGATGTCAGGTACTCGTGAAAGATCCCTACTATAAATACACTTGAGTTAGGCAAAATTTAGGATTCCCATTGTAGAATCAATCTTCATTGTGTGGTATCACAAAGGGCCAATGCTCGGCATACTCGGCTCGGCATGTGTTCCCTTGTGGGACTACTACTGCAACCTAACCTAACCTAATATCTATTATTCTAAAATACAGTCTTCATTTACAAATCTTTCATAATTCTATGGTAGTGCAATTAGTTATTATGTGATATTTACTTATTGTAGCGTAAAAAGCTAATGAAATAGTCTCGACATATAGAAATTTGATCGTATAAACTACGCGTTTCGAACAGTTGTGTTCGACTAAAAAGTTTAGATAATTTTCTTATAGATTAAGAAATAAGAATAATAATATTCCTTGTTTTATTTTGTACCATTTACTTTATACTATAGATAACTCTCTGATGACATTGTATTTTTTTAGTTAATGCCTGAAGAACACTACGTGTTCAAAATGCGTTGTTTATACGATTAAATTTCTAAATGTGGAGACTATTTCATTAGCTTTTTACCCTACAAATTTATCATAATGTTTATTTATAATGATATACCGGCAGTAGTTGTCAAATTTCAAGTTGATCAAAGTATAATACATTCAAAGCCTGTTTTATGCATCATGTCATTGGTGAGTTGGTATTTAGTTTTTCATTTTGCACTGTGGCAGTGGGACGTTTGTCCTGCTGTACAAACTAGTGGTGAGCATATTTGTTCTTTGTCTACTAGAGTGCAGGATTACTTATTAGTAACGAACTGCATAGAGAGTGTCAGTAAAGGTGCACACTTCAGCCTCAGTGCTTTTATATTCTGACACACATGTCAGGAAATATACGAGTAATATTCAAATAACTTAAACAATCAAAAGAGAATAAAGTTAGGAAGTAGGACAGCAAAATAACTAAATTAGATTTCGAGATTTAAATGGATTTCCGTGTTTTGAGGTCTTTTAAATTTTTGTTTGAGTGGGTGAGTATGTTGGTAGGTGGTTGTATTTCTATACTTGACACAGTTTGATGGATCCCTAATATATTGTGCAGAAAACGAACCTTTTTAAAGACTGTGTGTTCTGTAGTTTTTACTACTATTATATCAGCTTAGTGTCAATTAAATTACAAAGAATTGTTTGAAAAGAAGTAGTACATTGTCAGTTGTTAGTTAAAGTTTAAAAAAGAAACATAACACTTTCTAGAATAATTAAAGGGCTTTTAAAACTGAATGTAATTCAAGGATTTCAGTAAATGTAACTCAGTAATTTATCCTTCTATTCTGTGAATATAACATATTTTCTACCCAAATTTTCTCCTTTATTAACAGTAATCAATGGGTTAATTAATGTAATTTTTATAACTCTGTAGGAACCTTTTACAAACTTAAATGATGTAGGTTACATCCTGTCCTCTGAGGTAATATGGTTAACAATTGTATATTATTTCTTCATTGTTTTGAATCTGTTAGCTTATTATTATTATTGAATTTTTTGTAGCGACCTGATGTTCTTATACAAAAATAGGGAAATGTTAGTTAGGTGAAGTGTGCTGTGTTTTGATAAACTCTCAAAAACTTCTTCAGAGGAATAACACTCTCCATTCTCGCTCAATTCGGCTGTCTTGCCGTCTTCAGGAGAGGAGAAAAAGAAAAAGGAGAGAAAAAGGAGGACGTGAATGCGTCCACCGACGGATACAAACAACATATATACAAATAAATAACACCAATATATATACGATAGCAATTATAATAACCAGCTTCAAACATGCAATAATTATAAGTTAAATTATATTACGAGAGTTATTTATGTATGTACATCCGAGTTACCTTCTTTACAATTCATTTTTATTGAAATATTCGTTGGAGCGTTTTATTTATTTTATATGGATACAATTCGAAGGATATATCGGAAATTGAAATTGAATACCATAGGACAATAGGAAGAAAACATAAATCTGCTTCTGTTTTGCAATGTTGAAACCAAACTCTCAATATGGTTGTTTCGATTTCATTATTTTTTTCATAGGCCTACAAAACAAGAATAAGAGGAAAACAAGAGAGTGCTTTAAGAAGCATGAACAACTATATTATAAACAAGCACATGGACTTAAAGACGCTACGAATATGAAAGTATATTTATATAAAAGTAATAAATAAGAATATGAAGTAACGGTGTTTATATTACAGTCTTACAGTGTAGTGATGATAACTAACGTAGTTTTCTTAGAGACAATACGTGTAACAAAATCAAGAAATGATTTTTTCAGTAAATCCCCAAAAAATAATTTCACTTAAACAGAAATTTTTCTATGATTTTTTGTTGGTTTTTTTTGTAGTTTTTTATGTTTTATGTTTCCTCTTTTTGTAGGCCTATCTAAAAAAAGGTTTTAAATGAAATCTGAACGCTGACTTAAGAGTTTGATTTGAACCTGGAAACTAAATGAACGCTGATTTGCTAAACGATTTGACTTTGAGATAACGTATTGGTTTGATTGGGCTGTTAATAGTAACATAAGGATATGAACCCAGAATAGCTTCAAACAGGTCCCGCTAATATATTTGACTACCGTCGTCTTCATATAGAAGAGCTCCTCTGCTTGATTGACACCAGCGAACATCTCTTCATCTCATTTTGGATTTCATATTAATATTTATTGATATTCTTCAAGTTTGATAATACATCGAAGTCATTTTAATTTTGAATTTTTTACCGTAGATAGATTATTGAAAAAGTGATTTCCTTTAAATAATTCATCAAGGTTTCGATTTGAATTTGGTTTTTCATTTGAAGTATTTGAGACTGCATGGTTGTCAGCAGATGATGCATTGCCTGAGTCAGGCTTGGAGTAGGATTGGTAGGTGTCACTGTTCTTGATATTGCTGACTTGTTTGAATAATGGTCAAGACCCTCTTTCAGTCTTCAAACTGTGCGATTAATTGATCAGATTAAACAAGTTTAGCTTTCGAAATCAGCTATTCAATCACAGTGCTAATCCCTTTAGAATTTACAAGAACCAGTTTAATACTCTCAAAGCCATGAATTTAAAAGGTGATTTCTTTTCTTTATTTCTACTATTATTGTTATTATTTTATTAACTTTTTTGCTTTGTTTTCCTCGGTTTTCTCTTTTTACTTTCCTTAGCCTGATTATTACCCCATTGTAACTAATTTACTAGCTAAATATAGTTATGGTTAGTTCCACTGAGCTTAGTAATATTAGAATTATTAGTAATAATGTTCGTGACAAACCTCGTAAAGGTTCTGTAGAGCTCGACCGGTTTCGGGTCCGTCTGGTTGCCATCTTCAAAAGCAACTGACTCATTTTATTTTTTCTTACAACCTACCTAAACTTGTTATCTACAATTGTGGAATCAGTGTTGTCTGTATAGCTAAATTTGTATAAACAAACATGCAAGCCAAAATTTATACAGACAACACTGATTCCACAATGTAGATAGCAAGTTTAGGTAGGTTGCAAGAAAAGATAAAATAAACAGGTGCTCTTGAAGATGGGAACCAGAGGACCCGAAACCGGTCGAGCTCTACAGACACTTTACGAGGTATGACGGACATTATTACTAATAATTCTAATTTACTAGCTGTTCGTTTAGTTAGTGAATAGTTATTTTCTCTTGATGACCACAGTTGCCGAATAGTGATGTGATGTATTAAAAAAATGATTGAAAATAAATTTAAATTTAAATAAATATAGTATAATATTAAGTGTGATGTAATTAATATTATAAATATATTACGTTAATATATAATAATAGTTATGTATTAATTATATTATTTATTAAATATAATAAATATAAATACATAAATCAAAGGAAGAACTATAGGGGATTTGAAAAAGTGCTATAAGATTATTTTTGTATCTATAGTACGCGTGTGAAAGTAGAATATGTATTAGGAAAAAATTAAAAAATAAATCAATATATAAAATAGAATTATTTTATATGAAATTAAAACTTAAATTGTTTTCACTCATTACCATAGTTGTGCAGTCCTTAATTTTGTGGTATTTACTTTTACTGGGGTAAATAGATAATAGGAAGTTTACAGACAAAATACTTTTTTTTTTTATAATCAAACTACGCGTTTCGAACACTTTGTGTTCATCATCAGGTAAACATCCAATGAATAGAGTGGAGGACCTACAACTCCATTTATTGGATGTTTACTTGACGATGAACACAAAGTATTCGAAACGCGTCGTTGGAATTAAAAAAACTTCTTTTGTTTGGAGACTTTGTATTATCCATTTACCCAAGTTTTGAATTGTTCTATTTTTTTTTTAAATTTTCCACTTGAAGTTTTAATTCACTAGTTTTAACAAAATTGTGATTAATGCTACAAAAAAAAAGTTTTTAATGATTTAGTACTTCATAAGAAAATGTTTATACGTTTTGTTTTTTATTAATAAATTAAATATTTGGATTAGATAATTTAGTTTTCTGTTTTCAGATTATTGACGCGTAGTTTTCGTCGATATTGAGATCGTATAAGGTCGGAAAGGCTCAGCGATGTTTATTCAGTAGTTAGCAGATCTTTTACCAAATTAATGAGAACAAAATAAGATTTATTTATTTTTATCTAGTCATCCTATATTGTGACTGGTGTTTAGTTTCTTTTTCCATGAAGTTGTGAGGGATACCTACTTGATGTGGTTTGATTGGAATTGTTCGTTATTTTCTCCCACTTGTTAGTTGAACTAACGCATCAGAGCAATTCTTCCTTCGTAAGTGAACCTTTAAAGAGATAAAATTGTTGCTTAAGCAATGATCTGACATGAATTATTCATTGTATTCATCTACCTGTGAGGTAGTCGAGTGGCCGGATGGTCAGCACGTGACGTCGACCAGCTCGCCGGATCAAGCGCATTTAGTTTCATTTATCATCACTAGTGCAACTTCTATTAAATGAATTTTAATCTCCTCTAGGAATCAATCTAAATTAACTTGTCAAAAATTGTTTTTTATAAACTAACCGTCACAATTTTAGACTTTGATGAAATTGCTATACCCGGTCAGACATTTTAGGTACTTTGTAGATTAGTAATTTTTTTTTTTAATTTCGGAATTAATGTCAGTAGACTAGTGGAATACTGTTTATACTTGTGAAGTTTTCACCCTCTGTACTGTTCTAAATGTGATTTATTTGTTATTTAACGCCCTTTGGGGTTATAGGGCAACCACGTTATCGATACTAATGTTCATAGTCATGATCAATATACAGTTTTATGTGAGATCACCAAAGTTATATGTACATTAGTAGTCTATAGCGTTTTGATGGGTGACACTATGTCCCGTTACGGTGCCCGGTAATTTGGCGAAATGGTGAATTTTTATGAAAATAGTAGAATAACCTTTGATGTGATTGATTACTTGGTTAGAAAATTTAGAACTTGTAAAGATTTAACTGATTAGTAATTCCAAGTTTTTTTTTCTAAATTCAGCATTAATTTTTTAAAAAATAATTCAGTAGAACCTTGAAGTACTTTTTACATGTGTAAGGTTTTACTCCTTCTGTACTGTTCTAAGTATGATTTATTTGTTACTTAACAACTTTATGTTATAGATCAATATTGTTAGCGATGCTAATGGTAACAGTCATGATAAATATTTATTTATTAGCCAACGCCAACCCTTGGTTGTTGGGCCATTTGGTGACGCGCTGACCTGTACAGATGCGAATCAGCATCTGCAATGATGGTATGTTGAGATGAAGTCAAAAGGAGGACAGTCCTTCAAGTGTTATGCATCTACCGTCTCATAATGGCAGAGAGGACACTCTGGAGATGTCAGAACACCAACACGGTGCAGATGCTTCCCAAGTTACTCATGGCCAGTCTTCATCCAGAAGGCGGCCACAATTATGGATCTTGGCAGCTTTGGATTGATTGTATGATGAATATACAGGTTTTTGTTAGATACCGAAGTTATACATTGGTAGTTTTTAGTGTTTTGATGGGTGACACCATGTCCCATTACTACAACCGATAATCTAGCTGACTCAGTGCTCAAATGATGACTTTTTTGAAAATGACGAAATATTTAATAGTCCATGCTTATCGTCCTTCCAGCCTTTCTAAGAAAAAAGTATTATAGATTTGATTCTTATTGGTGATCTTCAATGTTGTCTTATTGAAGTATAATAGTGTTGGCCGCCCCTAGTGTGGCCATGCAGCTTTACCAATAGCTGTATTGGCTTTACATTCACAGGTTCTTTGAACCAGGGCTACAAGGGCCACTGATCTTACCTGTAGCTGAGCAGGTTCAATAGGACATTGGTCCTGAGTTTAATCCGAAACTTTTAAAATAAGTCAGTACTACTGGCGGCGGAGGCCCATGGAGGGTTTTCTCTCCATCCTGCCTCTGAGGTCAGACGACTCGTAGTGGCTGTTGGTTCCCACCCAATTTGGGTAGACCCTTGTGGTTGCTGTGTGAGAAGCAGTAACTTCTAGGGAGGATGCCTGCTTAGCATACCGTAGAGTTAGATACCCCAAACCATTACCAGTGCGAACAGGCCATGAACTCAGCTGAGTGGACTGGACAACTGGCACTTGCCTGGTAGAGGTTCTGGCTTTTGACGGGATCTCAGAGTGGGGACGATTAGATACCCACCCCTCTTCGAGCCAATTTATGTTCCAGTACACGAGAGACCTTTGAGGCTCTTATAACTGGCACAGAGCAGGTGTGTCTAGTGTGTCTCTCTCTATGAGTGTTCACTTAGGTACTAAAGACACCTCACAATGACGCCCTTATGGTATCCGATTAACTACCAGTAGTAAAGCCCTTGTCCCGGGGTAACGGCCATTGCCCTCTTCGGAGGGGGATGACCGAATTCTATTGTAGTCTTAAATATGTAAGGCAGTGTAGGAAGCCTACCCATTCAATATTAATAGTGTTGGGATCGGATTGAAGAGAAGGAGCCAGTAGCAGTTTAAGATGTGATGAAAGCCCTATCAAGAGAGTACGCAAACAAGTCCCAAGTCTTTCCCTTCATTAGCATCTTCCTGAAGTTTAGCAATCCAATGCATTGATGAGAGTACTCTTCCACTTCAATTATCTCTATTAAACAAAAATAAAACTCAAAACATAAACAATAATCATTAACTGAAAGATTTCTTTAACTGTATTTATATAAAGTCAACAAATTCGATTATTTAAACATTAACATTTTGGAAAACTTTTTTTTGTGAAACAGGTTTCCTGTTTAGTGTTGTTTCACAGAGCTCTTCAAAAGGCAAACATAACGAGATATTTACATTGCCTTTTATTCTTCCTAATATTAAATGTGATTGGGCAAGATGTTAGAGAGATTAAAAATTTTTAATAAATCAGATTTGTTGAAACTTAGAATCCAATTTAAACGCCTTTTGAAGAATACAATATAAGAATTACACTTTCATCTTAATTTATTTTTCAATAATAAGATTTAAAATCGTTGTAATGAATTTTTTTTTTATTTTATTGGATTTTAAACCAGTCTAGTGACTTTCAGCATATTTTTTAAAAATTCGGTATTTTGCTTGAAAATTAAAAGTTAAAAAAATCGATGAAACATTGAAAGTAATATATATATGGTAATAAGATAACATTATTCATGAATATTATTATTATTATTATTTGATGGTGACTATAGCACTGCGTTTTAAAAACTATTGTACTTCCCTCCTTCTGTACTAAAGTACCCCAGCAGTTAGCTTCAACGCCTCCAAGAAGCTCAGCACTTTTTTTGTTGGGCTAGCGGTCAAAGTTTTCTATGGTTTTATCGAGTGTCTTGAAGCACCTACCTCTGTGCAGCAAAGTTGCCTGACAGTCATCCAGAAGTTGCAACGGTGTTTCTTCCTCTGGTTTTCAGAATCTGTACAAACCATCATTGATAATACCCATTCAGGCTTCCTACGTTTCGGGAGAAAGTGACTTCCTTTCTCCTTCTTCAGGTCGTTAGGTGCACTTGTATAGTCCGTTGGCTTCCACTAGTTAGGGCTTTTGGACTCTCTGCACTTCCGGAAGATGGTCTCCGGACTTCTTTCTCCTTAGTATCAAACAGGCGAAAATCTCTGAAGCTCTGTCGCTGGTATTTCGTCCACTCCGGCAGAGCAACGCATACCAGAGTAAGGCTATTTACTCAAGGGGGTCGCCTGGTACCCTTGAGGCTCCGTTCGTGATACAGTAACTCCTGTATCTTCCATCCTTCGACACGGATTGCATAACGCCTTGGATTAGGGATTATATTTGATACATACCTTATTTTATAAGATTGTGTATAATAAAATCTTATACTGATTATATACAATCTTATATTTATAAGATAAAGAGTATCATTATTGGTAAATTTATTATGCATGAGACTGGACCGGACTATTGGGCCAAAGAGTTCAACTGTATACCACAAAGGTGATCCCTGTATATCCCTGGTGATCCGTGTAATATAGCTCGTTGAAGTCACGCAGTTCCAGGCGTTGTCGATTTGTGGGACAGTAATCGTAAAGGCGTCTATTGTATGTCAGTCAGTTTGGTATTTGTCATGTCTATAATGAATATTTTTGGAGGTAATTATTTTATGCTAAAATGAAAAAAAAAATTATTCATACTGGTTTTAAGTATATTGGTTAGGACCGGGGTTCGATCCCCACCTGGCCCTCAATTTATTCATGAGGGAGGTGAATAAATGTGAGCACGTTGTCCCTCGGAGAGGACGTTAAACCGTCGGTCCCGAGCCTGTACGATGAAAGGTATCCTTAAAGATCTCTACTCTAAATATACTTGAGTTAGGCAAAATTTAGGACTCTCACTATAGAATCGATCTTCATTGTGTGGTATCACAAAGGGTCAATGCTTGGTCAACGTGTGTTCCCTTGTAAGACTACTACTGCAACCTAACCTTACCTAACCTAGGTATATTGGTTTGAGGGAATTCTACGTCTTTCTAGCAGATTGGAGTTGTAGTAATGATTATGTTCATTGTTGGTCAGATGTCCGTTATTTCGATTGCCTCCATCCTTAGGTCAGGGCTATAAAGCCTGCAACCTGGGCTAAGCCACTGAGGCGACCTAAATAGTTTTGGATTTTTTATTACTTAATTTACAAAAACAAATTATAATTAAAAGATAAAACAGTCTTTGCAATTTATGGGACCGGTTTTAAAAAAACTTTCTAAAAGCGACTATGGAATTCGAAAATTCTATAAGTTCTTTTTAAATATAATTACTTGTTATACACTAAACTTTTTCAGTGATAAAGTTTTAAGCTTTCTAACTAATCTCTTCAGCATTGTTCAAAAGGACTTTAGACCTATTCAAGATTTAAATAGCCTGAATTTGATCCCTTCTACTAACTTGATAACTTTTCCTGCAATTAAATTCCCTAACTACATTTTTTCTCCTTGTTATTAGAGAAAGTTAATTTCAATCATAATTGGAATAAATGTTTGGCTAAAAGTAATTTTGTTTGACTATTTTATTATTCTTTAATAATTGTTTCGTGTTTTATGTTAACATATATGTTGATTTGTATAAAAATAAAATTGGAAGTATTTTTGTAGCAAGTTTAATAGGATTTCAGTTGTATAGAAATTGTAGACTGGTTCATAAGTTTAATTTTTTTTTTTGGACTGGTGTATGATTGATCGCAGAATGTATTTCTTATCTTTTATTGCCTTATGAAATCGTAGAATGCATCTCACCTGTATAATCAATTTGAAGTAGAATACAGTCAAAAATGAATCACACTGTTTATTACAGTTAAGTTAAAACATCCTTTAAGTATTATACAGTATTATAGCAAATGAAAGCTGTATTAGAAACTCGATATTTCATCCAGTTGTTAGATCAAAAATACGGTTTTTTCTCTATGGGCATAAAGTGCTAATGGAATCATTCAACTCGAAACCAATACAGACGCTCCCCTACTTACGATCATCGAGTTACGAACAACGGTACATACGAACGTTTTTGCTGTCTCGGCCTCATGATATAAAATCTTCCCCCACCCTGCTCCTCCTCCCCTCCCCTCCCCCACCCTGCTTCTCCTCCCCCACCCTGCTTCTCCCTCCCCCACCCTGCTTCTCCTCCCCCTCCCCCTGCTCCCCTCCCTCCCCTCCCCCCCTCCCCCCCTGCCTCCTCCCCCTCCCCCTCCCCCCCTGCTCCTCCCCTCCCCTCCCACCACTCCTTGCTTCCTCTCCCCTCCCCTCTCCCCCACCTCTCTCCTCCTCCCCCTCTCCTCCCCCCCCTGTTCTCTCCTCCTCCCCCTGACTCCTCCTCCCCTCCCCTCCCACCCTCTTCCCTCCCCCTCCTCACCCCCACCCTGCTCCTCCTCCCCCTCCCCTCCCCCTACTTCCCCTCCCCCCCATCTCCTTAAGCCTTCGAGTACGTCTTCCAAAAGTAAGTTAAACTTCATTTTGTTTGTCTGATTACGTACAAGTACATACCTGTGTGTGCCTCTCTCTCTAACATATGTAGTATTCTCTCCAGTTGTACATGTACATATCTTTATAGAGCATATTATTTTATTAAATGTTTATTTTTCAGTATAAACCAATACAGATTACTTATACAAGCCTTAAACATACATTCTATACAAAATATAGCACTAAAGCAACTTACAAACGACAGTTCCGAACGTATCTCGTTTGTAAGTTGGGGAGCGTCTGTATAGTTCTTCTTCTTTGAGTTACGTAATGATTGCAACTAATGTGTCCGTCTGTATTAAAAAAAAAAACCGGGATACACACACCACACAGTATTTCTTTATGAAAATATGACATGAAAGCCTGCCTAATCCTACCGAGTACTCTACGTTAAAACATAATATAAGTTAAAGAAAAAAAATGAGGTAGAAATTTAGAATTGAAGTTATAATGTTATATGTATCTAATTAAGCGAAATCATTGAAATATTTCTTTAGCGTTTTGTTAGGAAAGAATTAACTTGGGCTAATACTTCTCTCTTGAAAAGTTTACCTGCATTAGGTCGTTTCCAGGCATGAATGAAGGGAATGGTTTATATTGATTTTGGTGGCCGAGGGAGTTTTTTTTTTTCTTGAGTGGTTTTAGTTGAAGGGTTGAAAAGCTGCTAAGCGGTTATAAATGAAAAGTCTCTTGCAACAGATTCAGTTTCATTTTTCTACATTAATCCTCCCTCTTGAAAACATTAAAATAATTATAGCAGTTTTTAAATCATCTATTGATTTACTGAAACCTCTCAAATATGTTTTTTTTTTAAGTTTTTTTTTTATCTACTGAACAACTTAATTTTTAAACCTAATCGGATATTTCAAAAATTTTGTTTCGTCTTTACTCAATTTCACCACTAATATACTTCTTAACAAAACTCGGCAGTAATCAATTCTAATAATCACTTTTACTTACATGATTCATTATCATTGTACCAATATAGTGAAATGCATGAAATTCTCATCAAAGAGTACTTCGTAATCCATTCATTAAACTTGAAATCCGGGAGAAAGCTTGATATGCCTCTGAACAACGATGCCACTTCTTGTTTGGTATTAAAATGAAAAAATAAATAATTAAACTTAAAAATACTTGATAAATAATGAAATATTTAAATCATTAGTTGTACAAACCGTAATTGTGTGGTATTTACTCATTCTGAGGTAAAATGGATAAACAAAAAAAAGTCTCCACACAAATGAAGTTTTATTCAACGCGTTTCGAACACTCGATATTCTTCTTCAGGTTACATCTGCTCTGCTAGGGTGGTTATTCAGTGGGTGAGATCAAGCAAGGACTCAGCCGCTGAATAACCATACCAGAAGAGCACTTGTAGCACATCAAGAAGAACTTTGAGCACTTGAAGAAGAACATCAAGTATTCGAAACGCATTGTTAGTTTTTTTTTTATAAGAGACTTTTTTGTGTAGAGACATAATACATTCCTAATATTTTTTTTCCTCCAAAGGAGTACTCTTACTTACTTGGAGGGAGTTTATTATGATACTTTCACATGCTCCATTTTTATATTACATGTGTATTATAATTGATTATTTAATTAATGAAATAAAAAAATAAAAGAAAATAAAATTTGTTGTAATTAAATAACAGATTATTGTTTTATCGTCTTAACATGTAATGAATGATCTGTAGTACTCCACCCAGTACTCCCAAAGAAGGTAGTCAGGTGTTTTTCAAAAGTTGTCTCAACTTTTTTTGTATCATTTGTGAAAAAAAGTTAATATTTTGTGGAAACATTCAATTTCTAAAAGAAACTACTTATTCTAAATACAACCATTATATATTTAAATCCTGGATAGGAAAGAAAATTCAGCAGACTTCGTCAGTCCAAAAACCCTAAAAACATTTACTGTTGCAATTTCTTTGTTCTGTAAATATACTCAACTTTTTCTTTATGTATAATGATACTTTATATATTAAGATCTATGCATGATATTGATACCTTAATTTGTCAAACAAAATTTTAGCTTTTTGCTATTACCTGGAGTCGAAAATAAAGTGTCAAATATACAAATTCCATAGAATCATTTTCCAGATATTAAAATTAATTAATTTTAATAGTAATAATAATTTAAATTAATTAATTTTATTAGTTAATACATTTTTTATTAAGTATTCGATTAAAATTTTCTGGTTCCAATACCAGAAAAAGTCCTGATGTTTCCGATTCTCGATTCCGAGTACTCGACCCATCACTGAAATGTACTTTATATTGATACAAGTAATTTATATAATCACTAAAATACATTTTACTGTTAAATATATTGGTTTTGTTGGTAAATCTTCTGAGCTTTTCAAAGTGACTTTGAAGGTACGGCAACTTTGTATGACCTGGCATATTTTCTTTTTCTGAAAATAAGACCTCCCCCGAAAATAAGTTCTAGCATTATTTTCGGTACGTTTTGGACTATAAGCCCTCCCCTGAAAATAAGCCCTAGTTAAAATAATGTGAAAAATATAATTCTTTAAAAAAATGCTGTTGAATGTAGTAGGTATCATCTCTGGCTGTCGTAATATTTCAGAGAATTCTTTGGAACAAAATATACCAAGAAATTCCTTGTTTGCCTCTAAAGTTCGTTTCAAGGAGGCTACTTAGACAAGAAGTATTAATTTAACCACAGCTATATTGTAAAACATGAGAGATTCAGACCAATGATTCTACAGGAAATAGATTTGGAGGAAAATCAGAACAGAATTCAACATTTTGATAATTTCTTACGATGTTCCAGATGATGAGATGACTGTAATCGAATAAATTTAAATTTCTCTATAAAAGTAGATATGAAACAAAAATATGTAAGTCTACTTAATGCACTTAAAGCCCCCCCCCCCCCCCCCCCCCCCCCAAGAATTAGCCCTAGTACGGACTTTTGACCTAAAAATAAAGTAAGACAATGTCTTATTTTCGGAAAAAAACGGTACAATGCGAGATATTACCATTAAAATTGCGTTGACCAGTTTCAATCCGATTTCGTTATGAAGTTTGCTTTTATACAAACCATAATTGGCTAGAAACTTTTTATTCAACTTTTTCTTTACCTAAATTCTTAAATATATATTGAATTAATAACTCAATGGATAAGAGGGAATTGCAGGTTTAGAAAACTAACAACGGCTCCAATATTTTTCAAATAACTTTTTTTTTTAAGATCATCCCCTAAAACGTTCCAATTACCTTTTGCTTTCACGTAGAGTTTTTTCAACCCCTTTCAAAGGGTGGCTAATCAGATTAAAAGCTAGTACGTTTCACTACTTTAATCAGGGGGATAAAATAAAATCTGGAAGAGAAAAAGATTAAAGTGTGTTGTTAAATGGAAATTTACCCTGTAGACTTTTAAATAACTCATTAAAACTTTCTAGGAAATTTGAGCCACAATAAGTCAGGTTTTTTTTTAATCTGATTTTGGTAATGTTATGTGAAAACATTATCCCAAAAAAATTGCATTTGGTCATCTCCAGTGATGAATGTACTGTGTTATCTGCTTCTTAGTGTATGATAGGTTGCATTTAACATGTCAAGCAACAAGTATATATCAGTATTGAATGTTTAATGTTCGAATTTAGCTTCTAAAACTAATTAATTATAGAAAAATGAATACACAAGAAATTGTATTTGTCATGTATTATTTATTTGATTAATCTTTTAATATAATATAGGTTTTCTTGCATTCAATTGACTAAAATACGTGATAGTTCAGTCCACTGTGGGACTGCTGCACACTTTACACTTTAAACAACTTGAGACTCAGAAACGTCTTTGAGCAAAAATGTCAAATTGGATGGAAGGTCATTAATGGCATGACTTGTTTAATCTATCCAAAATGTATACGATAGGAGTACATTTTGGAGAACTGTCTTTGATTCTTGTATCAGTTGAATGGTCCATTTAGCAGTATAACCCAGTTTTCAATATATAGGAAGGGAGATTTCAAAAATTACGATTGCACAAAAAAAAAGAGTTTAATATGAAAACTAACAACGCGTTTCAAACACTCAGTGTTCTTCTTCAGTTTTGAATCTAAAAAAAAAAAAAATATACCTATCTGTGAGCTTTTAAGAACATCAGAGTGATTTTTTTTAAACTGAATACAATATATGAATGTTAAATTGCACTATTGAGGTTTTTAATAAGAGAATTTTTATGAAAATTGCTTAATTAATCCTGAACCTTATACATTTTTGAAATCCCCCATATTGCTAAATACTATAATAGATTACACAAGTAAGGAATTACAAAGAAATTTGTTATTACTGTTAAAATTAATTGAACAGGTGGAGGAACTGTTTAATTTAATAAAAAAATAACTAGATAAATTGAGTATTTTCATTTTTATTCTAACCAGATAAATTATGTATATATTTAGGTATTATCATTAAATAAAAAATAAAAAGAAATATATTTTATTAGGAAATGGTCTGTATTTTATATGGCAAATTGTTTGCCATAAATAATTGCTGCAAAAAAGTAGCATTTTTATTCCAAGGAGAATATGTCTAAAATACGTTTAAATATAAAACATTCCTGTAAATTGCATCAATGTCACGTGAGGTGTCATATTTAGTTGTTGTCCACATTTATTCACTTTTTAATAAGATATTTTTAATTTGGAATTTTGCTTTCCTGATTAAAAATAAAAACTGTTGTTTGATCCTTTTGTGTATACTTAAAGACGTAGTTTTCATTAGAAAGAAAAGTTTTTCTTATATATATATACTTCATAAACTATAATTTCTTTGGATGTTGTGGGTGGCATGGATTATATACATATAGTCGACATGAGTTGTCTTCGCATTAAAAGGTTTGAGGATGTTGGCTGTGGTGTATTACTTTGGGTTACTGCGGGTTTGCAGATCTGCGTTTGCTATTACATTCTCATGCATTAGTGTTATTTAACGTAAGAAGTCAAGCAAGAAATACGTTTCGTCTTTCAACGTTCCTATAATACAAACAACGAAAAGGCTTTGAGGTTAGCTTAAACACCATTGCTTATGTATAAACTGCGTATTAGCAAGCAACTTAGGATTAGCTAAGCAAGGACATATATAAAGCTCTTAATCAACATTCAAACCACAATAAGAAATGAGAAAAAATATATTTATTAGCACAGTGTTAAGTAAGTGCTTCTTTATACACGACATTACAGTGTAATATACAGTTGACCATGTTAGGAACACTTGGTTTCACTCACTTTAATTCCTGCCGTAGACAGAGTTTAGCCTTGCGACCTATTTACTGTCATTGCGAAAAAGACGCTGACGGGAAATTGCAACCGTCTGATTTGAAAGGAGCAGTTGCTAGGGATCAATGGTATGCGTGGTATAAACACTGACTCTGACACTGACTGACTGAAAAATGTGTTTTTAAAGGGAGCTCTGGAATAACCGTTTTAAAGCCCTAGAGAGATGCTACTTTATAAGCAGTGAATAAACGATTATAATTGGGTCCGTATTTCCCAGTTTGGGTTAAAAATAAAAAAAAAAACAAAAAAACATTTGTGGAGGTTGGAAAAGAAGTTAACTTGAAATATAAATATTAAATATCCTATTTATATGTTTAAATATTTATTAATGAATTGTTCTTTGGAATGAATTCAATTACGAAGTGACTTTGATAGAGACCCAGATTAGCTCAGTGGTTAACGTATTCGCCTCTGGGATGGTAGTCCGGGGTTCGATCCCCACCTGGTCGTTAAGCAGTCGGTCCTGAGCCTGTACGATGTCAGGTACTCGTTAAAGATCCCTACTCTAAATACACTTGAGGCAAAATTTAGGTCTCCCAATGTAGAATCACCGATCAAACAAAAAGCTGGTAAACGGCCGACGTTATCACTCGCTAGAGGATCGGTTTAAACAATAAAAATAATAAAACATGACTCAGATCTTTCTATTATAATAATTTTGTTGGTGTAATTTTAATTCTTATGCTAGTTTGTGTATTTAAACGAATTGTATATTTACTTTCTTACTTGTTAAGTGACATAGATTCCAGGTCCTATTCTGTATTTTGTATAATTTATCTTTGGTAAAATCAATTTAATGGTTTAATGCATTGTTACCTTATAAAAGTAAAAGTGTTTCGCAAAAGCATTTACAATTGTGTTGATGTGTCTCTAATTGTAGGGAGTCTGTGCCTCAAACCAGAAGAATATTTCCCAGTTTTTTATTTTTTAAATTCTTTAAAGTTTGTAAAGTTGAAAAAAGAATGATAGTAAAATTACAGCTAATGGAAATATATGAAAATGGATAATATCTGAGAAGAAGTTTTGAAAATGAATATTTCCAACCTTTAAAGAATCTTTAAAATATTTGCAGTGATAATTTTATTTGCTCATTTCTTAATGCGATTTCTGTAGAGCTTTTAAATATTATAAATATGTGCCATTTTAGTACAATAAACGTATTCATTTTAAATTCATAGAAGAAGGAAATCATTTCTTGTTGTCAGAGTTACAAAACATACGATCTACCTCTATTTATTGTATTTAGTAAGAATATTGTAACAATGTTTAACCCATTTTGAAATGATTAAAACCAACCGTATTCAAAAAATTAACAATTTAGTTTGACACAATGAAACGACAAATATATGTGTTTTATTTTATTAAAGGTTTATTAATTGAAACAACTGACTATATTAAATTTTTATTTATTTCAATTAAAGAATTAAATGTTGACAGATAATCTTAATATTATCACTCATTACGTTTTAACTTGAGTTAAACTCGTTAAGATCATATGAAAAATTAGCTTTAAATAACAGCTATGGATATGAAGAAATATTTCACCTGGCTATTTAAAAATAAATATTTTTTTTATTCGTTTTATATCTGCTTAAGAATTGACAAACTGCTGTTTCAGACCACTGTGTTTGAAAATTTCAACAAAAAGATAACTTTTGAAAAAAAATTACAGTTGAACTTTTTTTATAGGATTATCTAAGTGTCATTTGGATGCAGAATGTGTCTCGATTAGGGAAACACATACTCGCGCGCTCACACAACACACACACACCACACACGCATCACAAACTAGTGATGCAACAATTTTTATATTTTTTTAATGAAACTTTTAGAAAGTTATTGATATGCAGCTGTGGTTAGAGGTGTTTAGAATTAAATTGAAATATGAGTGGAGAAACAACCACCAACCACACCTGCGGCGGCAGGCATATACACTCTTTGTATAGAAAAAAAGATACTAAAAAAAGAAAATATAATGAAAAAAATAGTTAATATAATAAAATAAATAAATTCCTCCGAGGGGGCATTTCTAACATCCAACAACGAAATGAGTGCTTCCTCAGAAGTCCTTAAAGTGGTTCTTGTGTTGTTACTGGAACGCTGTCTCAGAATTTGGAGCATATAGAACTCATTGAAAGGAAGGTTGTAGATATTAGGGTTGGTAGGCACCGACAGCATGCGTGTTGACCATCAGATGACCTGTGACCATTCTTACTCACATGGTATTCATACGAAAGTCAAGCCTACATACAATGAGTCACACTTTGTACACTGCAGACGATGATAGCAGTTTCTGGAATGGACGCATATTCGTTCAAAAAAAATAAAACGTTTATATAGCAATAAAACCCATTAAGTTTAACTTTATTTTGTAAAATACACAATAATCATGAATTTTGGTAACAATGCTCATATGGAGTCTCTGCGGGCGTGTTAATATTATTGGTAAGCACATTGTATCCATTATTCATTATTAGTATACACTGTGCAAATAAACAGTATATATTGTGTCCCTGTATTGTTAAGTAGTCATGATTAGTAAGCAGCCCACCTATTGACACTGGCAAAGTTATGTTAATTGAATGATGGGCTAAAGCACAAAATCTTTTCTTTGATTTAATATCATATTTATGTCGATCTAATCTATCTTTTAAATACTGTTTTGTTTTCTCAATATAAACTGCATCGCAATTTTCACACGGAATTGGACACATCCAACATCTTGTGTTTTGGTTGGGTTTGGACTTTGACGAAGACCGCTTGTTACGATTGAATGATCTTGAGTCTTTTTTTTTTCCCCCATTTCTTATTGTGGTTTGAACATGTATACATACAGTATCTTTATGTATACTTCTAACTCCATGAAATTCTATTGATTTACTCTTTACTTTATTTGGTTAATATTTGCTGAACAATTGTAATCATCACTTATCAAAAGCATACATTCATATTGTCAGCCGCAAACTCTACTTTTGCATCTAACTGATACAGTTTCGTTCACCCAAAACAGGCTATAGTTAGCTGTGCTGTAACTCTTGACATTAGTGTTGTACCTGCTAATTCTTTGGAGCACAGAGGTATACTATAGATTTTTCTTTTAAGAGATAGACAATTTTGTTGATGTAGTTTTTCAGAGAGGAGATAAAGCTGTGACACTGTTTGATTATATTTCTCTTTGCACACTAACTATTAACAGCCTTTTTTGATACTAACAAACATATTTCTTTATTTAAATGAATATATGTATTTTGAAAAAAAAAATCAGGAAGTATTTGGACATTATTAATTTGTAAATAATCAGTTTAAAGTTTTTAATATTTTTTCACTTAAAATAAATAATCCCTAGTTAGTCTTTAATTTATTCTTGATCCCTAATGTTTTCATATTTTTAGAAAAGACTTCATTTCCATTATTAATTAAAAATCCAATTCAGCGCTGAGAATATTTGGGATTATCCTGAGAATTAGGACCTTCTGGATTTACGGAAAAGCTTTTTTAAATAATTGGATTGTTGCGTTCCAATCGTTACCATTAATTTAAGATACTTTTAATATATAATAACCAATGGAATAATTTAAAAATATGTAGAATAAAATTCTGTTATTATCAGCAATTCGGTTAGTGCATTCAAGCTGTAAATAAATAATGATTTTAATTATATGGCGAATCAATTATTCTTGCCAGATTTGATGGTGCTAAATAATTCAGTGTACTAATTCAATTATAATTCAAAATCAACTAATTACTTTGTGGGTATTAATAATTGCTTGATCAGTTAAAAAGTAATTTGTTATTGGTGGAAGCTCCATTACAGTGAACTTTAAGTCTAGGTTTCACTGTGCGAAATAAACGCTGACAATGTAGTTTTCAGGCTATTGACAGCATTTGTACGGGAGTTTTCCTCCGGTTTAAAAAGAGCTTGCCTACACGCTTTTAGAAAAGTCTGTCATGTCCAAAAAAAAAAAAAATAATATAACGTGGGCGTAACTAAACTGTAAGGCTTTGATCCGTCTTATAAACGGGCGCAGAAGCACACCGATTGATTTTTAATCACGTAATACGTCTGGTATTGGCATTGCACTGACAATAGGTTTACAGCTAAGAAATCTTATATGTAAGTAGCTGCTTTGTAGAATAGTCGGTGCGACCCTTCTAGCGGAGTGTTGGTTGTTAGATGGCTTAATAAGACATTTACATTCCCTAACATTACCCAGTGTTATATCGCAGGTAATGGGTCTCCGGTATAATCCTTGTTGGCATATTATTGACTGTGTAAATGGTTGTCACCCAACAAGGTATGTTGTTTATGTGTTTGTTTCCACTAACGGTTTATTTATTCTGTTGATGGAAAGTGTATTTCTTTTAATTTTATTTGGTACATATTTTTAGTTTTAGGTGAGCTGTATGGCAGGATTGATTGTATATTTTAACCACTCTTGTTTATTGGAGTAGGTGTCTTTAACGAGCACTTAACATATCGTACAGGCTTAGAACCGGGAGATCAGATTTGTTCTCTCTTGAGGAACACTTCATATCGTACAGGCATAGAACCGATAGATCAGATTTGTTCTCTCTTAAGGAACACTTCATATCGTACAGGCTTAGAACCGATAGATCAGATTTGTTCTCTCTTGAGGAACACTTCATATCGTAAAGTCATAGAACCGATAGATCAGATTTGTTCTCTCTTGAGGAACACTTCATATCGTAAAGGCATAGAACTGATAGATCAGATTTGTTCTCTCTTGAGGAACACTTCATATCGTAAAGTCATAGAACCGATAGATCAGATTTGTTCTCTCTTGAGGAACACTTCATATCGTAAAGGCATAGAAACGATAGATCAGATTTGTTCTCTCTTGAGGAACACTTCATATCGTAAAGTCATAGAACCGATAGATCAGATTTGTACTCTCTTGAGGAACACTTCATATCGTAAAGTCATAGAACCGATAGATCAGATTTGTTCTCTCTTGAGGAACACTTCATATCGTAAAGGCATAGAACCGATAGATCAGATTTGTTTTCTCTTGAAGAACACTTCATATCGTACAGGTTTGGAACCGGGAGATCAGATTTGTTCTCTCTTGAGGAACACTTCATATCGTAAAGTCATAGAACCGATAGATCAGATTTGTACTCTCTTGAGGAACACTTCATATCGTAAAGTCATAGAACCGATAGATCAGATTTGTTCTCTCTTGAGGAACACTTCATATCGTAAAGTCATAGAACCGATAGATCAGATTTGTTCTCTCTTGAGGAACACTTCATATCGTAAAGGCATAGAACCGATAGATCAGATTTGTTTTCTCTTGAAGAACACTTCATATCGTACAGGTTTGGAACCGGGAGATCAGATTTGTACTCTCTTGAGGAACACTTCATATCGTAAAGTCATAGAAACGATAGATCAGATTTGTTCTCTCTTGAGGAACACTTCATATCGTAAAGGCATAGAACCGATAGATCAGATTTGTTCTCTCTTGAGGAACACTTCATATCGTAAAGGCATAGAACCGATAGATCAGATTTGTTTTCTCTTGAAGAACACTTCATATCGTACAGGTTTGGAACCGGGAGATCAGATTTGTACTCTCTTGAGGAACACTTCATATCGTAAAGTCATAGAACCGATAGATCAGATTTGTTCTCTCTTGAGGAACACTTCATATCGTAAAGTCATAGAACCGATAGATCAGATTTGTTCTCTCTTGAGGAACACTTCATATCGTAAAGGCATAGAACCGATAGATCAGATTTGTTTTCTCTTGAAGAACACTTCATATCGTACAGGTTTGGAACCGGGAGATCAGATTTGTTCTCTCATGAGGAACACTTCATATCGTAAAGTCATAGAACCGATAGATCAGATTTGTACTCTCTTGAGGAACACTTCATATCGTAAAGTCATAGAACCGATAGATCAGATTTGTTCTCTCTTGAGGAACACTTCATATCGTAAAGTCATAGAACCGATAGATCAGATTTGTTCTCTCTTGAGGAACACTTCATATCGTAAAGGCATAGAACCGATAGATCAGATTTGTTTTCTCTTGAAGAACACTTCATATCGTACAGGTTTGGAACCGGGAGATCAGATTTGTACTCTCTTGAGGAACACTTCATATCGTAAAGTCATAGAAACGATAGATCAGATTTGTTCTCTCTTGAGGAACACTTCATATCGTAAAGGCATAGAACCGATAGATCAGATTTGTTCTCTCTTGAGGAACACTTCATATCGTAAAGGCATAGAACCGATAGATCAGATTTGTACTTTCTTGAGGAACACTTCATATCGTAAAGTCATAGAACCGATAGATCAGATTTGTACTCTCTTGAGGAACACTTCATATCGTAAAGTCATAGAACCGATAGATCAGATTTGTACTCTCTTGAGGAACACTTCATATCGTAAAGTCATAGAACCGATAGATCAGATTTGTACTCTCTTGAGGAACACTTCATATCGTACAGGTTTGGAACCGGGAGATCAGATTTGTTCTCTCTTGAGGAACACTTCATATCGTAAAGTCATAGAACCGATAGATCAGATTTGTTTTCTCTTGAAGAACACTTCATATGGTACAGGTTTGGAACCGGGAGATCAGATTTGTACTCTCTTGAAGAACACTTCATATCGTAAAGTCATAGAACCGATAGATCAGATTTGTACTCTCTTGAGGAACACTTCATATCGTAAAGTCATAGAACCGATAGATCAGATTTGTACTTTCTTGAGGAACACTTCATATCGTAAAGTCATAGAACCGATAGATCAGATTTGTACTCTCTTGAGGAACACTTCATATCTTACAGGTTTGGAACCGGGAGATCAGATTTGTTCTCTCTTGAGGAACACTTCATATCGTAAAGGCATAGAAACGATAGATCAGATTTGTTCTCTCTTGAGGAACACTTCATATCGTAAAGTCATAGAACCGATAGATCAGATTTGTACTCTCTTGAGGAACACTTCATATCGTAAAGTCATAGAACCGATAGATCAGATTTGTTCTCTCTTGAGGAACACTTCATATCGTAAAGTCATAGAACCGATAGATCAGATTTGTTCTCTCTTGAGGAACACTTCATATCGTAAAGGCATAGAACCGATAGATCAGATATGTTTTCTCTTGAAGAACACTTCATATCGTACAGGTTTGGAACCGGGAGATCAGATTTGTACTCTCTTGAGGAACACTTCATATCGTAAAGTCATAGAAACGATAGATCAGATTTGTTCTCTCTTGAGGAACACTTCATATCGTAAAGGCATAGAACCGATAGATCAGATTTGTTCTCTCTTGAGGAACACTTCATATCGTAAAGTCATAGAACCGATAGATCAGATTTGTTCTCTCTTGAGGAACACTTCATATCGTAAAGGCATAGAACCGATAGATCAGATTTGTTTTCTCTTGAAGAACACTTCATATCGTACAGGTTGGAACCGGGAGATCAGATTTGTACTCTCTTGAGGAACACTTCATATCGTAAAGTCATAGAACCGATAGATCAGATTTGTTCTCTCTTGAGGAACACTTCATAGTACAGGTTTAAAGGCATAGAACCGATAGATCAGATTTGTTTTCTCTTGAAGAACACTTCATATCGTACAGGTTTACAGGCATAGAACCGATAGATCAGATTTGTTTTCTCTTGAAGAACACTTCATATCGTACAGGTTTGGAACCGGGAGATCAGATTTGTACTCTCTTGAGGAACACTTCATATCGTAAAGTCATAGAACCGATAGATCAGATTTGTTCTCTCTTGAGGAACACTTCATATCGTAAAGTCATAGAACCGATAGATCAGATTTGTTCTCTCTTGAGGAACACTTCATATCGTAAAGGCATAGAACCGATAGATCAGATTTGTTTTCTCTTGAAGAACACTTCATATCGTACAGGTTTGGAACCGGGAGATCAGATTTGTTCTCTCTTGAGGAACACTTCATATCGTAAAGTCATAGAACCGATAGATCAGATTTGTACTCTCTTGAGGAACACTTCATATCGTAAAGTCATAGAACCGATAGATCAGATTTGTTCTCTCTTGAGGAACACTTCATATCGTAAAGTCATAGAACCGATAGATCAGATTTGTTCTCTCTTGAGGAACACTTCATATCGTAAAGCATAGAACCGATAGATCAGATTTGTTTTCTCTTGAAGAACACTTCATATCGTACAGGTTTGGAACCGGGAGATCAGATTTGTACTCTCTTGAGGAACACTTCATATCGTAAAGTCATAGAAACGATAGATTAGATTTGTTCTCTCTTGAGGAACACTTCATATCGTAAAGGCATAGAACCGATAGATCAGATTTGTTCTCTCTTGAGGAACACTTCATATCGTAAAGGCATAGAACCGATAGATCAGATTTGTTTTCTCTTGAAGAACACTTCATATCGTACAGGTTTGGAACCGGGAGATCAGATTTGTACTCTCTTGAGGAACACTTCATATCGTAAAGTCATAGAACCTATAGATCAGATTTGTTCTCTCTTGAGGAACACTTCATATCGTAAAGGCATAGAACCGATAGATCAGATTTGTACTCTCTTGAGGAACACTTCATATCGTAAAGTCATAGAACCGATAGATCAGATTTGTTCTCTCTTGAGGAACACTTCATATCGTACAGGTTTGGAACCGGGAGATCAGATTTGTTCTCTCTTGAGGAACACTTCATATCGTAAAGTCATAGAACCGATAGATCAGATTTGTACTCTCTTGAGGAACACTTCATATCGTAAAGTCATAGAACCGATAGATCAGATTTGTTCTCTCTTGAGGAACACTTCATATCGTAAAGTCATAGAACCGATAGATCAGATTTGTTCTCTCTTGAGGAACACTTCATATCGTAAAGTCATAGAACCGATAGATCAGATTTGTACTTTCTTGAGGAACACTTCATATCGTAAAGTCATAGAACCGATAGATCAGATTTGTACTCTCTTGAGGAACACTTCATATCGTAAAGTCATAGAACCGATAGATCAGATTTGTACTCTCTTGAGGAACACTTCATATCGTAAAGTCATAGAACCGATAGATCAGTTTTGTACTCTCTTGAGGAACACTTCATATCGTACAGGTTTGGAACCTGGAGATCAGATTTGTTCTCTCTTGAGGAACACTTCATATCGTAAAGTCATAGAACCGATAGATCAGATTTGTTTTCTCTTGAAGAACACTTCATATGGTACAGGTTTGGAACCGGGAGATCAGATTTGTACTCTCTTGAAGAACACTTCATATCGTAAAGTCATAGAACCGATAGATCAGATTTGTTCTCTCTTGAGGAACACTTCATATCGTAAAGTCATAGAACCGATAGATCAGATTTGTACTTTCTTGAGGAACACTTCATATCGTAAAGTCATAGAACCGATAGATCAGATTTGTACTCTCTTGAGGAACACTTCATATCGTACAGGTTTGGAACCGGGAGATCAGATTTGTTCTCTCTTGAGGAACACTTCATATCGTAAAGGCATAGAACCGATAGATCAGATTTGTACTCTCTTGAGGAACACTTCATATCGTAAAGTCATAGAACCGATAGATCAGATTTGTACTCTCTTGAGGAACACTTCATATCATACAGGTTTAGAACCGGGAGATCAGATTTGTTTTCTCTTGAGGAAAGATATGCTCAGGATTTTACAAACACAAATATGTGAGGTGCACTCACATATTCATTAACATGTATGTTTCAATATAGAGTATAGGAGATGAATGTGACAATTATAAATTATGTTTAAAGTCACCCCCTTTAGCTAATTATGTCATTCATATTTACCTCCTTTATGCTATATTGAAACATGTATGTTAATACATATGTGCGTGCACAGTGATTTTCCCAACACCCTGTACATATTGTCTGTGATTAAGTAAAAATGAATTATAGACAAAGTGCATTCAGGTCATGAATGTTGGATTTTTGATATACTCAACATTGAAATATTAAAATAGATTTGGTATTTGCACTTTTCTATAATTTTATGCAGTGTAACCCGTGCTTATAGTTTTGTTCATGTTTAAGGTATAAACTTTGTGCTTTGGATATTTCTGTTGAATATTAAAGAGACTGAACAAGAACTGAAACCGGGAAAAAGTAGGGAGGATAAGTTTGATCCGTGCTAGGGTTAACGGTGTGGTAATCTACCTACCCCTTCTGAGAGAATACTTCGTCTTCATGAAATACTTTTGACATTTTTTTTTTGATGGTTAATTCAACAGTTACTGGTTTAAAGTTATTTGAATTGTCTAAAAAGAATTGGCTTTGTCTTCTCTCATAAGGGATTTTGATTTGATTAAGTGTTTTATCTCAAGTGTTTGACTATTTGTAATGCTTGCATTGTTTAAGGCAGTGATTAATGAACTGCTTGTTATTCTCGTCGAATGCAAGTCATAATTCATTTGGCCTAATACGCCTCTGTGGTTGATGTATTATCGAGACTCCAGTTACCCAGAAGTCGGGCCCCACTGTAATTTATGACATTCCACTTAAAGGCTAAAAGCAGTGACCTAATCACAGCCCTCTTAGCGATTATTACACAGATATTCCTCCAAGTCCTTTGAACATCTTAATATTTTACAAACCACTTGTTGAATTTTAACGAGATTAAATTTTACCCTCTGCAAATAATTCCTGATTTTTTTTTGAAAAAAAAAAAAAAATTAGGTCTGCAATAATAGGAATGTTATTAATGTTCATACATAGTGATTCTTTCACTTTGCCTTACCATTAATGATAGATAGTTCGTCACACTATGACATGGTATGTTTGTGTCCCACACATTCAGATAATAAGGTTATCCAACTGGGATGTCAAGTTAGGCCGCTGTACTTACATCCCTTGTTGAAACTGCATATTTTTTTTTTTTTTTTGAAGGTGGGATTGAGGGTCTGCTAGATAGTTGCTTTTCTGACAGTGATCCCTTAAGACAGGCTAGGGCAACCTGTGGCCCAACACGTGCTTATGTGCGGCCCTCCGAGATTATCTAGAATTCTATCGTAATATTAAAATGTATCCTTTCCTCTTTTTCTTACCGAGGATAAAGTTCATCGAGACCTTTGGAAGAAAATTACAACATTAGAGAGTGAGTGAGTGAGTGAAAGAGAGAGAGAGAGAGAGGAGAGAGAGCGAGAGAGAGAGAGAGAGAGTGAGAGAGTAAAAGAGAGAGAGAGAGAGATGAGAGAGAGAGAGAGAGAGAGAGAGAGAGAGGGGAGTGAGTGAAAGAGAGAGAGAGAGAGAGAGTGGGTGAGTGAGTGAAAGAGAGAGTGAGTGAGTGAAAGAGAGAGTGAGTGAAAGAGAGAGTGAGTGAGTGAAAGAGAGAGAGACAGAGAGAGAGAGAGTGTGAGTGAGAGTGAGTGAGTGAAAGAGAGAGTGAGTGAAAGAGAGAGTGGGTGAGTGAAAGAGAGAGAGAGAGAGTGGGTGAGTGAAAGAGAGAGAGAGAGTGAGTTGAACAGCAACATATACTTTAGTTTCCTTTTTTATATGACACTACTAATCTTTTTGGGTTCGCGTTGTGATAATTGTTTGATTATCAGTACAAAATATTGAGATAAATAATAATTTTTATTAAAAGAATAATCAAAAGTTAAATAATTATTGATACGTTAAAACAGCACAAGTATGTATTTATATATATATATATATATATATCAACGTTCAAATCACAATATGAAATGTGAAAAAAAGACTTAAGATCTTTCAAGCGTAACAAGTGGTCTTCGTCAGAGTCAAACCTATTTGACTATAACAAAGACCGCTTGTTACGGTTGAAATATATTAGTCTTTTTTCTCATTTCTTATTGTGGTTGAGTGTTGATTGTTATTTCACGTGTTTATTGTGAAATCTTGTTTTATATATATATATATATTGTTAAATAGCAGAGCAGATTCTGCATTCACAATTTTTTTCATCGATTCTTTTTTTTTCTAATCACTTTTCTATGCTGCAAAGGCAATGAAAATAACAAATGTCCCAGCGACATACTGGAGGCAAAAACATTATTTTCATTGTTGAACAAAACTTCATTTCTGTTAAGACTTTTGTTTATCCATTTTACCTCAGAATGAGTAAATACCACATAATTACGGATTGCGCAACTAATGATTATTTTCATTGCCTTTGTAGCATAGAAAAGTGATTAGAAAAAAGAATAATTGCTGAAAAAAAAATCGTGAATGGAGAATCTGCTCTGCCATTTAACAATAGATGCTTAGATGAAGACCTGCTGCCCGTTTATACTAATATATATATATACTTTTTCATTGGAAATACGGACAAATGTACTGTCCCTCACTACATTTTTTACTGTAGTCGTTATCAAGAGTAGAAGTGGCCTGCTAGAAAAGTAATAGAAACTATTACACACACAACCAATTTACGAAACCTCTTTTATTAGTCTGGACCTCATATATATATAGATATATTGGACCTCATGTAGTTTTGTTGAAAATCGAATATCATAATTTTATTGCAGTATCTTGTACAGAATCAGTGAAGGTAAGAACTACATATTGATGCATAGTTTCAGGAATGTGACACATGTAATATAATAAAATAATTTAATATATTGGTTTCCTTAAAATAATGGATTTCTTTCATTTGTTTCAGGTAATTTCTGAAAGCTGTCAAATTTATCTTTCTTGGAGGACGTTTAACACCGTTTTATGAGAACAAATTTTCGAGTTTCCCGGTATGTATGAATCCTTCTTTCTTTGGGCCCTCATGCCATTTTCATATATATATATATATACACAAAACACTTTTTCTTTTTCTCGGAGTTTGGTCAGGGTAAATATATGGAATCACCTTTTTGCCAACGTTTCGTCTTTATTTCAAGACATCCTCAGGGCTATAAACTAACAAAAAACAATAAACAATGGACATTTTTTCATTTCTATTTTAAAAACATCATAAACAAATTGAAAAAAGAACTTACTGAAGGCTTGGTTCTGTTACATTTACAAACAACCGTCAACTGTCATTACATGTGCTGTTACAAGCGACAAATTATTGAACCACTGTTTTTTTAGTACAATCCATTATATATATACATATATACTTATACACATATTATAATATATATCTATTATAATATGTATCACCATAATATATATCTATAATACATTTATAATAAATTATTATTTTAACAATCCTTAAAAATATAAACTAGATAACATTGCATCTTTAACTATTTATGATGGAACTATAAATCCTACTTAAATTGTCTGTATCTGTTTTTCTATTGCAAGATATAATAATATATAATATATATATATATATATATATATATATACCTTCTCTTTATATTAACCTGTACTATCCTTTTAATCTATTTATAGCAATGACTAAGCATGAGTCATCGATTTTAATTTAACATGTCACTTGGCCAACTCCTTTTCCAGTTGAACCCTGTTAGCAGGAGGTTAGTTCGTAGGATCGAATCTCTCAGTCTTAAGATCGTGAATGCCGAGACTGCGGTTAATTTTAATGATACCTGTTTAAAAGAGGATCTGCTGCCTATTTATACCTATTTGTATATAAATTTGTATAAATATTTATACCTATAAATAAAAAAAAAGAATTATTTTTGAAACAATAAGAATATATATATAAAAAAAAATTAAATTTACCATGGATAAACATTTATTCTCCTGCAGCTACTCGGTAGTGTGATAAAATGCCATCTCATGCATATAATTGTGATTCCCTGATTATAATGGTTTTCTAGTAATGCTATTATTATTCTAATATTTGTAGCAGTCAAACGTAAAGTTATATATCTTACATAAACTTCATTTTTATTTTGTTTATTTTTTCATGTACTTTTTTTTTCGAGAACCGACATATAATCGAGATCGACTTAACTCGAAACGACGTAGATCGAGATATACCAGTAGATACTTTTTAACATAATAAGTTTTTTTTTTGTTAGAGGATCGAGTATATATATATATATTAGAAATGAATTATGGTAGTTGGACGTTTAATTATTAAACTTACCAATTCTTGAAGAAGATGTAAAGACTGTCCAAAGACCAAAGTAAAGTATTTATTTAAGTCATTTGAGATTCAAGATATGCAATCAATCAGTTTATACTCACAGTTTTCCGTTAAGGAATTTTAACCTAGGATCTGTTCACCCTGTTAATAACAACAAACAATTATTTTTAAAATTTTATTGATATATCTTCTCGACCACTAATTATCAAATTTATCAAGTTCAAAGAAAGGGTTCTTGAGTATTTTGGTCATAAAGAAAATTAAAGTCGTGTTTGTACGTCGACGTTTCGCCAAAAATTGACATTTTCAAGGCTAAAAACCGATATTGGTTTTTCTAGTAATGCTATTATTATTCCAATATTTGTAGCACACAAACGTAAAGTTGCATATCTTACGTAAACTTTATTTTTATTTTTTTTTTTTTGACATCCCGACGTATAATCGAGATCGACTTAACTCGATTAAAACCAATATTGATTTTTAACTTTGAAATGCCAAACAATTTTTGGTGATATGTCGTCGTACAAACACGATTTTAATTTTCTTTTTTGACAAAAATCCTCAACTTTAAAATTATATTCATGCATTTTTTCATTACCACAGAGGTTAGTATCATTAATATTAAAATTATAGTAATCCGTCTTACCTCGTACCCTGCTGCTGAAGTTCTTAGACCGGTTTCGGGTGTCACCCATCTTCAACAAGAACTGATCAACTAAAACTACGGAGTCCTACCTTTCAGTTCTTGTTGAAGATGGGTGACGCCCGAAACCGGTCTAAGAACTTCAGCAGCAGGGTACGAGGTAAGACGGATTACTATAATTTTAATATTAATTTAAAATTATAGTTCTAGTAATTGAACTAATGTATTTAATGAACTACATTTTTAATTAATTATATGAAATAAATGACAGCTGTAATGCTGGCGTTTATACTTATAATTGTATTATTTGGTTTATCTCGTTTTCTTGGCGTGAATGACATTTCGCTATATTGTTTACTGTCGTATGAAAGTTGAATCGCTTGTTGGAAGAAGCGTTTGATTCGTGTTTACGAGAACATATCCTGTTATTAACTTAACAGCGCATTGCTCGCCCTTCTTGTTAAATATCCTTTCCCCTTTCGTATATCCAGCTCATTTTCCTTTCCCCTATAGCTTGCTTATTCAAAACCAACTAAATTCACTCTCCTATGTAACTCTTAAGCTCTTGTGTTAATTAATTTTAATTTTACTCTTAATCTCTTTGAAATATATTTTTTTTCAAAAATATTGTAGCATTCAAATATAAATGCGTGTTTATATTTATAAGTTTAACGAAATGTGGAACTAAGTTACTATATTTAGATGCTAATTGAATACCAGTGGAATTTTATTTAAAATATTGATGTGTAATGATTCATAAAAGAGGGTGGTATATAGACATGCATACCACATAATCACAATAAACACGTGATGGAAATTAATGAAAATATAAGCTACAAGGAAAAATAAAAAACAGAAAATATGCTCTGAGGCCTTTCAAATTTATTTATATTATTAATACGGCAAACCGTCATACCTTGTACGATGATCTTGGAGTC
This sequence comes from Hermatobates lingyangjiaoensis, assembly GCA_026182355.1. Taxonomy (NCBI): domain Eukaryota; kingdom Metazoa; phylum Arthropoda; class Insecta; order Hemiptera; family Hermatobatidae; genus Hermatobates; species Hermatobates lingyangjiaoensis. The sequence goes on along the minus strand of JAPFBL010000290.1, from coordinate 453,930 downwards.
GTTGGAGCGCTTTCGGACATTGTTCATCTTCAATCGCAACTAACCTACTACTTAATATAAATCATACTTACCTCAATGGTAACAATAATATGCATGTATTTCAAATTTATATTATTATCAGAAAACAACTAGAAATTGAAAACAAAAGAGGTAAACAAAACAGTTTTGTTACAGAAACAAAATCTGGGAAGATAATATAAACAGGTGTAAAGATTTATAAAGTTTTAGAATAACAATCGGAAATGAATTCTGATAACAAACATAATAGAAAAGAAAGAACCCTCGGTCAGAGGAGGAGAATCACCAGTTTGATTAGAGTTCATATTAATAAGTTTCAAATTATCAAGAACTCCACTTCGTTTAACTGTACCCTTAATTAAAACATTATCTAATTTAAAGAGTCCTTGGTTGCTGTTGATAAGGCTTACAAAACTATATTTAATCAAGGCATTTCCACTAGGTTCCTTTTGAGGTTTGAAGATAGGAATATCAGTTCCTTGGAATATCTCCCATTTTTTCCATTTTCACTTGTTATTCTAAAACTTTGTATATTTTATCACCCGTTTATATTACCTTACCATATTTTGTTTTTCTAACAAAACTGTAACCTCTTTTCTTTTCAATTTCTAGTTCCTCTCTCATAATAATATTAATTTGAGAGGTATGAGAGTATATTTACTGTTTTTTTTATTGTTCTTTGTAGTTTTTTTACTTTCATAGACGTATGTGCGTAGGGGGTAGGAAGACTTTTCATTTTTCATATATTGTTACTATATTAATGATTTCTGTTGTATTTGTATTTGATTTCTTTCTAACGCATTTAACTGACAAATTCACCGACCTTTATCACATTGAATCTTTACCTGAATTCCTTCATCTAGTTACTGAGCAACATTGAATTGCTTCTGTGTAATTGTTCTGAACTTGAGCCAAATATCATTTATAGAATGTTCTATTTCTTCTTTGGCAGTTGTCTGTAACTTAGTAGTCCTTCAGGCCAGTCTATTTCCTGGTAATAAAGGCTAGCTCTATTTTCACAGCACATATCTACCCGGAGTCTGTGTAAAATGTAACATATTTAGATAATATAGATCTGTCAACCGTCTTTTTCCCCATTATATCACCATCATTGAAAGACTGTTGATGCAATAATTTATTCTCACTCTTCTGGTTTTTCTAGAGACTTGTCATTTTGGATTTCGTATTCTCTTAATCTGAATAAACTATGATTAAAAGTTAATTAATTCTAAATTATTTCAAAAGGTAGTATAAGTATGAAAAAAGGATAACTATTAAGTTCCATCAGGAACTAACTACTATTTGCCTTAATTTTAATGACATCTCAAAGATTAAGTTCATGAATTATTATTATATTTTGTTAAATAACGCCCCATATTTGGCTTGTATCTGTTTCTTACATAATTTCTACAGTTTGCGGAATTCCTTTCTCGTCTCTTCATTAAAACTTGAAAACTCTTCTTTCGGAAACTGGAGAAATTATGTAAGAAACAGATACAAGCCAAATATGGGGCGTTATTTAACAATATATGTTTAAATGAAGGACTGCTTCAAACTTTTACAAATATTAGAATTATTAGTAAACTAATTTTTAGATTCGCAGAAGGGGTTCTTGATAAATTAGTGGTCAAGAAGCTATATCAATACTAATTTTGATAATTGAAATAATTTGATTTGTTGCTGGGTTGGAGGTTTCCCTCAGGATTGCTTGTAATGTACGTTATATAAGCTTGACAATATATATTACTACATATGATTATATAATACATATATAAGGCAATATGTAGTATTATAGTTGTCCAATCTATCATTCAACTTCGTCCAACATTGCCTGAAATCTAAATTAAATTTTATCTTCCAATTTATAATCGTTCATTTCATTGATTATTTTTATCATAAAGTGTAAAAAAATATTTAACAACTCAATTTAAGTTTAAAAATGAATTTAAACAAACTTTTTAATTGTATTAAATCGATATTGGCATCCGTTATTTTTTTTTTTTTTAAAAAAAAAGCATAACTTTCAGTAAAGATTATTCGAAAGCGAACTTTTGTTTAAGAATCTAACAAGATAAAAGAAGTTTTTTTTGCTGAAACAGGAGAAAAACGCAGAGTGCAAAAACTTGGTTTGAGCCAAGACTTTGTCTGAGTTTTGATATTTGTGCCAGTAAAAGGCGAGGCGCCAGCTGTTTTTCTGATACCCTCATGTGGAATGATTATCAGAGACATACATTAGTGGGCATTCTTTAAGGGTGTTTGTGTTGTTGTCTTAGACGAAGATCAGATATCTTTGAAGTGTCGTAACTGCTTTTAAATCAGAAGACATAAAAACTCTTGCAGAGAAAGTATGATTTATGTCACACTGTTTGTTTGTTTAGATTTGAAAAATTTCCATGTTTAAATTTGATTTGTCTTTAGCTTCAACTCGATATACTGAAATCTCTTAACATCATTTATAATTTTTTTGTTATATAACATTTAACAAAATTTAAATTACATAATTCATTACTTAAATGAAATATACAAATTAAAGCTGGGAAACTATTAAAAATTTTAATTGTGCGTTAATCCTACAATTAATCGTAATTTTTTGTTTGAACTATTGTCCGATATCAGAGGAAATTTTAACAAACAGTTTGCTTTTCAATTCAAAAAATTATTTGTTTAAACTCAGAAAAAGTTAATAAACTTAAAAGGTTACAAAGAAAGATTGAGTGAAAATAGTAGCTAAAACCCTAACAATATTGTAGCAATGTTTATCCCATTTTTATCATGGCATCACACGGAACGTTTTTGGCTAATTTTTTTTTTAATTTTTATGTTTATTTATTTATTTTTTATTAGCTACTAAGGTTACATATCATAATAGAATAAGAATAAATAAATTTATTGTTTTCAATCATTTGGGCACGTTTGATCCATTTTTTGTGAACTTATATTGATTGTAATTTTATGTACAATTTTCCGTAAAATCACTATTACCGTTACATTGGAAATATGTATGAGTAAATCTTTATAAATAAAATAATGATTTTGTCTGTACATTGCTTAGAACTGACTCATTTCAAGTTTTCTTTACGTTTCATACATTGGAGAAACCGAATCCACCCTTAGAAAAATTTCTGTCGGTTTGTCGGTTTGTCCGCAAAACTTTGTCACAGGTAAACTCAGCTACCATAAGACATATAAAGCTGAAACTTTTACAGTAGATTTGTGTAGGTCTAACTTAAAATATAGGCTATGAATTGATTGGAAATTCAACGTAGAAGTGAAGTTATGGACGTTTAACGCAAAAATGTTTGTCACAAGTAAACTCAGCCACCATAAGACATAGCGAGCTGAAACATTGACACTGGATTTGTGTGTGCCTAACTTAAAATATGGGCTCTAAATAGATTATTAATTCAGTACAGAAGCGAAGTTATGGGGCTTTTAGCTGTATTTTCCTAACTTCACAGACAAGTTTGTTTTGAAAATACACAGGTGTGGCAAGTAGGTATTGTTAGTTGATTTTAATTTCAATTGAGCACATGAATATATTGCGTATTTGACATCATTGAAATGGTGTTTCACAGAGTTAAGGATGTACTATCTATTGAGAATAAATGTTTCGTAAACGAGCAATTCTCAGCCCTTAATATGAACAGGCATGAGAAATCAACAAACAAGTTCTTACGCTATATGAAGCCGAGGAAAGAACTTACAAGTCAGTAAAGAGATTGGATTAGTGATGAAGAAGCAGTTCATTATCTAATTGAATTTCTTGACTCTGAATTTATTTTCTCCTGGACTGCCTGTTCATGAGTAAAAACTTAAAGTAGGAGCACCAATGATGCTGCAATTTATAGCAGTAACAAATTTCATGTTACGAAACATGAGTGACCCAAAAACTGTGCAACGGGACACGACTCTGAGTTCGTGCTCTACACAGATATGCCATAGAGGCGGACATAATGACTGGATGTGGTATTGGGGAGTCTTCCGAACCACTGTCTGTTTCCATTCAAATGATTGCAAGGTCCCCTCAGAGTCTATTTCGCAATGACGTTAACTAAGTCGCAAAGGGAGACTTTATCTAACGCAGGAATTCAAGTTAGCGAAACCAAGTTTTTCTCACATGGTCAACTGTAGTTTACTTGCTCAATAGTCAGAGGTTTCAACTGATTGTTCTTCCATGAACCTGAAGGACAGACAGCTAATGTAGTGTATACAGAGGCATTTGTTTAACACTGTACTAATAATGATGTTTTCTACTATTCTATAATTTCTAATTATAGTATTAGTATAATACTATAATTGATATGTTGGAATACCAAGTATAATAGAATTTTTGATTCCGTCAAAGACGGGTACATTTGCTAGTATAAAATATTTTTATTATTTATTTAAAATAAAGGTGTGTCATTTTCTAATAAGTTATGAAGAAATTCTCTTTGATATCTGCCCAGTATTCTCCGAGATATTAATAGGAGTTAAAAATCCTGCAAAATTGGCAAAACCCCGTGTTTTTGCGGCTTTTTTATGATATTTATGACGAGCGTCAGCGAGACTGAAGGTGTTAATGGAAGACACTGAATTTGGGATGTCATCGGGTCAAACTGTTGCAGAGTCCAGTGTAGCCGAATCTTAGGGTCCTTCTGTTAGTATCAGTGGTAGTGAATATCTTATTGGTGTACTGCACTTTGCCTGCAAGCTACTTTAGACTGTATTAATTTATTATTTATATTATTAATATATGCAGTCGAGGACTGCAAGAGGCTCCTAAATGAACTGTCACTGAGGGCTAAGGTTGACCTTATATGGGTACCAGGTCACTGGAACATTAAGGGCAACTGTAAGGCCGATTAGCTCGCCCGATCTGGCACTACTCTCTCGATACAGGATATCCTATACAATGTAGGGACCCCACACTCTACGTGTAAGCTTTGGATCAGACAAAGAATTGATGAACGCATCAAACATAGATGGTCTGAGGAGGACAAGTGTCTTTTTTCAAAGCAGTTGTGGCCTTTCTGTAACTAGAACTAAGGATCTTCTCTCTAGGAATAGAAGAGATGTAGTCAATGTGATCGCTATTTCCAAAGGGCACTGGCTCGTAGGTAAACACGCCACCAGATTAGGATTGGAGTCGGGGGATTTTTGCAGGGCATGCCAGAACCAATAAGAGGAAGAGGCAATTCCTCACTTTCTCTGTCAATGCCCTGGTTTAGAAAAGAAGCATTAGGAGAATATTTCTTTGACAATCTTGAGAACTTAGCATCCACTGGTATCAGGGATCTGTCTAGATTTATTGTTATCTGGAGGTGGTTCGAGTGGACCAGGGACAGGGGAGAATAGCCCCAAATTCTTCTTTGTGGTATCACAAGGGACCGGCTTGCGGCCTATGTGTGTTCTCTCTTGGGACGGCCACTGTAACCTAACCTAACCTATTAGTAATATGGCAAACCGTCATACCACGTGAAATGATCTTGGAGTCATTGGAGCGCTTTCGGACATTGTCCATCTTACGAGGTTGACGGTTTGCTATATTAATAATAAAATCATACTAACCTCAGTGGTAATAATAATAAGCATATATTCAATTTATTATATTATAGTGCGAGATTGAATGGTTTGTCAACCCTGATTAAAATCAGCCGAGGTACGATTACTTTTTAATCGGGGATTAAAAAAATGAATTGCATAAAAATTAATTATCGAATTAATCACTATAATTAACGCGATTAATTTACAGCCCTAATAAAAATATACTATACTGTAGTAAATGGATAAATCAAAGTCTCCAGGCACAAAAAAATAAGCCTTTTTATTCTAAATACCACACAATTACGGATCGCACAAATAATGAGTTGAAAATATTCTAGCCTAAATAATATGTAGTATATTACATAATTTATTACCTGTCATATTTTTTTTGAACACTCTGAAATTATAACTAAAATAATTGAGAATTTAATTGGTTACATGAACTCTATACTATGCATTGATACACAAAGGATTGTATGTTCCGTTATCCATTGAAACACATAAAATACTTTTTTTTTTAAACAAACCATTAAGCGATAAGGAACATTAAGAATGAGGGACAAGCATAGTAATTAAGAATAATGATGCGTTGACATAAGGAGGTCATAAAACAAATTATACGTATGGCATGGATGATAATAAAAAGTTATTATTCTTCGGTCAATGCTTCAGGCTTCCTAATTTCTATCTATGTCAGCCTTATGCTAAAGTTCCGCTTCATGGTTTGATTAAAAAAAAAATCAGTGACTGTTTTAAATTTTAATTATTAGATCGTTGTTACTTGTTTGATTTTTTTTATTTTTAAATTTTATTTCTCATTGTTCTACATTATATTACATGTATTAATAACACATTTTGCAATTACACAATAATTCTTAATTTTACATTATAATACAATTTTTTTTTGTGAAATAAACATTTTGTCGTGTTAAGTTAATGTAGTAATATGAATAATATATGTAATTTATAATATCAATATATATAATATAATAATAATAATAATAATAATAAGGTATTGTTTTCTTTACCAGAAATTACTAACAAACACTTTTTCTTCTTCTCAGGATTTGGTCAGGGTTAATATACGGAATCACCTTTTTGCCAAGGTTTCGTCTTTATTTTAAGACATCCTCAGGACTATGAACTAACAAAAAACAAAAAAACAATGGACATTTGTCATTTTTACTTTACAATCATCATAAAAAATCAAAAAAACTAGCTAGCTAGCCTTGAGTAAGTTTTTTGATTTTGTTATGATGATTGTAAAGTAAAAATGACAAATGTCCATTGTTTTTTTTTTGTTTTTTGTTAGTTTATAGCCCTGACGATGTCTTAAAATAAAGGCGAAACGTTGGCAAAAAGGTGATTCCGTTTATTAACCCTGACCAAATTCCGAGAAGAAGAAAAAGTGTTTGTTAATAATAATAATAATAATAACCTTTCTGAGATAATATACACATAAAATGTCTTTCTAATAAAATATTTTTAATTTCCAAACTGTACAGAATTTTGATGAATTCTTCATAAAATTGTTTCATATTAATAGGGAAGGCCACACCTCTCCACATAGTAAAACTTTACGAATGAGAGCCAGTCTTCGTGGTTCCCTCAGACAACACTCGTACACCAAGTGTCCAGGAGATTGGGGTGTCTCCGCGTTACATGTATATGATGGGCTAGGAGCTATCAAGAGGCTTGTCTGATTCTAACACTGATTACATTTTGTTCTACGAGTATTGTCAAAATGAAGATGGTTAATTTAAAATAAGTCAGTAATTAAACTGATTCTCAAAGACTTCTAAAATTCGTTTGCTTATACTAAAGTGACGTGTAGGCTATATAGTTTTACATTAGAGATCCTAAATTTGACATTATATTACTAAGGGTAGGATATGATTGCTGTGAACGGGTTTTTGAGATGGCACAAGATAGAAGTCGAAGCCTTTCTGACCCTCAGTCACCTTTTCGATATCAAAGGTAATTTCCTAGTTGGAAGCATTGTTAATTATGACAGGAAAGCTAATTACTGAAGCAATTCGTATCTGCCGTGTTTGTGCCATCGTAATTTTTATAGCAGGGCGTTAAAACCTGTATTATTACTCATTTTATGAATTAAAACATTTGAAAACTTTTAATTGTCTCTTAATAATAAACAATAAAGTAGAATATAAACTGACTACCTCCTAAATATGATTACTCACTCGACTCGTTTTCAATTTTGTCTATTTTTGGAATGAAAAATTCCAAATTATATTTGGAACGAAATTATGAAATTAAGATATGTTTCATTGTTCTTGAATTTTAACAAACCAAGTCTTTTTTGTTATCATACTATTAAGATTGGCATGTGTTAGTGCCTAGTTTTCGTTTGGCTGTTGGTTTTGCGTAAGAGACTCGGATTAATTCTTGATAGCTCCCAGCCCATCATGTACATGTAACGCGGAGACACCCCAATCTCCTGGACACTTGGTGTATGAGTGTTGACTAAGGGAACAACAAAGAAAGGCTCTCATTCGGAAAGTCTTACTTTGTGGGGAGGTGTGGCCTTCCCTATTAATATGAAACAATTTTATCAAGAATTCATCAAATTTCTGTACATTTATTATCAATATTCTGTACAATTAATTCATTGCCGAAACTTTTTAAACAAAGCAATATACTGTTGTCAGGGAGAAGTTAGCTTTGTTAATAAGTAACAGTCATGATATCCTCTCGTATGGCTCGTATATAATTGGCTTTAAGTTAATCACTAGTTTATTATATTTGTGATAATTTAATCGACAGTTGAATACAGACAGGGTTGCCAGTCCGATGAAGTTGAAATATAAATGTGAGTTGTTTTAGTTCTTTCTGTATTTGTACAGATATATAAATAACGAATGCTGATCCTTTCAGTCAAAACATTTCCGTTACTCGTCTCAGGAGAACAAAGAGGAGGTGATGCGGTGGCGTTGTACTATAGAAACGATTGGAAGTCCTCCCAATCGTAATAATGATCCATGTGTACGTACACTTACGTACGTACTATGATGATATCATTAAATAATTAATAAGTCGTATTTTTTTGATATCCACAAACTGTGGAGTATCATGGCATGAGCAGGACATGCCGGTGTATATATCAAAGTGCAGTTTGGTGCGGGTGAGGCACAGGTAGGAGTGCCAGCGTTGTCCGCGGTGGGGGCGATGACGTGGCCATTCTGGGTAGGGGGTCGTCTTCTATGTGCCGTTGACTCAGTCTGCAGTGCATAACTAAACCAAGTGTTCGCCAAGTCCCTCCATCTTGTGTCTTACTCTCCGTCTTGTGGATATCTTATTCAGGTAACTTAGAATAGGCTTTCCTCTCACCTATTATTTACCATTTCTTCTTTAGTTTTAGGTTCTTAACTGAATATAATTTTCCTATTTATACCTTCGCAATATGATTTTCATAAACCGGCTGATTTATACTCCTTAAGATCTTCAATGTATCCGTTCTTATTTTTCGGTAATATTTTTTTCACCGACCTCCATTAAAGGATTCTAACAGTATTCTTTAAGCTGTGATGTTCCACAGTTAATTATTTTAAATTTGAAACTGGATTCCACTGGTATGACCAACATGTCTTGTCATACGTTTCTCCTAAGCGATTATACTTTGAACAAATTGCTTCAGAGATAACTGTCGTCATGTACTATTTTTAAAAGTTCTGTTTAATCGGATCTACTTCATATTCCCCGTATTTTTCATAACTAAGAAAACACTTAAAAACTGATGACTTTGATTTGAAGACCCAAATCATTGAGTATGATACTCAATTAATCAAATCATGATTCGCCGGGTAGCGAAGGGATTCTTCAAAGAAAACCAAATCGTAACTAAATTGTAGACAAGTAATCGAATCGATGCTATGAACTTAATTCAGAATTCGATGCTTATTTCTATAATTTAATAAATATCTTAGTAATGGAATTTTGGCCATCATGGTGATTCCTATATTTAGTAATATTACTTTTTTTTTTTTATTCCTTAAACCGATCCTCTAGCGGGTGATGACGTCTGCCGTTTACTGGCTTTTTGTTTGATTGGTGATTCTACAGATTCTAAATTGGGAGTCCTAAATTTTGCCTAACTGAAGTGCATTTCGAGTAGGGATTTTTAACAAGTACAGGCTCGGGACCGACGGCTTAACGTCCTCTCAGAGGGATGACGTACTCAGATTTATTCACTTCCTGCTTGAATAAATCTAGGGCCAGGTGGGGATCAAACCCCAGCAAAATTTAGGACTCCCAATGTAGAATCTGAAGAATCACCGGTCAAACAAAAAACTGGTAAATGGTTGACGTTATCACTCGCTAGGGGATCAGTTAAGAAAAAAAAATCAGTTAAAACTTTTTTCCTATGTCTTTCCAAATTTTCTTTACCTCCATGTTACTGATACCTTTATTTCCTTCCTGGATGTCAGCATCCATGAGTGTCTTTGTACCACTCACTCTTAGTTGATGCCTGAGGAAGAACACTATGTGTTCGAAACGCGTTGTTTTTTACGATTAAATGTCTATATGTGGAGACCATTTCATTAGCTTGTTACCCTATAATGAGTAAATACCACAAAATAACTGATTGCACTACGTTAGACGTTCTTTTATTTTCATACAGGTACTTTCCATCTTTTGGCATACCTCAATGTTCACTTTACCTATTATAGGTTGATCCTTGATTCAATTGGCCGGGAGTTGTAACAATTTTTATTTCTAGTGAAAGGAATTATTCATAAATGTAATATTTTTGTTGTTGTTACTAAGATTCGAATTTGTGTGTTAATTGGAATTATTGTATGATTATCTGTTTCAATTATACGGAACTCGTTTAATTCATGTTTGTTTGTAGGTTTTATTTTCACGTATTTCTTCTACCAAACATCCAATATGACTGAAGCATGATACAATGTATCTTCATTTCGTCTAATCGTCAATCCTGTTTCATTCCTTAGGAATAGCACCTACCATATTATTCAAAAGATCTCCGCTCTTTACTTCCTGTAACTTATTAGAAATGTTTGACTACACACTCTTGATGATGCATTTTATAAAGGCTTGGCTTCCACAAGGTTATATTTGCGAATTAATAATCACAGGCTTTTCGTTTGAAACTTTCTCATTGTCATTAACGATGACTCTCATGGAATCGGTTTTAGTGTCCATGAGCAAATTATTAAGCTTATCCATGACTATAGTCGTTTTGAAGGCTTCACAGGACCATATATTTATCTCCTTGAGGGTTGAGCTACCCCTATACTCATCCTGAATTGTTAATTACTTATAATTAGTAATTTTTTATTTACTATTTATTTTAACAATATTTCTATAATTTTATCTATTTACTTGTTCAACAATAATTTCTTGTATTCTTCTATATCTATTTTTACTTATTATATATTATTTATATTTTCTAATTTATTGAATGTTTTATTTTTTTGTTAAATTTATTTCTTATTTTTCCTGGTCTCCCTCCCTCCCTAAGGTGGCAACAATGACAGGGTGTTTCTGAGAAGGAGTCTTGGTTTAAGAAGAATATCGCAAATCAAAATATTTTTTTTTGTTATTTTCCTGTGTTTTATTTTTGTTATTTATTAGTTTATATCTAAATTAAAGGAAGAATGAAGGAGTTCACTAAAATTGAACATCCCTCTAAAAAGATATGATTTAATATAGATAAATTGATAGAGAAATAATTTCAACTAACCACCTGTGTCTGCTTCCTGTTACCATCATGCTTCATCCCAGCCCTACTCATTGTCAAGGTTTCCTCGCAAAGAATCCATCATTACCTGTTGAAAGGAGAAACTTCATTTTATACCTGAAGCAACCTTATTTAAGTTTAGAAAGTCATTTCCATTGCATATTTTTTTGGGTAAATGCAAAGAATGTCATAATACAGAGACGTCTATCCTCCTCTCTCATTGAAAAAAAAAAAACATCTCAGATATAATGGGTCCCTTTTTATATTAAACCAAATTTATATTAAAGTTTAAATTACTCTAAATAAATTTACTTATTATTGAACTCTTTCTTATTCTATGTTATTTCATAAATTACGATTCCCTAGGTAAATTTTTAAAGTTTCCAAAAAAATATTTCAGTAAATACTTCTGTCAATATAATATCGAAGTGTAGAAGTTTTCAGTATTACAAAGTATGCTAAACTTAGTTTCAAAGGAAAGTAAAGTATAAAACATTATCAGTTGATATATATATATATCGTTCGAAGACGAGGACATCGAAATATAGTAGTGAGTTCAGTGATTTCTTTTCTATGTGTTCTTTTTAAATTCTAGTTTATATATATATATATTTTAGGTTCGAAGGTCCTAGAACTCGGGATGACGAACATGTCACTGATTTGAGAATTCAGCGCGGGGCACAAATCTTTGATTAATAAAGCCTCTAGTATTTGTAGCCTGCCTCGATCACTGTTCTTAGCCAAAACTGAGGTTCCCTCTACTAGCATATATATATGTATATATATTTGAACTGGTAAAGTTGTATTAATGTCTTTATTTTTATTATTTTACAACCTAGCTCAGTTATCTAAGTGCTTATATATCATGAGATACCTAATTAGTATTTATTAGTACTTAATTACCAGTAATTAGATATCTAAGTGTTAATATCTAATGAATTCACTGAGGCTATTTAACTGTCTATTGTGGTTATCCTAATCGTGTGCATTAGGTACTGCTTTAAACCTTAAAACTTTCCAGTGAAATCTCTAAAAGTAAGAATCTTTCCTCTCTAGAACTAGTTACATAGATGTGAGAAGTTTTGCCAAAGTCTCTAACTTGTTTAAAGGGATTGCTCGACTGTCACAAAGCAAGTTGCCTCAAGTTCCCTTCCTCTTCCAAACATAGTTTGCATTCTTGTCCCGATTAAGGCCCATTCATTTAAGCGATATCAGTGCCTTATTCTGTTGTATATATAGATTGAAATTACTTTTTACTTTATTTATAAGTAAAGTATAGTGATCACGAAAAAAAATTCAATTTCGAGATTTTGACGGAATTACATGTTTTGAGGTCCTCTGGGACGTTTTAAGATTTTTATTCCATGATATGTGTGTTTGAGTGGGTGAGTGTTAAATTACCCAAACATTTGTGTAAATGTTACTGTCCGCAATCTTTTATTTTACACACATTTTAAATTCATAAATTCATATTTTACAAAAAAAACGGGCCTCATAGTGAAGATGTGTTGTGTAGTTTGGGTGCATTATGCATGATAGGAAGTTACTTTTTTTGCTAAAATATGTTTTTATCTAACATTTTTTTTCTCCTAAAAGAATAACCCTAAAGTCTTAAAAATTTGGCATTATCTTTGAGGCTACAAAAGCAACAACTGAAAAAATCCTAAGATTTTTAAAACTACTGGAAATATTTTTTTTTCAATAAAGTAAAAATGTTTATTTATGATTGAATGTGAAAGCTTTTGAAGATAAAGATCTTCTTATTTTAGTGGTTAGTGTTATTTTAAAATATAAAATATTTTTTTACTTATAGTAAAGTAGAGTGTAGGTCACTCCAGATTTCTTTAGAAGGTATATAAAATTTCCTTTTATTTTGAATTATTCTTTTTAAATAGTTCAGTCTTTGATGAGCGAACTAGACTAGACTACTTGGTTGTTTAACCGAAAACTTTCGGCAAACTAACTTTTCTCTATCCATCCAAAGTTTAATGGATAAGAAGCTTAGAGAGCCCCCTGGTCCACAGAGGGCGTATTCTACTAATTCCTTTGTTAATAGATCGAGAAATGAACCAACATTGCCGTCATCTGTTTCACATCCCATATGCCTTAGTCACTGCACGCGAGCCTATGACATATATGGTATCAACAAAAACAAAAAATTACTTCATACTAATATTTCTCTCACAAAAAGTTTAAAATTGGGTATGAGTAATATTTAAATGTACTAAAGAACGGAATTATTGGCATTTCCTTGTCCTCGAAGTGCTCTGCGTCTGAACCTATTGTTGAAGAATTATCAAACAAAATCCAGTACTAAAAAAATCCGTAATTCGTATTTTTTCTATAATTTTTAGTTTCATACAATTTGATTATCGTTGTTATTCATTATTTTATTTTTAATATTATTACCAGATAATTACAAAAATTTGAGTCAAATTAAATATTTATTTAATTGAAGGGGTCACAATAGACTGATGTTTGTTTGTTTTCCTACGCCCACTTTTATAGGGCTTTCAGCTTTATAGTGCTGTTCTAGGGGCGGAAATTTAGCTCATTTATTATTTGGCACCCATTTTAGTAATGGGAGGGTTAACCATTTATGGTTTTAAAATGGGAGTCCTAAATTTTGCCTTACTCAAGTGTATTTAGAAGTAGAGATCTTTAACGAGTACCTGATATCGTGCAGGCTCGGGACTGATGGTTTAATTTCCTTTCCGAGGGATGACGTCCTCAGATTTATTCACCTCCTGCGTGAATAAATCGAGGGCCAGGTGGGTATTGAACCCCGGACTTATCAGTTCAGAGGCGAGTACGTTAATCACTGAGCCCTAGAATAGGCTCGGGGCTATCATACTCGAACCTATACTGGTATACGGAGTTCGATAACCACTCTGGCCCTGGATTTATTAATGTCGGGGGTGTTAAAATCTGATCTCGTCGTGCCTTGGAGAAGACGTTATACCGTCCGTCCCGATCAGGTACTTCTTAAATATCCTACTCTAAATACACTTGAGTTAGGCAAAATTTATTACTCCGAATGTATAATGTTCATTGTGAAGTATCACAAGGGCCAATGTTTGGCCTATGTGTGTTTTATCTTGGGACTGCCACTGCAGCCTGACCTAACTTTTGGTGAACGCAACCTAGCAGATGAGAACGGAAGTGCCAGGTTAATTTGACCTATTAATGAAGGAATTAGTAGAATACGTCCTATGCGGACCTGGGCACTCTAAGCTTCTTGGAAATATCCATTAAAGTTTTGATGGATAGGATAAAGTTGGTTTGTCAAAACAACCGAATGGTCTATCTGACTCGTCGAAGACTGAAATATCAAAAATTAGGTATGAATATTTCTACATATGACTCAGCAGGAGAGTTAGATAAGGTTTTTCAAAATGTCGAGCGGAAGAGCTTAGCCTGAATATTCTCAGGAGAGAATGTCTGCACAAGTGTATGACACCTGTATGACAGTGTATGACAACTTAGACTGACTTAGTCGAAGATATCGTTTTTTTGGCGTTAATTTTTTTATATAAACTTAATTTTATTTAACTTTATTATATAAACTTAAATATTCAATGAGAGTGTTATTGCATTCAAATGAGTTTTAACAAAATCATTTTCTTAATTAAAATTCTATTGCAACGTTTCCATCAACACTTGAATTTTTATTACCTATTAGCAAAGTGAAATTCCAAGAGAGATTAAAGTAATGAAGTTTCAACAGTTTTAAGTAATACTCAATTTCATTTGTAAATGGTAATTTTAAAGTGACTTTAAAGCTGGAAGTAGATGAAGGAAGTTGTAATTTCTCATAAATCTCTAACTTGTCTTTAACTTGTTATGTTACCCCCGAAATAATTTAAACTAATTAATGAGTTTCCATGAATATATGAGGGGGGTTTTACATGAAGACTTTTCACGTGCTCCTGGTTTGTTTCAACTTTCTTTTTGAAACACAGGGCTTGTTGGTTTATTTATTTCAAAGCAAACAGCTCCATACAACCCTTGTTATATTATTAACGTGCTGTGTTTATTCTGCTTTCTGTTTATTTTTCCTGAGCCAAGATAATGTCCTGATTACTGCCATAGGCGTTCTTGTGCTCTACAGCACAATTTCTCAAACTTTTTTCAACGAAGAACCCTTTTTGCTTCAGTAGCTTTCTTGGGAACTCCAGATTCTAATGATTTTATACAATTGTAATATAAATATTTTCATATGCCTTTATAAATAGTATATATGTTTAAAAAAAAAAAAATAAAAAGTAATATTACTGCAGTGTGTATTTTTCGAATAAAAATTCAAAACGAAAAGATTTTAATTTTCACATTTTCTACAAGTAGATAATAGATAAAACAGAATTTAACACAAAGTTTATTTTGTAATCATTTTTTGCTTTATAGCCGAGAGTTTGATTCTTAAATCAGCAGCAGCATTAAGTCTACTTCAGTATTTAGTTTTTATGGCAGTATAAAAGGAAAATCCAGTTTTACATTAGTAGGTAGTGGAAAATGGCAACAATGTGTTTTTGCAATTGAAGGAAATAAATGTAAAGAAATACAAGTATAGCAAGTAATCCATTTGTCCAGGATGAATATTCAGTTTTCTATAGCTTTATTGCACTTTGCCGTATTGATAAATCATGAATTATTTTTTATAAATTATTAATTATTTCTTCAATTTTTTTTGCAAAATTGCATTGTTTTTTAATTAGGCGTTTAGCTTCAAAAAAATTTTTCTGAAAACAGAAAATATACTGTAACACCCTTTTGGTGAGATAAAAAAAATATTTCCACTCATTCTTCAGCGAATGTTCTATTTTTAGGTATATTTTCATTTTGATCCCTCAAACAGTATGGCTTGTATTGCTCTCACAAGCTTTCAGATTGAATTAGAAGTCAAATTATGTACATATTATTGAAAAATATATTTTCAGTTGTTTTAAAAATCTAAGGTTTATTTTTCGTTTATTGTTTTTGGTGCTTTAAAAATTTCAAATGCCATGTTGTCCAAAAGTAAATAAAGACTGAGAACTACTACAGTAAACATTCCAACAAATCCATTAAATATATTAATTATGAAATTGCTTCAAGTTTTAGTTTCATGTTAACCTAGTATAATTTAATTTTGTTAATTGACTATTCATGCTAATGTTTCTATTGCAAATATAAAGCACCCAACTTATGGGAAATTAACTTTGAATTTGTTCATTTTGTTTTTGTAGTTTCTTTTTTTTTAAAAAAAATATGTTTATTAGTATACTTGGTTTTTACAATTTAATTATTTTTGTATAAGAACTTGTTGAAAGGATTTATTTCTAAAGCTTGTAAAATGTTTGTATTTAATATTCAACTAATTTAATTGAAAGCTTTGTGTAAATGGTTTTGAACGGAAGGAGCTGAATCCTATGTTGAATGTTACACTCGGAAATGTTGGTTTGGTGGAATATTATTTACAAAAGAATTGCTTATAAGGTATTCAAAAGGTGTGTGTAGAGAGAGAGAGAGAGAGCGAGAGATGTATTTCTTTCTCTGATCCTAATCCTTGTGAGACCTGTAAAGAAAGGAACCTACTGTCGGCTGTGCTTGGATAAGTGGTTACTTTAGCACAATGTGCTGAGAGAAACAATGGCCAATGAACCGTGGTTGCCTCAACAGTTCTTCAAGCAACATTAACTTCTGTTACTTGAAGAGTAACTAATTTGTTACACTAATTGATACATGTTCCTTGTATATATACCATTGGATAAAAATATAGGACTCTCATAATATCTATTATTTTACCGTAACTAATGACCACTCTGTGAACATGGAACAAATCGATTTTGATATAGTGACGGCTTTACACGTTTTGGGGTCCTCTGACTCCAGAAGAGTCATATATATAGTCAACAGTCACCGCCCTGTCTTCCTGCGGGACTCTTCGCTCTTCACACCTCCTGATGACGACGATAGTCGAAATATCGATGTGAGTTATGTCTGTGTCTTTCTCTGTGTTTCCTTCGTTTTGAATTTATTATATATATATTGAACGTAGACTTTATTGCGTAGCGTTCACATTATTTGCAGAAGTAGCTTATATACTGTCATACTTGAAGTTTTCTAATAAAAGTTCATTTATTGATAAACAAATTATTATACTTTACAATCTCTCTATTTTGACTTTTTCTCTTACAATTGCATTAATTGGTGTTTTATATTTATGATATTTATCAATTGCTTTTTTTCTTGTGAAGTAGCCAGCAGTAAGTAATAACATTTACTTTTATAATTATGAGTGATGGTGAAATAATATGATGAATGTTTATCTAAAGTTTTTTCCTAAGGCTAACTTAGAAGTTTAATCTTGTTAAATTAGGCCAACTCATCTTCATTCATCATTTTTGGAAACTTTAGTTAATTTGAAAAGATTATATGTCAAGATTACTAATATAGCGTGGGCCATTACAAAAGATGACTGGTTTAGCTTTGCAAATGGCTGGCATAGTCATGAAGACGACTATGGACTGACAATAGTTAGGCATATGACTATGGACTGGCATATTCATGAACATGACTATGGACTGACAATAGTGAGGCATATGACTATGGACTGGCATAGTCATGAAGATGACTATGGACTGACAATAGCGAGGCAGATGACTATGGACGTTTCGGTCTATATAGACTTTTATCAAGGAAAATCATAAACAATAATTCTAACTTAACTCACATTAACAATAACATTAACTAATAACTATTATCATAACGAATTATACAGTCTAAAGTTTACATCAAAACTAAACATAACTTTGTATCAACAGGTTTGTCTTCATCAGGTTTCCCTTAACCACTTCTAATTACACTGCATCAAACTGTATATATATACTAGTATAAGTGGGCAGCAGATCTTGTAAACAAATGGAATTAACATGTGCAGCAGCTTTCTTCATTACGACCTTTCTGCTGATAGCCTCGATTTTCCTTACTATCTTTCGATATATTGGAGGTAATTTCTTTTTGTAATGGGCCAGAGATATGTCAAACATGACAAACAAAACTATTAAAAAAGCTAGTATAAAACGACTTTAATAAAATACTCACATGTTAAAACAGACAAGCTTTCGACCATCATAGGTCATCTTCGGGTCTACACACTTTGTCAAAATAGTAATAAGTGAATATAACAATCCTCAAAAGAAAAAGAAAAAACTGAACATAACTAATTTAACATAAATTAAACAGGAAATAACATAAGTGAAAGCAAAACCAAAAGCAGGTTCTAGCAGGGTTGCGACAAAAATTTGTAGTAGCCTGCACTCAACTTTAGTATAAGTAAATGTAATAAAGTCATTAACAAGTAACTGAGTTTGTTATTATCTTAATGGCAGAGGTAATCTATGATAGAGGTTATAAAAGTTGAAATAATTTATTTTGTCTGCTCATTAAAGTATCACTGGTTATTTAGACTACTCAGTCGGTCATCCTACTGCATAAGCCCTCAGAAATCAAAGTTTTAGCAGTGGTAAGTCCAAAATTTACATTAGCTATTCTTGCATTCGATTGTTGTAATCCGCTATATAGTTCCTGTATAAATACATTAATATATTAGTGGAAATTTAGTAGAGTCGAGAGCATATTACAAAAAGCCTCTTCGTATCCATCAATGTAGCAATCTAGGTGACTCATTTAATAAATAATGATTCTTGTATCATGTTAACGAAAATTATTCCAAAATTGTGTGAGAGGAGTGAAAAACTGTTTTCAACATATTGTAAAAAGAGTACCGCTATCATTATTGGTTTTGCCCAAATGTGTTATAGTGTTATCATAACCATGACTATTTGTTTGCCAAATTCTCAATTTTATGTGGTACTTGCCAGACAGCGTGGTTACAAACTTTTTAAATTCATTCCCGCCCATATACACGCAGACAAAAAAAAAATGCAATCAGGGGACTACAAAGTGTAAATACTTAGAATTTTTCCAATCAATTTTATCTTGAATACTATATTTTAATACAATTAAACGTATTGTAAAGTTACATTCTATACATTGAATACATTTGGATGTATTGTATTCTAAACAAATTATCTAATGGTAAAATAATTTCTGAAAGCAATACAAAAAAAAGTTCTATATCTTAAATTATAACCATTATTTTTCATTTCCTATGGCTGTAAAAATATGAAATATATTTTAAGTGAATGGTGCTATCAATTTATATTAATTTTGAGTATAAAGAAGTATATTCAAAGTTCTTTCTTGCATTAACCTTTTTACTTTAGTGCACTGAGCTTGAATTAGTGCAAGGAAGAAAACCTCAGAAATATCATTTACTTTAGAATAAAACAACAGCATATTGTTTTATACGATTTCTGCTTGAAATGCTATGAGACATATATTTGCTCATAATAAATTAAGATGCAATTGTAAAGGTATAGTGGGGGTAGTTTTCAGTAGAATGAATGTAAGTGAACTTTTGAACCCTGTAGTTGGATGCATGTCTCGACACGTCAGTCACATTCGGGCTTCGCCAGACAGAACTCAACAAGATTACCTCTCCATCATGCCAAGGTATACCTTTTATTTTATAGTTTATAGATCATATTCTATGTTATAATTTGTCATCATTTTCTTTATGTATTCTTTCACATGCATTGTATATATATTTTATCCACAATACCTGTATTTAAAGTTGAATGGAAGTTATTTTACTTATTTTGGATCCACCAATATCGAAAAAAGTCATAGTTCATCTAAATTTTTAGTGCTATTTCTTTGCAATACTTAAATCAAATGGATTTCAATGAAATTAAGCATGCATAATTACATTTCTTAGTCCAGTTGTTTTATATGATTATACCAAGCAATTGCAGTGATCCGGTTTGTCTCTTCTCCGTATTTTATGCTACTTTTCAATTACTCACTGCATGGAGATTTACTTTTATGAATTATTTGCCACATTCTGCAAATGGCGTCTGAAATTTATTTATTTCGAATAAATTAGGTTGTTTTCAACGCGTTACTGTTAGGTAAACATTTCAAACAAATTTTTGAAGTGGATATAAAAAATGTGGGATAATTATCTAATTAATAAAATACAATAGATTTTTTAAAAAATCATAGTTAGAATTTGTCTAGTTGAAAGCTTGATTTAAGCTTACGTCCTATAAGCTTTGAATGTTGAACTCATAAACTAGCCACCATCTTTGATTCCCCTCTCCTCTTTTCTTCTCACTCCCTCTTCATCCCTGTCATACACTTCTCCCTCTCTACACTATGTCGCTCTCTTTCTTTCTCCTTCTTCTCCGTCTCACACCCCTTTACCTCGCTGTCCTCTTACACTTCACTCCTGATCCATGTAACAATATGGCAATTGTATTAGTTTTTACCCTTTGTTTTCCTGATTTTCTCTTAAGCAGAGGATGAATTATTCACCTGCTCCCTTATAGAGATTAAATCAAATATGGAGTTACCTGCATTCAAGTTTACTACAAGTAAACATAATATAATTCTTGGATATACGACATATAATAATCCATTTAGCTATAATATACAAGTCTAAATGGGAGATGTTTATTTGTCTTCATTCCAGGAGGCAGTAGA
This sequence comes from Hermatobates lingyangjiaoensis, assembly GCA_026182355.1. Classification (NCBI taxonomy): domain Eukaryota; kingdom Metazoa; phylum Arthropoda; class Insecta; order Hemiptera; family Hermatobatidae; genus Hermatobates; species Hermatobates lingyangjiaoensis. Next base: position 433,076 of record JAPFBL010000290.1, on the reverse strand, counting down.
GATAGTGATTGGTCCACTTATCAATATATACGCTTATTTTTGTATATCACACCACTGATGCATATAATATCATTAGTATAACTACAACAGTACTAAATTTTGTCTTATTCAAGCGTATTTAGTTTAGTAGATCTTTAACGAGTATCTGACATTGTACTGGTTCGAACCAGACAGTTTGACTGATTTATTCGCATCCCTTGTGAATAAATAGTGGGCCAGATAGGTATCGAACCCTGGACCTACCAGTTCAGAGTCGATTCCGTTAATCACTAAGCTAATGGACCCTAGTTAACAATTTAACGACAGCTTTGACTTCACAGAGTCAAACCTTTAGTCAACTTTAGATCACAATTACCACTTTACTCCAAATTTTACCAAACTAGTGATTGACTATCCAGTGGAATCATTCTTAATCATTATTACATTTTCTTAAAAAGTCGCTCTCTTTCTGTAAGAATCTCCTTCTCTCCGTCTCACACCCCTTTATCTCGCTGATCTCTTCACTTCACTCCTGATCCATGTAACTATTATGCAATTGTATTAGTTTTTACCTTTGTTTTCTGATTTTCTCTTAAGATAGACATGAATTCATTCACGTGCTCTTATAAGATTAAATCAAAGTCTGTGAAGTACCTGCATTCAATGTTTAACTACATAGTAAACATAATATATTCTTGCGTTACACATATATGAGGTTCCATTTAGTATAATGTACAAGTCTAAATGGGAGATGTTTATTTGTTTTCATTCCGGGAGGCAGTAGAGATAGTGATTGATCTACTTATAATATGGAATACGCTTATTTTTGTATATCTTACCACTGATGCATCTAATATCATTAGTATATACTACATTTATCTGAAATCCAAATACGAAATAGATTCTTACAGGAGAAGCAGTGGCTTTTGGTTCCAATAGCCATTGGATATCTTACTAGTTACTGGACCCCTTCTACATTGAAAATTTTAGACAAAGTTCATTAAAACTTGAAAATATCCTTATTTTATCTGAAAAATGTCAGAAACATAAAGAATATCGTTCAAGTTATTTTTACACTTAAAATGTAGGTATTATATCTTATTAAAAGAGTATATTCAATTTTGAATTATGTTTTAAATTTTTTGTTCCGTTATATAATTATCATACTGGGAATTTTACGGCTTCCTAGTATTTCATTGAAATCACTTTTCTTTTCTTTTGTCAAAAGTCATACTTGTACATATCAATTCATTCTGAGCGAGTGTTATCTTTTCCTGCGTGCTGTACTCTGTTATAAGGTTACTCTGTAAAAAATATATTAGTAATTACCCAGTTTTACACACTCATCAATTTCAAAGCCAGCTAAGCAGTATTATAGGTAATATTGAAGTTTTTAGAATGAACTTTTAAGTCCTATTTAAACATAGTCATGAAGATGAATAGTCATGAATCTTTGTTTTTCAAATCATTAGTTGTGGAATCCGTAATTGTGTGGTATTTACTCATTCTGAGGTAAAATGGATAAACAAACAAAAGTCTTCACACAAATAAAGTTTTATTTAACAACAACAACGCGTTTCAAACACTTTGTGTTCATCATCAGGAAGACACCAATAGGATGTGATTGCTGAAGAGTTGGTCCAGTGAAAGCAACACATTGAAGAGTAGTTTTCACTGGACCAACCCTTCAGCACCACATCCTTTGGTGTCTTCCTGATGATGAACACAAAGTGTTTGAAACGCGTTGTTGTTGTTAAATAAAACTTCATTGTGTGGAGACTTTTGTTTTTTTATCCATTTTACCTCTTTGTTTTTCTTTGATGACGACTGTATAGGAGAGTGTGTAATAAGATGTAAGTCTGGGACCAATGAGAGCAGTCTAAAATTAGATCCTTCGTTGTGATTCCATGAAAATAGGTATTTTCAGGACGTTCTAGAGTTTTGAATGTTAACGGATTATCAATGGTCAGCAGGGGGGGGGGGGGGGGGGGGGTTGCTACGCCACGGCTCACATTATGTTTTTTTCTTTTTTTTTTTTTATTTATCTTTCACATTGGGGGTCAGGCTAGCTCAGTGGTTACGTGCTCGCCTCTGAAACTTATAGGACCGGGGTTCGATCCCCACCTGGTCCTCGATTTTTTCATGTGGGAGGTGAATAAATCTGAGCACGTTGTCCCTCGGAGAAGGACGTTAAATTGTCGGTCCCGAGCCTGTACGATGTCAGGTACTCGTTAAAGATCCCTACTCTAAATACACTTGAGTTAGGCAAAATTTAGGACTCCCACTGTAGAATCAATCTTCATTGTGTGGTATCGCAAAGGGCCAATGCTCGGCTTAAGTGTGTTTCTTGTGGGACTGCCACTGCAACCTAACCTAACCTATCTTTGACACATTGGGGCAGTGCAAGAGGATGTAGTAGTATGAACCATTGTGAGTGATAAACAGCTATAAGACAGATAGTTTTCAAGTTTTATTTCTAGCAAAGTCTGACCTAAATAGAAGTCCATCATCTATTCTTTACTGTTCTAATCTTAGAATGGCTGATGAGAAAGTGAAAAAGCCTGCACAATGCCAACTGGAATGAGTGCATTCTAAACAATTCCGACCCGCTTCATTCAATTGATTCAGTCTGTCCAACTTTTTCTAGCTATTTGAAACTCATTGTTGTATGAAATGCTTCATAGTGATGAATTAATTAGCATAACTGTAGATGCAACTTACTTGTTCTTATTACCAACTATTCTTTTCTCGTTTCAACATTTTATGGTCTGAGCTATAAAAAGCACAAATCCGTTGTACCTCAACTGTATACATCATACGATTCAATATACACTGTACTGTGCAACAGACGAGTTCAAAAGAATTTGTATATTTCAAATACGCATTATTTAAATAACAACCTTTATTTGTCTTAAAAATAATTTGTTTTAATTATCTTTGGTATTTTCTTTAATTTATAGTATTCATTTAGGTTTGTAGTAGTATGTACTCAATAATAGGACTTAGGTCTATCGATCAATAACTATTTTTCTCAATGTCTCAAAGTTGTGTGTGTGTGTGTGTGTGTGTGTGTGTTTGTGAGTGAAAGAGGGAGAGAGAGAGAGTGTGTGTGTGTTTGTGTCTCCTTCTTGTATTCATTATATCTCTTGCAGTTTGATGTTCGGAGTTCAACTGCAACAAATAAATCTCGAGAACAACTCTAAGGTGATACCTATGAGTGCTTAGTAAGAGAATATTAAGGAAATTGGGTTTAAATTACATCAAAAAAAAAAAAAAGAAAGAAATATTAAGTTGATTTGAGGAGACGTCTAAGTCCTTGGAAATATAACTGATTGTTACGTTATCTCATCCAGTTTAAATGACATGGTGTAAGATTTTAATTCCGATAAACTGTTTTAGTTTCAGATAAACTTTCGATGAATTCTGAAAGTTTTCACGAAAGTTCTTGTAACAAACAGAATTTCTTATCTCATTCTAGTATATTTCATCCATTAGATAGCATTATTTGTGTTAATAAATGGCCACATCAAAAGATGAACTTTCTAGCGGAAACTGAATCGAATTAAAAAATGTTTCTTATAAGAAATATGCTGTTTGGAATTGTGTTTTCTCAATGTCTCAAAGTTGTGTCTGTGTCCTTGTCTGTGTCTGTGTTATTATTATTATTATTATTATTATACAATTATTATTCTTCAGGTCGTGTACGTTATACCTCTATTAATCTCAAGACATTAAATTAACATATTAGAAATAGTATTAATTTGTATAATATTGACGGGCAATGACTAACAATCTTGCCTGTCTCAATTGAAACAAAATTTCAATTACACTTCTAATTCACAAAAAAAAAATGGGACAAATATATTGGCCCTTGGTCAATAAAGTGTGTTAATAAACGTTATTGCTTATGCGTCTAGATCTACAATGGATAAATGAATGTTACTTTAAATTATCTGACTCAGGCGATTTGATTGAGTTTTACATTCATACTCGTACAGAGACCACACGGGAATGGCATGTCTCCTATCAAGTGATTTGTCTTATCTAATCTTACCAAAGCCTGACCAACATACTTTTGTATTGCAACAGACCTAAAGTCTTGATCGGGAAAAATATCAAATTATTATTAATTCCTGTGCAACTTATAATTTTCTTATAACAATTAGAGGTTTCATTATTTTACTGTTTAAAATGGAAATATATTTTATAGAACGTAATAGAATACTAAACTAAAAAAAAAAATTGTATTCAGTATTACTCGTGTATTAATTATTGAAATCTGTTAGGAGTTCAGCTATCCTTTTCTAAGTAGTCTTCATTTGTAATTTTTCCGTTTAGGTTAGACTAGATTAGTTTACAGTGGTAGTCCCACAAGGGAACACACATAGGCCGAACATTGTCCCTTTGTGATATTATGACGAATCTATATTGGGAATCCTAAATGTTACCTAACTCAAGAGTATTTAGAGTAGGAATCTTTAACGAATACCTGGTATTGTATAGTCTCGGGACTGATGAACTGTTGAACATATAGCAACAAATAAGATTACGAGATACTTACTAGGATCGATATTTCAAAGCGTAGGAAGTGTCAGAAAGAGACTAGCAGAGAAGGAGAAGCGTTACGACGTTATAGATGAACGGTGCAGGCATTCCTCGGTTTGGACCGTTTCTAGAATACATGTTATATATATATATATATATATATATATATATATATATATATATATATATATATATATATGAATGATCAAACCACAATAAGAAATGGGAAAACAAGACTAAGATCTTTCAACCGTAACAAGCGGTCTTCGTCAGAGTCAAAAACCCAACTGAGTTGGGTTTTTGACTCTGACGAAGACCGCTTGTTACGGTTGAAAGATCTTAGTCTTGTTTTCCCATTTCTTATTGTGGTTTGATCATTGATTGTTGTTTCACGTGTTTATGTGAAATCTTTATATATATATATATATATATAATATATAAATATATTGTCATGCCATATAACCCATGTTTAAAAGATCTGCCAACGTTTTTGAAAAAGCTGGATGTCCCCGTTGTGTTCAGTAATAATAGTAACTTGTTCAATAGACTGGTTAATAATAAGGGGGAAGAAAAAAGATAGCTGTGTATATAGGATACCCTGTAACGATTGCCAAATGTCTTATATTGGACAGACAAGTAAAGGTTTTCTTACAAGACTAAAACAACACCAATATTCTATTAGACGGGAAGATGAAAAGAGTGCCTTGTACTTACATGTAAGGAACAAAAATCATTTAATAAATTGGAGTGAAGCAAAAGAATTAATTTTTGTGGCTTCAGAAAGAAAGAGAAATATTATTGAAAAATGCCTTCATAAAGAACTTCTATGGAAATTTAATAAACAATAGTCCTGGATTGTACAAACTGGATGAAATATTGACAAAAGAAATAAGTAAGAAAATTATGACCCCTTCAATTTTAGGAACTTTAAATTTAGACAGGGATGCCAGCAATCCTGAAGACTTCAATCAACCAGGTTAACTTGCTAATATACTTGTTGTTTGGTTCATTTAGCTCTCTGATGATGTTTTGACGAAAGGCCTTGGAGCATTATATGTAATATTATTTGGTTTATCGTGGTATTTAATTTCATATATATGTATATATATTATATAACCAAATTTTATGGAAATTGTATATTTGACACTGGTAATAAAAATATAATTCACAGCGAGTAATATTTTTAGTACGAGAGAATTTATATAACTATTCCATTGAAGTCAACTTACATTACAGATGGAAATTAAAAGATAAATCATTTTATTAACAAATTTTAGTAATTCAAATATGTGAAATCTAAGTTTTGTTTTAGTAAAGTCACAAAAGTTAAATAATTGGTAATAGTGTTAATAATATGAATTCTTCAGTACGCGGTATGAAGAATTCATATTGGTAGAAAGTAGTCTTTTCAACTTACTTATGAGCTCTTTTAATTATTGAGATTTCTCATGAATTGTTTTGTGTAATCATTTACGGTTAAAAAAAAACAATTAACTAGTTAGCAAGTGTTAGAACCATGAGAAAAAAAATGGTGCAGTTTTAAATAAGCCAGTTGTGTATGCAAAATAAAAAAAAACTTTTATAAACCAAGGAAAGATCTCTATTGTTAAGGAGGAGTTTGTTTGGACAATGCATATTAAAAAAAAAAAAACAAAAAAAAACGTGATTTTGTGAATGTTAGATACATTGTTGTAAAGGAAAGCTGGAGTGCGGTAGGAAAGTGAATGTCTAACAATAGGAAAGAGGAATGCAGGTGGACTGCGAATTATCTGTGGGTCGTCGGAATCGATTTGGTTCAGACTCGCCCGTTCTTTTCCTCCAAAAACCTCTTAACGACTTGGCATTATGTCTTCATGTAGCCTTTATTGCGGCTTCTTTTATATGTCTATTCCTATTTATTCCATAATTTCAACTCAATAAACTCTCTATTATGTTCTATTATAAAAAGGTAAATATTGTTTCCGTTAAGTAAATTAATATTACTACATCCATTAACTGTGCAATCTGTTATAGTGTGGTATTCACTCTTGTTAGGAAAAGGATTCAGTATCCACACAAAAAAGTTATTACAATAAATTAAACAACGTGTTTCGAACACTTGATGTTCTTCTTCAGGTTACACCTAGAAAAAATATATATATGCATTTAAGAGCTTTGATAACATAGAAGGCGAAATAACTAAAATGAATACATCTGATACTATTGAGTTATAACGGGATTAATATTGAAATGGCTTAAATTGATCCTTACTTAAAAATACATACTGAGACATGTCTAATTTATACATGTCTAGCAGAAGTTATGAAATTAGTTAGCAGAACAGGTAATTAAGAATCACTTTTATGTATAAATTAGACGTGTCTCAGTACGTATTTTTAAGTTAAGGATTAATTTAAGCCATTTCAATATTATTCCCGTTATCACTCAATAGTGTGAGATGTGTTCATTTTAATTTAATTAATTTGCCCCTATGTTATCAAAGCTCTTAAATGCATATATATATATATTTTTTTTTCTAGATGTAACCTGAAGAAGAGCATTAAGTGTTTGAAACACTTTGTTTAGTTTCTTGTAAAAAACTTTTTTGTGTGTACACTTAATACTTTTTCTAACATAATATTACATCTAATTATTGAATAAATTGTGTAATATTTCTTGCATACTAATACTGTATATAACGAAATCTCTAGTGTAATTAAGCTAACTGTTTTATCTATGTAGGGTAAAAAGCTAATGAAATGGTCTCCACATATAATGTTATGTACTCATAAGTAATGTTATGTTTTCTCTATAACTAAAATCCGTTCTGTGATTAGTTGTTTGTATGAACATATATAAAAATTCAAAAATATATCAACCGTTTCATAGATAGAATAGGTCTGTTATCTAATCGGGATTCAGTCAAGCTTCTAGATTCAAAAACAAATTCTCGTAATATTCCATTCTCTTATTGTTTATTTGTTGGATGCTTATATATGATTTCTTATCATCCTTTGTTTGTAGGCCTATGAAAAAGGTTATGAATAAAACCCAAACGTTGGGTTTTATTTATAAATAAATTTAAAAATATAAATATTATTTAAAAATTTCATTTTTGAACTTAGAAAATTGACTGAATCCCGGATTAGATAACACACCTACATTTATATATATATATATATGATCAATGATCAAACCACAATAAGAAATGGGAAAACAAGACTAAGATCTTTCAACCGTAACAAGCGGTCTTCGTCAGAGTCAAAAACCCAACTGAAAGTTTTCAACCCTGTTGAAAGATCTTAGTCTTGTTTTCCCATTTCTTATTGTGGTTTGATCATTGATTGTTGTTTCACGTGTTTATGTGAAATATTTATATATATATATATATATATATATATATATATATAAATAATTTAAATTACACAAAGCACGACACAGAAAAGAGAATACAAAGAAAACTTACAGAATTCAATATTTCGAACTGTTGTTCGTCATCAGGAGAGTAGACTAGTAGAGAGACGAAGTGAGAGAGATCTCCCCACGTCGAAGAACGGAGCGCGTGATTCGCGCTCCGTTCTTCGACGTGGGGAGATCTCTCTCACTTCGTCCTCTCTACTAGTCTACTCTCCTGATGACGAACAACAGTTCGAAATATTGAATTCTGTAAGTTTTCTTTGTATTCTCTTTTCTGTGTCGTGCTTTGTGTAATTTAAATTTTTATAGTCCTTGTGGACCGTTTCTTATTTTTAGTATATATATATATATATATATATATATTAGTATAAATAGGCAGCAGATCATCTTTTAAACAGGTATCATTAAAATTAACCGCAGTCTCGGCATTCACGATTTCAAGACTGAGAGATTCGATCCTACGAACTAACCTCCTGCTAACAGGGTTCAACTGGAAAGGAGTTGGCCAAGTGACATGTTAAATTAAAATCGATGACTCATGCTTAGTCATTGCTATAAATAGATTAAAAGGGTAGTAGAGGTTAATATAAAGAGAAGGTCAAAGGTCAATAATGTACAAGAAACAAGCGGTTAGAATGTTAGAATAAAAGAGTTGAAGGTCAACGGTATAACTGGACACATATATATATAAACAATTAAAAAAAAGGAGCGATGCCTCTGCCTTCCTACGGGACTCTTCGCCTCCTGATGACGACGATGGTCGAAATATAGAAGTGAGTTACTCCTGTGTCTATCTGTTTGCTATCTTTTTTTTAATTCGTTTTTATTTAAAAGTCCGTTGGACCGTTTCATTTAATTATTATATATATATATGATCAAACCACAATAAAAATGGTAAAACATGACAAAGATCTTTCAACCGTAACAAGCGGTCTTAGTCAGAGTTAAAAACCCAACTCTGACGAAGACCGCTTGTTAAGGTTGAAAGATCTTATTCTTGTTTTCCCATTTCATATTGTGGTTTGATCATTGATTGTTATTTCACGTGTTTATGTGAAATATATATATATATATATAATTTTATATGTACTGGCGAGCAGACCTTCATTCAAATATATTTCATTAAATTGTTTCCCTACTTTTATTCTTTCGTATTCTTAGATACTGTTTCCAATTTTCTGATTAAGGACTCCGTTAAGTATCTCGGAAATACGAAAGAATAAAAGTAAATTTTATTTAATTAAATTATTTATATATATAATATATAATATTATATATAATATATAATCAATGTTCAAACTACAAAAAGAAATGGGGGAAAACATCGTCACATAAGAGAAAAACTAAAGCATTTCTTGTTGTTGTGCCCTCCTCTCCAAAGAAATGATTTGTTTCCAGAAGACTCGGTGATCTTTTGTTACTAAGCAAAGTAAAGGAATTTTAAATATTAACATGGAATTCCAGATATTCTCCGAGGCCCGCACTAAAATACGTCTTGGGCCGCATGTGGCCGGCGGGCCGTAGTTTGCCCATGCCGGTTCTAAAGTGATAAAACGTTTCTACCTCTTGGGTCAAGTAGGTTGAAGAGGAAAAGAGAAAGTTTCTCAAGCAATGGTCGTCAAATTTGTTTGCTTACAAAAACTGACTGTGTAGGACTGCCAAGACATGCATAGTCCAAGTTGGCAACATCTAGGTGTAATTTAGAGAAAAATATTAATGAAATGCGGATAGTAAGGAGGCTATACTTCAAAAGACGAGGGCTGAAAATAGAACCAATTTAGAACAACAAATCCATAACAGGTGTTTCCTATGATTATGCTGGTCCAGGCCTTTTTAGCTATTGCCTGGGCCAGATTTAAAATCTCATATTTAGTAACAGATAATTTAAATTTTTAGAAAGTTCAGGAAATTTGCTTTAACATGAAAACTTTTTTTATACTGAAAATTTGTTTCTTACCAAATGCTAAGAAATTGAAATTATCATAAAAACAATGTCGTCATATTTATATTGCGGTCCATTCGGAGAAGGCAGAAGTGGAGAAACCAAACCGGTCCTATATATCGAACTTTTTAGGTTTTCATTTTTGATAAATTTTGGAGTCTCCGGAACATAAGAAAATGTTTCAAACGCTAATAGTAAATGAAGTGATGTAAATTGACATTAAAAAACAATTATTTACACAAAAAGTGTATTATAAAAGAAAGTCTACGCGTTCTGAACATTTATTGTTTAGGAAATAAGATGTAAATTATAAAAGAGAAATTTTAGTTAAATGAATTATTTAACGATGAAATCTTAAAAGGGTTTCACTATTCTAATTATAATTCCTTAATTGATTTTTGCTTACGATTTGTTTCTAATAGCATTCAGTCATAAACAAGAGACATTTTTTCATAGATTAAGATTTTGACTTACTTTCGTAACATGTACAGGGTATATTGAAGAAAAGTTGTAAAAAAAAAGTTTACAGTGGTATCTCGATGTTTGAATGAATTTGAACTCGAACAAATAGTGGTTCAAACAGAGATGTCGAGAATAATACGCCTTCAAAATTTTAACATAATTTTGGAACTTGAAGAGTCTTTCAAACCCGACTACGACCAAATATTATTCCATTTCCCATTATGTTTTTCTATTGGGAAAATTTGTTTTAGTTTTGGTTAAATTAATTACAGTAAGCATTATCATGAAAGATATTTTTATATACAGTTCCTTCAGAATGAAGGCTTGTTCTGTAATTTTCGCCGTTATGAGTAAATACCACACAGTAAATGATTGCTTAACAACTGAAACCTTGAATTTCTTTTAAGGTCATGCATATAGAGATAAGTCACAAAAGTTTGGTGAATATTAGCATAGTGATGTCAGTTTTATCATAGAATCCCTTAGGATGCCTATCTTTTAACACAGCTTTCTCATGATCATTTCATCTTGTAATTTCCAATAACTTCATAAGTTTTAATCAGGCTTGGAAAACCTTTGTAAACTGTGGGCTGCAATATATAAAGTCCAAGTGACCGCGGGCAGGATGGTAATTTCTGTGGTATTTGTATACATATACAATACATGAACTTTAAATCACAATGGAGAAAGGAAAGCAATAGCAATAAATGTTCTGAGGCCTTTCAATGTATGTCATCAGAGAGCAAAAACTGATGACATACAAAAACTGAGAGTCATTGTTTTTGCTCTCTGATGACATGCATTGAAAGGCCTCAGAGGATTTATTTCTATTGCTTTCCTTTCTCCATTGTAGTTTAAACTTCATTGATTGCATCGTGTTTTTATTTCTTGTGATTTTGCTGCGTATACAATATATGTATATATGAATTAAACAGCCACAATAAACAAATATATATTAGATACAATGCTCTAAGGCCTTTCGTTACAACATCATCAGAGAGTTGAATGAACTTAACAAAAAATTTTTTTTTTTAGTTCATTTAGCTCTCTGATGATGTTGTAATGAAAGGCCTTATAGCATTGTATCTAATATATATTTGTTTATTGTGGTTGTTTAATTCATATATTATATCAAGAGTTATTGTTGATTATTAATTTATAAATCTTCCAACTGGCCTAGTTTGTCAGTGTCTATACATTTTTACAGAATAATAACAGCTATTTATAATGCAGTTCTCGATCATAATTCCTTCTAGAATTTTTGTCGACAACCAAAACTAATTTTCCCATAAGAGTAACATAATGGAAATAGGATAAATGATAAATCGACTTCTGAGAGCATATTTTTCTCGACATCTCTGTTTGAACTACGATTTTTTTTGAGTTCAAATTCCTTCGAACCCTCAGATACCACGGTATACCTTTTTTTTTTCATCTTTCCTTCAATCTACCCTATATATTTTACTAAAGTAAATCAAAATCTCAATCTATGAAAGAATTTCCCTTGTTTATGATTGAAGTCTATTAGAAACAATTTGTAAGCAAAAATCAATTAAGGAATCATAATTAGAATAGTGAAACCCTTTTAAGATTTCATTAGTTCTACTGAGGAAAATGCAAGAGGTTACAATAAAATATGGGCAAGCTACAACAAGAAAATACTAGGGAGAAAATGCTGGAAGGAATACAATTCATGATTTAAGGGAGAAAGAGGTGTTTCCATTTAGCTATTATTCTTGCCATCAAGAAGGGTTCCTCAAGAGCTCCTTTAATATCTACTCCAAAATAATTTCTATCTTACTTCCAATATTTTGCTAGTAGATTTTTAAATTTCAAATTAAAACGTTTTACATTTTCTACGTATAAATTATTCATAATGTAGTTAGTTAAAACATTTCAAACGAAACGTCAATATTTCAGAATTAAATTTGTTAACTATAAATCTATCCTTAGTTATAAAGAAAACATTTTGATTTAAAAAATGATGGGCTCCAGACAATTACATTTTGTTTTATTAACAGCTATTAAAAGTGTATTAATATTAATTGTTTGAAAAATTACCTGCATGAATAATCAAGGACAAGAGTGAATTTACCAGTCCACGGGCGAGCATGTAAGCCAGTGGGCTACCCTGGGAATTAGAATGATGTTACTCTCTTTTAAGGGGCCAGGTTAGCTCAGTGGTTAACGTATTCGCCTTGGCCGTCAATCCTTTATAATCTAATGGGAAAGAAAAACTGGGAATAGGTATTCCTTGTTCGAATCAAACTCTCATATACCGTGTGGATTGATTACATTAAAAGTAATTTAATTAGCATAAAAGGACTTACAGAAATAAGAATTTATTAATAAGGAAAACTTCGAACTTAACAATGTTAATCGTCCAAACTTTCTACTAAACTAATATTAATATTACCACAAAGGTACATGTAATATAAATATAACATAGAGACATTAACAAGTAAAAATAGAAATAACTGTATCATATTTTAACAGTTACATATTTAAATGAGTTATAATTAGTAAAATCCATGAAACAATTAATTTTATACGAATCAATTAATGTTCGACTAATTTGATATATCACTTCTATAATTAATTGAAGTTAGTCTAATTGGATATTTCACTTCTATAATTAATTGAAGTTTGATTCTTTTTAATATATAGGATTTCCAATCCTATTGAATGCTGTTCATCTAACTTTCTAAGTGTAATAAGCGTGCTCTCATTGAATAAGAACACTTAAAAAGGATTTGTATCTGCAATGTGAAACATAATGCCTTGCTTGCCTGTAAAATCTTTTCAGTTTTCCAAAATTAATGGTATATTCTGTATATATAATGTTTTATCGAGGAAAAGCCGTTATGAAATTAGAAATTCGGTAGCTCCTTATAAACGTATGATATTGAATTAAGAAGTAATAATATGGTTCAAGCAGGATTAAGGGGGCGAAATGGGGCGAGAAGTGCTTTCAGAGTTCAAGTGGAGTCAACAAGGGCTGCTTGCTCCTTTAAAAACCCTTGTAGTCAATTCAAAACCTATCTCCATAGGAAATTAATTGAATTAATTAAAATTGTATCTAACTTATTTGGTATTCTTTGTGTATTGATGATTGTGTAAACAAAGTTCGTATTTGCACAGTAAGCATATGAAATAAAAGTTAACATCTAAACAGCAGTAAGGGATTGAGAAATAGGAGAAAGATCTCAAATACAATATATATTATTATATATATATATATATATATATATTATATATATATATATTTGTAAAGCTTTAAATATATCACTCGCGATCCGTCCTTCGACGTGGGGAAATCTCTCTCACTTTGTCCTGTCTTGTAGTCTTCTCCTGATGACGAATAACAGTTCGAAATGTTGAATTTAGTAAGTGTGTATTTTATCTTTTTTCTTTGTCGTGTAATTTAAAGTTGTATAGTCCCTGTGGATCGTTTCTTCAATTTATTATATATATATATATGTTTCTAAAATTTTTATGCCAATTTCATGCTTGGTTACCTTTTTAGAGAATTTCTCTAATGTGCTACAGGCTCGTCTCAGTTCCTCGGGGAATAAAAAAATCAACTGACTCAAACTTTTCCTTTCATAAATACACATTCTAACACTATTTATATCTAACACTATTTAACAACTAACTAAATATTATTTTCAATAAAACAACGATATGTTTCGGTTCGTAGACCATCATCAGGCTAAGATTACGACTAAAGTATAGAGTATATTACAATGTAATGTCACATCGTGTGAGAGTCAATGCACAAAACTGAACTATTCCTAGTTGGGGTATTAGATAGTGTTAGATATCAATAGTGTCAGAATGTGTATTTATGGAAGGAAAAGTTTGGGCCAGTTGATTTTTTTATTCCCCGAGTAACTGAGAAGAAAGAGCCTGTAGGACATTAGAGAAACTCTCTAAAAAGGTAACCAAACATGAAATTGGCATAAAATTTTTAGAAACACATTTGCAAGAAGGATTGCGATCAACATTCACTAATATATATATATATATATATCTTCTCTCCTGAAGACGGTTCAAACCGAAAATTAGAGACTGTAAGTGTGTTCTTTTGATTTCTCTATGTTTCTTTGTCTATATTGAACTATATTTGTCCGTTTTGGATCGTATTTCCAACGAAAAAGTATATATATATATATATATATTAAACTTGAAGAATAAAAAATTGAAACAATTTGTTTTTGAACCTTTGAAGATGAGTTTTCAAAGTTTAAGTTTACATGCTACATGTAAAAACTTTGTTTTCGAATAAAATTCAAGCTGTACCTTCAGTAATTGTATCTTATTTTTCTCTTCAATCATTTTCTTTAAATTTTAAATATATATTTTTGCTTATTAAATTTTGTTTAAAGTTTTATTAAAACATATATATTTTACTTAAATATACAATTACGTAGTAGAAAGCAAACTGGAGCTTGCAGTGGCTGTCCCACAAAGAAACACACATAGGCCAAATACTGGGCACTTTGTGATACCACACAAAGAAAAATTATTCTACATTGGGATTTCTAAATTTTGCCTAACTCAAGAGTATTTAACGAGAACCTGACAGCGTACAGGCTCGGGACCGACTGCTTAACGTCCTCTCCGAGAGACGACGTGCTCAGATTTGTTCACCTCCCGCATGAATAAATCGATGGCCAGGTGGGTATCGAACCCCGGACTTACCAGTTCAGAGGTGATTATGTTAACCACTGAGCTAACCTGGTCCCCATACATTTACGTAATTTTTGCATTGGTTAAAGATTAAAGCCTTAAAGATTAAAGCTTTCAAGATCAAAAGACGTTAAGTCACTCCGAAGTGAATTGATATTCACAACTACTATATATTAATGGAATATTAAGTTCAACCAAGTCCCCTCCACTCGCATTTCCTATAACTTTAATAGTATAGTCTATGACTTAACTTCCAGTAATCTAATATTAACTATCAAAAGTATGATTTATTTTATGTCCTTGAACGTGACCAGTTCCTGAGGTCTTTGTTGAAACACTAGTCACGTATGAAAAATTTAAATATTACTCTTGTGTGTGAATCATCAAATTACATCAGAAGAAATTGCACTGTTTAGTTACTCTAAACTGCCTCTTATCCAATATCCTGTTTAGTTTCATGTTCATATGTCGGTATATAATCTGCCTTCGGCATCGAATTTATAATCCATATATATATATATTATATATATATATATATCAATGATCAAACCACAATAAGAAATGGGAAACAAGACTAGATCTTTTAACCGTAACAAGCGGTCTTCGTCAGAGTCAAAAACCCAACTCTGACGGGTTTTTGACTCTGACGAAGACCCGCTTGTTACAGTTGAAAGATCTTAGTCTTGTTTTCCCATTTCTTATTGTGGTTTGATCATTGATTGTTATTTCACGTGTTTATGTGAAATCTTTATATATAATATATATATATATATATATATATATATGATCAAACCACAATAAGAAATGGGGAAACAAGACTATCCTTATTGTGGTTTGATCATTGTTTGTTATTTCACGTGTTTATGTGAAATCTGTTTATATATATATATTTTTTTTTCGATGAAAATACGATCCGAAATGGTCAAATACAGTTCAATGTACATAAAGAAACATAGAGATATTTTTTTCCTTTTTACTATAAGCTTTGTATTCTAATTTCTTTATTCAACATCAAAATTTTTCTTCAAAAATTATCTTTGACCTCATGTTGGTTATTCGTATAGTTTGTAAAAATATTTTCCCCTTTAAGATGATTGCCTGGCTTTCAGATTATATGCGAAGAAAGGTTTCAGCAACTTCAGAGTTTGCATTCTTCGTATTATGTTAATTACAATTATAAATAGTAGTAATGAAAAACATTTTTGTATATCACAAAACTGATGGATATAATATCATTGAACATTAAATCATAATAAGAAATGAGAAAAAAAGACCAAGATCTTTCAACCTTAACAAGCGGTCTTTGTCAGAGTCATATCCCAACTGAAACCAAATATGTAGGTATTTGAAACCCCTGAAACCGTAAATCAGGTAAGGGGTTGAAATGAGTAGGGGGAAGAGAGGTATTTCAAAGGGTGTAAAGTGCAGGAAAGGACAATAGTCGAGGGAGGGATGTTTGGGCAAACAAAAGAGTACAGGAAGAAAAAATAGAAAACTTATCAACCCTCTTGGATGAGGATATTACCCATGTTAGGACTAAGTCAAATCTGAACAAACCATTAGTAATGTTTATAATATTTGATCTATTAAATTTAATCAGAGAGGATTCTATAAAATTTCCAACACCGGATTCTCATACGTAATCATGTTCGTATCTTAGTCCTTTTTCTCACTTCTTATTCTGGTTTCAATGTTGATATGTAAATTATCTGTTGGCCAGTAGTGTTCAACCTTTTTGTGCCACGAACAGGCTTCAAGTAAAACTGAACTAATCAATAGTTCAACTGACTTTTATTTATAGGATTTTTTTTAAACTGAAATAAAAACTAGGAAAAATATTTTGCTTTGTCTGTAACCTTACAAAAGCCATATGTAAACAAATATTAATTGTAAAGTTAAATACAACTAGCTTCTTTTTTTTTGTGTTTAACTAAATTTTGGAGTTTTTTTTAGTCGTATAGTTTATGTGGAAAAGAGGACATTGTGAGCGAAACAAGTGAGAATGAGATAATATTTCAAAATAAGTTTCAGAAGATAAAATGTGTGGGGCTTTATTCTGAATGACATACTATATTGTCATGGACCCAGTGGTTAGAGTTTCAGATCAATGTTAATATACATACTTAGAATCTACTGGAATAGCTTACTTCACCTATTTGAGGCCAGTGTTAAATTTCACAGGTTCAAACAAATATATAAAAATGAACATTATTTAGAGAAAATATTTCACTTAATTTCACAAAAACATACATTTACTTAATCAACGTTTCAAAAACTTAAAAGTTAATTGATGTCGTTAAACATATCTTCTTCATTATTCCTCTAGTTTATTATACCAATTCATTAAACTTACTAGATTCCAGAAAGACTGGGAAATCAATGTTTGCCGTTTTAGTCTTGCATGGCATATTTAAAAGAAGCTATTTGTTTGATTTTAATTAAAAAATATAAATTAATTAATAAATTAATATAATAATTAATATAAATTAAATTAATAAATTATTAATTAATTAATTTAATTAATAGAAAAAAGTCGTAACAATTTTATATATTGAATCATTCGTTTTTTTCCTAATATATTGATAATTCCGGATAAAAAAGAATATGTATTACGCTACTTACTTTTTCCTTAGATTTAAGGAAAATAGAATTTATGTCTCAACTTTTCTTACCTTTACTGCTTACTATAAGCCGACCTTCCCTCCCTCCCTCTATCTCCGAGTAATGATCTTTTAAGAAATAATAAAAAAAAACTTACAATAATAACACTAGTCAACATTTTTTTTTGGTTCAAAAGGTTTCTAAGCTGATCTAGATTAATTTCAGGGTGCTGATTCCGAAAATCATACTAATTTTTTCTCATCAGGTCAAGTCATTGAAATGTTTACTATTTCATACCTTTTTTTTTACCTTAAAATCAGGTGCATTTCTAAATATATTCCAGCGTAATAATTACAATTGTAGTTTGTTATTGTGATCTATGTGAAATGATAATGTGATTGCAAACCTTAAAGCTTTTACTTCCGTTTTCTCTCTTTTTTTTTTTTTTTTTTTTTTTAGTAATAAGTAAGCATGGCTACATCTTCTCCTAGGCGACGTTGCTTAAACAAATGTGTTTTGCTATATTGCGGTTAAAAGATCTTACTCTTTTTTCCCCATTTCATATTGTTGTTTTTGATCATTAATTCAAATAACTCATGTCAATTACTCTACTTTATGGAATGTACAAATATTAATATCAGCCAAAAGGTTAATATTATTTGTGTCTCAAAGGGAATATTAACTGGTTATTTTGGTTAGAAGAGATTTAAATTCTCAGAGGCAATATCCAGTAGAACATATTAAAGCACATTTCAAGGATTGATATTTAGCCAGAATCATGAAATACTGATATTCTCTGGAATCGCGCTAATAAACTCTAAAAATAAATTACTTCCGTCGGCAGCAGTCCGTGTTAATTCCCTTGCGCTAAGGTCGGCTGGTCACGGTGCACACCTTTTGCCCGTTGAGCAATTGCTTTAAACCTCTTCTTCTTGTTTGTCTTAGGCCAAGTACTGTTTAGTTACTTTGAGAAAGTTACTGTTAGTGCCTTGAATAACAACGAGGCAATCAGACAGATTATACTTTTATAAAACAAGTAGTTATGTTTTCGTCATTACTGCAACATCG
Source organism: Hermatobates lingyangjiaoensis (assembly GCA_026182355.1). Classification (NCBI taxonomy): domain Eukaryota; kingdom Metazoa; phylum Arthropoda; class Insecta; order Hemiptera; family Hermatobatidae; genus Hermatobates; species Hermatobates lingyangjiaoensis. The sequence goes on along the minus strand of JAPFBL010000290.1, from coordinate 414,391 downwards.
TATGCTTGAACACACTGTAAATATCAGTTTCCTTCATGTACTTCTGCGGATCATGCAGCGGGGCTTTAGATCTTAACCTCAGGCCAGTAATCTCTTAATACTTTCAGATAATGGCTTCATTCTTCTAATTACATTACCTCTACTGGATACACATACACTTTATGAACATTCTGTTTTTTCTTTTATAATTAATTGATAACAATATTATCGTCATAGTTTCTCATCATGTTAGTTTTTTGCCTATCTTGAAAACAATTTATTTTAAAATTAAATTGATTTTTATTTAGCAAGTCATAAAAGTTGTTTCAGAAATTGATTGGTTAAATATCTCTTGAATCATTTTATAACATTCGTGCAGCTCTGAGGTATATGCAAGTTTTGAGAGATAAGTGCGTGTTAAATCAATGTCAACTATAACATTTTCAACAAGTATATACAAATTCAATATGGACTAATATGCTTACTAGTAAAAACTGAACAATACTTGTTCATTGCACACAAAATGAGGGATGTAATCCATATTGTTGTTGAAAATATTATAGCATTATCTTCTTTTGTAGCTGTGATGATAATATATAAATATATCGGACGTTGGCATAAGAAGGAGAAGTTCATCTCCAAGGACCTAGCCCTCAAAAAAAAACTTACCACACACTGAATGAGGAGGTCAAGAATAATTTGAGAAAGTATATATATATATATATATATATATATATCAATGACCAAACCACAATATGAAATGGGAAAAAAAGATTAAGATCTTTTAACCGTAACAAGCTGTCTTCGTCAGAGTCAAGCGGTCTTCGTCTTTGACTCTCACTAATACCGCTTGTTGTGGTTGAAAGATCTTAGTCTTTTTTTTCCCATTTCAAATTGTTGTTTGATCATTGATTTTTATTTCACCTGTTTATGTGAAATCTTGCTATGTAAATATAAAATATATAAATTGTAAGACCGGATACGGGGGCAGCACTGGCGGTTGCCGGGTCGGTTACTTTCCGTTGCATCTACAACGTGCTTGGTCTCCCTTTCTCTTTTCTCCTGAAGACGGATTGCCCACAAATTTGAGTTTGTAAGTGTGTTTCTTTATTCTGTTTGTTACTTTTCTTGAATTTTGAACTCGTATACTGTCCAGTCTGGATCGTATTTCCGTTTATCAAGTGAATATATATGATATATATATATATATATATATATATATATATATATATATATATAGAGAGAGAGAGAGAGAGAGAGAGAGAGACAGACAGAGACGGTCTCCAACCAGTGCGCTTGGTTTCTCTCTCTTATCTCTCCTGAAGACAGTTCAAACCGAAAATTAGAGACAGTAAGTATGTGGTTTTAATTTCTCTATATTTCTTTTTCTACATTGAAATATTTATATTTATATAAATATATACAGTTCAATGTACATAAAGAAACATAGAGAAATTAAAAGCACACACTTACAGTCTCTAATTTTCGGTTCAACCGCCTTCAGGAGACTATTAAATATTTGTTCTTAATTAACTAATTAATTAAATAAATAAAGCAAATGAAATCATTAAATTGATTATCTAAAAGTCGATAATTCTTCAGCAGAATGTATATTCTAATTCTTAACAGATAGTAAAATAACAATAAAACTGAAAGTCAATTGGTTGTCAAGAAGTTTGATATTATGCTTCTTATAGTAAAGTTGAGTGTAGGCCACTCCAGATTTTTTAATAACATATCTATAGTCTAAATGTTTGATTGCAATATTACATATTTTTTAATTATAGTAATTAATATGCATTACATTTGCAATTATGAAATACCATAGAGACTGATCATACCATAGATGGAAGATTCTTCCCAACTGACTGTAATTGGATGCCCTTCACAGTTAGGAGCACTTCCCCATTACAGTTTCATATCACGATCAGACTAAATGAACAAAAATGAATTATTCATATAGGAATACCGTCATTGTTAGATTTTTCGGTCCGGAGGAAATAGAATATCCCATTTTTATCCCTGATGTGTTCAAATCACCAAGCGATCTGCATTAGAACTCAACTAACACAATCTTAAAATCGAAAATCAATACCATGCTTGTAAATCACATACGCTCAGCGATTGTCTGACTTGCAAATAGCAGTTTGAGGGCTTGTTTTCTGCTTCTAATGGTCAAATAACTTCCTATTTGAATAAAAAGTGTTCTCATTTTTTTGATCAGTTTTAATGTCTTTATTAGTTATATTATTAGACTAGACTTATATTGAATAATTTTAATACCTAACTATAACTTAGGTATTCAAACAGAAATATAAAAGTATTTTCTAAATTTCTTAATTTAGAACAAATATAACAAAATGATAGAGAAAACAATGGAAATTAGCAACTAGTTGCTCGTTGTTTTTCGCCTTTTACAGTAGGTAAAATAGGTACATTTTGTGGATTATGTACTATAATGTAATCTGTTATGATACATATCTGTTAGTACATTACAGTACTTAACAAAGTAATTTATTACTTTATTAATACTTATAAAGTAATTTATAGGTATTTATAAATTAAGAAAATACCTCTCTTCCCGCCAACTCCTCTCAAAATTCTACATCTTTGGTTTCAGTTGGGGTGTGACTGTCGAAGACTACTTGTTACGGTTGATAGATTGTAGTATTTTTTCTCATACCTTATTGTGGTTTAGACGTTGATTGTTATTTCACGTGTTTTTTGTGAAATCTTGTTATTTAAAGTGATTGTTCAAAGGTTACGTCAAATAGAGTTTTTCTTTCATTTATTGTTACAATATTTTCTAAAAATAGTATAAACTTCTATGTCATTGTATGTAATGTTTCTTTTATCGGTTAATTAAATTATACATAAATAATTAAAAGAAATTATGTATGTATATAATTTCTTTTATATTTACGTAAATTAATACAGGCATTTTTTTTATTACATTTGAAATTACCAAAACTACGAGGACTGACGAAGTAAAGAAATATGGAGCAATTATGGAGATCTAGCAACAAATGATCATTTGACTAATAACAATGGTAGAATATGTATTTTACTGCTGGGATGTCGCTGGTAAATAATACGGATCGGGCTGCTGATAGTAAATACAGTTTTTGCATATCTACCAAGTATTGAATGTTCATAAATACATTTGATATCAGATTTGAAGAAACGAAAATACTACTGAGCTTTATATTTGTTACAATTACAAAATCTAAGCAATTGTATTATAAAATATGAAATTTGAACGAAAAAATCTAATATTTTAATATAAAAATATTGTTTATCATTATTCTGATTCATAATGTAATAATTACTTTAAGATATATATATTTGATGTAACAGTAAGGGCTTTTCAGTGTCAGTTCTTCTGAGTTTATATACAAATAATCTCTAAACGCAAAGATAGATGGTGTGCGGGTGGGAAGTTTAGCATGTACACTGTTGACAGGTCTAGAATGCCAAGACAGTTTTCATTTCAATGTATTCAACTCTTCGTTTCTTAGCTTCAATGTGATATTTTTCTTCTTTTGAACTCGGTGAAATACATTTTGATCTTTGACTAGAAATCTCCCATAAGTCACGTACAAGCATTCATTACACGCATACGTAACCTTTGTGGCAATTAATTCTGCTTCTGCTTCAATAATAGGTATAAATCACCATATGTAAAACATTGTTATAGGTATTTGTACCAATAATATTATTATAGGTATAAAACAACATATGTAAAAATATTGTTATAGGTATAAATCAACATATATATAAAATATTGTATAAGGTATAAAATATATGTATATATGTATATGCATATGTATATGTATACATATATATATATATAATATATATATAATATATATATATATATATATATATATCTTCGCACCTCCTGATGACGACGATGGTCGAAATATCGATGTGAGTTATGTCTGTGTCTTTCTGTGTGTTTCTTTCGTTTTGAATTTATTTTATTTTAAAAAAGTCCGCTGGACCGTTTCTTTTAATTATGGTATGTATATATATGTATTATATATATATAAAAGGTAAAATATTGTTATAACTATTTATAACAATAATATTGTTATATATATAAATCAACATAGACAAAATATTCATTACTTGTACAATCTGTTATAGTGTGGTATTTACTTCTATTGGAGAATTTCAAAAAATTACGTCTCCACCCAAAAAAAAGATTAATATGAAAACCAACAACGCATTTCGAACACTTAGTCTTCTTCTTCAGATGTTCATAATGAGAGTCCTTCTTAGGTCAGTCCCGTTGTTTAACATCTCAAGAGTGCAGATGTAATCCTAAAGAAAACACTAAGTGTTCGAAAGCGTTGTTAGTTTTCATATTAAACTTTTTTTGTGTGGAGAAGTAATTTTTTGAAATTCCCAATTTAGGTAAAATAGATTAAATATTTAATAGTATTAAAATCTTCAATTTCTGACTTTAATTAATGAACGTTTATTCTACTTTTTTCAAAAATTTTGGACTTAAATCCATTCCATGCAGGGTTTTCCTTTAGGAAACAAATTTGAATATTTGTATATATGGTAATAATAAAGACTTGTTTGTTTTACTTTGTTTCTGTAATTATAGTTTGCTATGTGTTTTTGTCAGTCATGCAAACGTTCTTAAAGGCCGGTTGTGCTTCGTTCATTTCCGCTTTATTCCATTGGTGAAATAAGTAACCATAAGTGCCTTATATTTCAATAAATATTCTTGATGTATTCATAAGATAAAGTGACGGAAACATCTTTTTATCATAGTACCGATTTTTATGTCTAATTGTTTTCTTTCTTTTAAGTCTTTAAATAAACTGAAAAACATAATGTAAATATAATTTTTTCCATGTATGGTATTTAATATTATATGGATACTAAATAATTACAGTTTATGATTATAAATTCACACTGTACTTGACACCCAAGAACTCAATTCCACGATACATTTATGAATATGTGAACCCCAAGTATTTGTGTTGTAGTAATTTTTTAACGGATGTGACGGTCCTGAATGAGCGAGAGGCCTCGGGTGGGGCTGGACAGTAGCGGTTATTGAGAGAATGATAAAAACATGAAGTAATATCTATTTATAGAATCATTAATTGTGTAATCCATAATTGTGTGGTGTTTACTCATTCTGAGGTAAAATGGTTAAACAAACAAAAGTCTCCACACAAATGAAGTTTTATTCAACAACAACAACACGTTTCGAACACTTTGTGTTCATCATGAGGAAGGCACCAAGGTTGGGGTGCTGAAGGGTTGATCCAGTGAAAACGGACCAACTATTTAAAGAACTTTTATGAATTCTGAGGTAAAATGGATAAACCAACAAAAGTCTCCACACAAATGAAGTTTTATTCAACAACAACAACACGTTTCGAACACTTTGTGTTCATCATGAGGAAGGCACCAAGGTTGGGGTGCTGAAGGGTTGGTCCAGTGAAAACGGACCAACTATTTAAAGAACTTTTATGAATTCTGAGGTAAAATGGATAAACCAACAAAAGTCTCCACACAAATGAAGTTTTATTCAACAACAACAACACGTTTCGAACACTTTGTGTTCATCATGAGGAAGGCACCAAGGTTGGGGTGCTGAAGGGTTGGTCCAGTGAAAACGGACCAACTATTTAAAGAACTTTTATGAATTCTGAGGTAAAATGGATGAACCAACAAAAGTCTCCACACAAATGAAGTATTATTCAACGCGTTTCGAACACTTTGTGTTGGTTTTGTTTATCCATTTTACCTCAGAATGAGTAAATACCACACAATTACGGATTGCACAACTAATGATTTGAACTTTTATGAAGTTATGAAGCAACACAGGCCTAAGGAATTTATAGAAAAGTACAAATTTCTTAGGTTCTTAAGTTCTTTATTGTTTTATTGAGAGATGGCCTATTGGAAATAAGAAAGTTGCTTTATTTACTGATTCCTTTTGGATATTTACTGTTTCATTTTGGATTTACTGTTATCTTTCTTATCACTACTATTAAAATTCACTTAAAGATTTCTAAAGACTTCTAATACTTGACTGATATGAAGGATCGACTACTGTCTTCTTCTGACGTGTAAGGATTCAGGTTGGTAAATTTCCAATAGATGTAAATGTTTGTGCTTATTATGGTATGACGGAATTTCAATCCTTGGAAAGCAGAGTTAATACAGGAAACAAAAATGCGTATAAACTATAAACCATGTCTTCCTACTCAACATGAATAATGTTAGGTGGAAACGTTTGTAAACTGTTTTTTACCATAGTCAAAGCCTCTCGTTGAATGGTAGAGGAGTTGATTCTCTCACATAAATCATTTTGTTGTTTCTTTAGCTAGACTGTGTCTTAGAAGAACAACTGATCTGTATTCTGATGCAGTTAGATATAATGGTGTGAATCTTTTTTTTTTAATAAGCTCCCAGAGGGGAGGTGTTGTATGCTAAACAGATACAAAGATGTACTGAACTACTACGTATGCGTAACTGTTCACAAGGCATATAGTGATACTTACTATAAAGAAATAAAGAACGGCTTTCTAATCTAGTCCCGATGTGTTTATTCAAGAATGGGAAGTCACTTAGAAAACTTATGGTTCACTTTATGTTTATGTTCTTACACATGTTAAAAAGAAAAATATGAAATATGATCAAAAATTTGTAAAAAAAAGAGCGACATGACTTCTTTATAGCTTGTACGTGTTTGAATAGTTTAGTTGAAAGAAGTCAGAGAAAATTCGAATTTCATGTTCCTCCTGGTATGGGCATTGTTAATTAGTAGGTAGTACAGGTTTAAAGAAATACCACAAGTGGTAGCCCTTCGTTGTTTATCTGAGGTGATGAGATGTTTACGTTTTGTATTTAATTACTGTATCCTTTCCCTAGGTAGCAGTTGTTGCTGAATGCCTGACTAATTAATGATTTTAACTCATGAATTAGTTAGTTGAAAGTCACTCAGTAAATTGTAAGCATTCAAAAGTAGTATTAGAAACGTTTCTAGTAACTCATTACTTAGTCTCACAGATATGACAGCTTTATGTATACAAAATCAATTATGCCTTTAGGTATTCAAACAGAAATATAAAAGTATTTTGTAAATATCTTGATTTAGAATAAATACAACAAATTGATAGAGGAAACAATAAAAATTAGCAACTAGTTAACAGTATTAACATCCGTTGTTTCCAGCCTTGCAGTCACGATGTGAGTGTCCCAAACAGTCTTCTTCACTTGGCCTCTATGTTTTCTATTTATGATTATTCGACTTCGTGACCAATAGGAATGCAGTTTTTGCAAGTCAAGTTACCTCTAGACAGTTATTTTTCATTTGCGACATGTTTCAACCATTCAATGGTTATCTTCAAACAAAGTTATAGCCCAGACGTTGTTCTTTATATAAAAGTTTCTATGTAATCGTCCGGAGGATTGTATTGTCCAAACTAATGGAAAACGATATTTTATTATTGTTTTTAATGAGATGGATGTGCTATGTCTATTAGCACAAAGTTTATCAAATCTTGGTGTTTGTGATGATATAGCTACTCGTGGCTCTTTTTCTACAACTAAACGAGCTCGATATTTGGATTTCATTGCATCCAAGGCAGATAATCATTTTTTACATAGAAAACTTTAGCAGTAATTGGATTGGATTGAATGTATTATATTATATATTGGATGATACAATGTATTATATTGTATCATCTAAAATTTTTTTCTATTTAATGTATCTTGATCCGGGTTTTAGGTCATATAGTGTAGTTGTTCAACTTGTTTAAGTACTTTTCCAAAAATCCATTTGTGCTTTTTGTAGTTATTCCGGGTCATTTCTCACCCGGTCATTAGAGCCCGTTCGAATCAGTGTTGTTCCAATTTTACCAGTGTTCTTGTCTAGGAGCATATTTGTATTGTCAGACAGGACCGTTTGTACAAGATTTGAAAACATCTTCGAGTATGAAGAACTCTGTTCTAAGTTAGGTGCTTTGATAAACAGTCCTTCTAATCCTGTTGTCTTTGTATGTATATCGCCTTCTTCTCATGTCATATCTTACAGTCCACTTCTCACAAAACTTTCCAAAGCATAAGATAACTTGAAAAAACACAGATGTAGTACTTTTCGCAGCTTAGTAAAGGAATAAAGCGACTGAATTTCCAGTAAAATGGATTAATCATGCCTCATAACTTCAGCGCTTCTTCATTAATATATGCTTCAGCACTTGATAGAGTCCCTGCATCTTCACTATTCCAATTACGATATGTTAAATATTTAGAAATGGAAATTTAATTAAGGAGTTAATTATGATTAATATATTAAAGCACATTTGAACGATTAATATTTAGCCTGACCTATGAAATACTGATATTCTCTTGGATTGCGCTAATAAAATATTTAAGGTTAAATGCTTTAATATTTAAGGTCCTCAGTATTCCTGGATTTGATACAAACAGATAGTCATAAGCCGGAGCTCGAACCGACCCGAAATTCAATCCGGGTCGGGCCCAAAATGTCAGTTATTACGTTCGAGTAGAGTCAGACCTGGGTTTCTCTCTGGCTTTTTTTTTTAATAAATATATTTTTATATATTATATTTACTAAAAGAATGTATACATAAGGATATATTCCTTAGTTAAACTAAGGAATATTTGTTATATAATAAATTATTTTCATGAAACAGATGACCGAGATTTGCTTTGCTGGTGGATAATGAACTCCAGTATATACCTGATATATAATCGACCCGGATATGTTCGGGTTTTGCCTGAGTCGGGCTTTGTACCCGCGGGCCTGGGTAGGGTCGGGTGGATTTTTTTTTGACCCAATCTTACCTCTAGTAGGGGAAACTGGTAGAAAAACACCTAAATGAGAACTGCCATCCATTACTCCCATCTCAGTGTCGTAATCCCCGTGTATGCTGTTTGTGTATCGTAGCTGCAGAGTGAAATTCCACCGTCGTCTTCAATCAATCATTAATGGTTGTATTACTGTTTTTATTTAAAACGATAGCATCTTTTTCTGCTTTTTTTAACTTCTAGGCTACTTTTTAAACTTGCATGAAAATTTCTGTAATAATAAGGTAAAATATATACTATTGCGTTGTTCTTATTTGTTGCAAAGTACACTAATATCTACACATCGTACTCTAGTATTAGATAGAAAATTGCTGTACTTCTAGACAGAATGAAACGGGGCCGCTATGAGAAAGAACTAATAGATAGTACAATTTCATTTGAGAAGAATGAAAGATTATTGTATTCATCCGCCATTAGTGTTCTGTAACGGCATTAGCCAGCCAATTTAAAGTCTTTTTGTAATTCCATTGTGCGTTATAAGTTCTAAATTATAACTGTTTTCCAACATAAATATAATTTATAATTTACCAGAATTTTTTAACAAATACTCAAAGCAATGAGTTTTACAGAGTTCATTGGGGTGCATTTAAACAAGTTAATCGTATTTATATACAATTCATGTTATAGTTAAAAAGTATATAACAAGTTATAATCTTAAAAGGACTATATACTCCCTTGTATCTGAATAATCCATTCCTTTAAATTAATCATTGTTCTACGTAAATGCACGTTGTAGTAAAGAAATTGTAAAGGTTGTTGAAATTATTCTCATATTAATTTAAAAAGAAAAAAAAAATCACCATTGCTAGAGATGTTCTGTTTGCGCTGTAGACTTGGAGTGATTGTGACGTGGACAACTCTGTTGATAATAGGGTGGGTAGGCCTTTGTTTGCAAGATTATTGTTTACCTAAGCTTTCTTCCATTTACAGACTTTCAATTGTTTTCAATGCTACCTAACAGATTATTGTTATTGGTTGTTGGTTATGTAAACGAACAATGATTTAGGCTACGTCCAATTGACGAAGATTCATTACTTAAGTGCATTTTTTTATAGCGTTTTAATATATATATATATATATATATATATATATAATGAAAATACTAAAGAGTCCAAACCGGACAGATAAATAAATGAAAAAGACAACACATAGAAGAAACGAGAAAACTTACTGGATCGTTTATTTCGAACTGAAGTTCGTCGTCAGGAAGAGAGTAGAAGGGAAGAAGAAGAGGTATGTGCGTACACCTGTACCACGCACGTACCTCTTCTTCTTTTCTTCTACTCTCTTCCTGACGACGAACTTCAGTTAGAAATATCGATCTTGTAAGTTTTCTCGTTTCTTCTAAGTGTTGTCTTTTTCATATATATATATATCTTCACTTAATTAAACGAAATACGATCCAAACTGGACACAATACGAGTTCAAAATTCAAGAAGAGTAACCGCAGAGTAAGGAAACACACTTACAAACTCAAATTTTTGGGTAATCCGTCTTCAGGAGAAGTAAGTAACCTGTTACTTGCCGTTGCGTCTACTACGTGCTTGGTCTCCCTTTCTCTTTTCTCCTGAAGACGGATTACCTGAAAATTTGAGTCTATAAGTGTGTTTCCTTACTCTGTGTGTTACTCTTCTTGAATTTTGAAGTATATATATATATATATATATATATATCATCAATAGTTTTCTTCTTCTCAGAACTTGGTCATATTTGGTCAAAATAACCAAGACGAATCATTGGCAAAAAGGTGATTTCAAATAATTAACCCTGACCAAATTCTGAGAAGAAGAAAAGTATTAATTAGTAATTGTGGTCAAGAAAACAATATCTTTATATTATGTATATATACTTTTACGATGAAAATACGATCCGAAACGAACAAATAAAATTCGGTAGATAAAGAAATATAGAGAGATTATAAACACACACTTAGAGTTTCTAATTTTCGGTTTGAACCGTCTTCAAACATGGATCTCCAATCGTCAGTACCATTGCGCTTCGCTTTCCTCTCTTATCTCTCCTGAAGATGGTTCACACCGAAAATTAGAGACTGGAAGTGTTTGTTCTTAATCTATCATCATTATCATAATCTATAAGTATAATCTATAATTTTGTTTTTTGTTTTTTTTTTTTTTATATAGATATATCTTAATTATATTTTCTGTTTTGTTTCAGGTAAACATGGTCATGCAGTTTCAAAATTAAGAAAATTCCAATCATCAGTTACCTAAAGGTATTTCTGTTATTCGTTTTAAGTTGTTATTGTGATAAAATTGTTTAATTACCACTAAAAACCTCTCAGATAAGATATTATTATTAGATTAGAGTTTATGGTCGACTGTCTTGCATATTAAATAGGAAGAAGTCACTTTGTTTATTATTTGTTGAAATGGAAAATTTAATCTGCAGGATGAAAGCTTTGATTGGTATTCATTACTAAATCCAATGAATTTGGTGTCAATTATTGATTAGGGTTTTAGTTGACATTGAGGTTAAAAGCTGTCTATAGGATTAGAGTTGATTGGGATGACGAGAGGATCTGAGCCCTTATTACCTGTCTTAAGGGCTATTCATGTATACATCAATGACTAAACTACTGGAGGAAATTCAGATGTAAGATGTAAGATCTGAAGATTGATCAAGGGTCTGCTCCTCGTCAGAATCACATAATAAATAAGTGTCACACTCATGGTGTGACTCTGAAAAGAACAGTTACTCCTCTTGCATTATTAGCAAGCGAATTTAAAGTCTTTTTTTGTAATTCTATTGTGCGTTATAAGTTCTAAATTATAACTGTTTTACAACATAAATATAATTTATAATTCATCAGTTCACTAAAATGTGAAGATAAAATGCTTACCTTTTTGCAGTCTTCTTTAATTTTTATTTTATAATTGTATGTATGACAGAAAACTTGAAAAAGGTATGAAATTGATTATTATAATATGTTTTATTTTGTTAAAATTAAAACCAATTACTTATTAAAATAAGTCTGGAAATTAATTACTGTATTTTTTTTTCTATGGCTTAGACGTTGATTTTTATTTCATACTGTGATATCATTTTTATGTACGAGGGTCGTCCAGAAAATAAGTTCCGTTTTGGTCTGTAGGGCGGTAGGAGTGGTTTTTGCCAAATCCGGCAACACCGCTCGAAAGAGGAGAGGTGGGGGAATAGAATGAGAGGTGGGGGACCTCAGTCGGTCAATTACCAACGTCAGGGCAGGTAGTTGAAATGGAGCCCTCCATGTCACGTCCCGCCACCTCGATCCCGTTCCCTCTCGAGTTGTTTTGCGCGGAGTGATTCAATTTCTTTATGCACAGGGTTTCAAATCAGTTCAAATTCAGGAACAGCTCATTTCTGTTTATGGAGAAGGTGTAATGAGTGAGGAGATGGGTACGTGAATTTAAGGCGGGAAGACATTCAGCTCTCTAGGGACCCACCGGGCGGAAACTTTCCGAAAGTCAAGTTTTTCCGAGACGATCTCATGGATGAGGGATCGTGAGATGTCTGGGAAACTCAGGTGGAGTTCATCCAGGGTTGAACGACGATCTTTGCGAATTGCATTGTCGATTTCTGCGACAATTTCGTCCGTCACAACTGAGGGTCTGCCTCTCCCACTTTCATCCTCAAGTGAATGTCTTCCCGCCTTAAATTCACGTACCCATCTCCTCACCATTGATTCACTCATTACACCTTCTCCATAAACAGAAATGAGCTGTTCGTGAATTTGAACTGATTTGAAACCCTGTGCATAAAGAAATTGAATCACTCCGCGCAAAACAACTCGAGAGGGAACGGGATCGAGGTGGCGGGACGTGACATGGAGGGCTCCATTTCAACTACCTGCCCTGACGTTGGTAATTGACCGACTGAGGTCCCCCACCTCTCATTCTATTCCCCCACCTCTCCTCTTTCGAGCGGTGTTGCCGGATTTGGCAAAAACCACTCCTACCGCCCTACAGACCAAAACGGAACTTATTTTCTGGACGACCCTCGTATATATAATGATAAAAATGATTTATCGTACGGATCACTTATTAAATAATAAGTGAAACTGAAGGAAAAGAGGAAATATAAATAATAAAAAAATTAAAAAAATAATAATAATGAAGAATATTATGAAGAAAATAACTGAAACTAAAGAAAATCGTGGAATATAAACATTAAAGACTTAAATAATAATAATGAAGATCATTAGAATAAATTCTAATGATGTTTTAATACTTAGAAATTAAAAGAATTGAAATAATACTTGTAAGGTTGTAAATAACTAAGATATATTTATTTTGAAAAGAATACATAAAATTACAAAGTTATTTAAATACACTTCTTAATTAACAATCTATAATAATATAATAAACGATCTAAACATTACATAGTACTTAAAGAAGTATAACCTCCAATCACAGGTTATCCTAGAGTCATATGGTAAATATAATTTATATACTTTTCGTAAGATGGGCTACTGAAGGTCATATTGAACTTTACAAAAGATAATATTTGGACTGGTTGGCACAAGTTGGAAAATTACGGTAAAATCGAAGGTTGGTATTAAAAAATGTGAAGATAAAATGCTTACCTTTTTCATTTTTATTTTAATAATTATGAATTATAGTATGACAGAAATCTTGTAAAAGGTATGAAATTGATTAATTTAACATGGTTTTTTTTTGTTAAAATTAAAAGCAAGTCGTAAATTAATTCGCACGTGACCTTTTGTATAATCAATTAAATTTAAGGGCTCTTCAGTTTTGTGTCAAGAACTGTGTTTGCTATTTAAAGCAGGTCCTTCGCATGTGATTATTATTTAAGTGTAATCCTTAACTTAAACAATAATAATAATAATAAGTCCTTCGTGTACTTTATGCAAGAAAATTAATGTAAGTGTGGATATTATTTCAGATTAAATTAAGTAGAGTTAAAAGAAAAATAAGAATATATTATTAATAGCTTAAAGCTGAGATTTTCAAACGAACCTTGACATTAATGAACCTTTAAGGCTTCATTTTTAATGAATGGTTATTTTGGAGTGAGCATGTTTGTGTAAACATTGTTTGTTCATGGATAATAGTAATACTGAACAGTTAGTCCTTTGAATTAGGTAAGAGTTACAGCCGATATCTGTTATCGTTGTTCAAAAAAAAAAAAAAAAACTTTAAGTAAAATGTTACTTACCATTGTTACAGGAGCTATGTTATAAAAATATACTAACAGTGTTATTATGACTCAAAATAGTGACACCAAGCGCACTTTGCGAATCTATATTGAAAATTATGGCATAATAAACATTGAAATTATGCCAAAAAATTGAACAGAAATTTAGTAAATCACAAAAAAAACCATGAAATTTCAATTACGGTAAAGAGTAAGTAAGTAAGAGTTTATATTAAGATATAAAAACTGAGTACTGATCCTGGACTAGCGGTTTACCTGCTATACTTTTAATATTTGTTTACGTTGGTATACAAATATATATATATATATATGTTTTGTTAAAACCTATGCCTATTTCTAATTTCACTCTTTTTCGGGTTAATTTTTCCATTCTTCTCGTAGAGATGAAGAATAAAAAACTTGTAGAGATGAAGGCCTGCTCCCCAAATACACAAATATATATATATATAATTTTTAATAAATGAGTGTTTAATTTGAACCAGAAGAACTGACCAATTTCGTCTCAGAAGTTGAAAAAAAAAACACTTTTTTTTTAGACAATATTTTGTTTTCTCCTAAACTAAACTCCTAAATCTAGGGTTTTGAAATGTTGGCATTATCTTTGAGGTTACGTAACCAATAATCAAAAAAATATCATCAGATTTTTAAAACAGCAGGAAATATATTTTTTTAATAATATGTAAACATTTTACTTATAATTAAATCTAAAGCTTGTGAGAGCGATGCAAGCAATACAGCTTAACCGATCAAAATGAAACTATACGTAAAAATAAAACTGTATGTGGAGGATGATTTGATATAATTTTTTTCAAAATTACATTAAATTATTTGAGTGAATATACTGAAAATTGATGTTTTCTTTTTTTTATGTATCATAGTATTTTTGGTTAATATTGAAATGTGAAGAATGGATTAAGAGTTTTATTATATTAAGAGTATTAAGAGTTTTTTTAATATTCTAGTCTATTAGTTCAAATCTAATATTTTTAAAATTTGAAGACTTCATTTAGCATTAGGAAAATGCTAAATAAATAAAATAAATCGCATCTGTTATGATGCTGTTATGTAAAAGCATGGACGGTTAAATAGTGTTTCCTCAAAAACAAGCCTTGAAAATGACAAATAAATTTTGCCGAAACGCCGGCATATAATCAGGAGTTGAATTTTTATGACCAAAATCCTCAAGAAGCTCTTCTGTGAAGTAGGGATTAAATTTTAATCTTTCTCGGCTTTCTGCTCTTTTATGAATGTATCTAATAAGGGGCCCTGTTCAGCATTTAGTTTTAAATACGTATCTACCACAGGAAAACATTACTAATATACTTATTAGAATGTAAAATAAAAGTATATCTAACAAATAGTCAGGTAGCATAAGTAACATTTTAGTTCTTCACTATCGAAAGCAGATAAATTTGGAATTATGAACCCCCATTTGTTTGTAATACTAACGTAGACCCGTGGACCCCTGGGTCCAACGGACGTGGTGGTCCACCTGAACCACTTGGGGAACCACGGCTCACGGCTCTACAGCATCCAGAAGCAAACGTTTTCAAGCACCTTCCAATGAAACTGATTATATAATTCGCTAGATTTGTATAAATCAGTTAATAGATAAACTCACCTCTTTTACAAACTACCAACCCATGGTCGCAGTAAGTGGTCGACAGGTTTTTTTTTTAATTTATTAAAAAAGTTGTACTTGAGAGGACACAGTTGAATTGATAAAGTTGTTCAATTTAAAGAGTAATGTCACATTGAGTCATATTACTGTAGAGAAATCTCTCTTAATTTTCTACACAAAACTTTTGGTGAGTTTATAATTGGAAACGAAGGATAAACTTGAAAGTAATTCCAAGTAATCATGTTTCAACATGCCGCAAATTAGAGGGTAAAGGTTTGTGGGGGGGGGGGGGGGGGGGCGCATTTGATTTTGCTTTTAGTTTTAATTGATGTCAGACTTCTCAAAATATTATATGTGGCTTTTTGCAGCTATAATCTGCAAGTCTTTCAAGAGTTTGACACTTTCGTTTGGAGTCTTGCATGTTGTTTGTAAAGCCAAGAAATAGTTCCTATTGGTATTTAAGAACAATTTGCAACAAAAATTAACAACTATATGTAAATATAAACAACTGGTCTCAATCTCAAACATTAGTTCATTTTTATATTGTTATTCTGTTTTTAATTATTTTTTTATTTATATATTTAACTTTTTGAATTCAGTTCCCATCTTTTTTTATTTTATATCTTTTGATTTTTATACTTTTTATACTTCTTTTATTTTATAATTTTTTCTATATAAACTCTTTAATTTTAATGTTTAGTTTAAGTCCTCCCTGATAAATTTAGTTTTAATATTTTGTATCCCTTCTCTTCCGTGCTTATGGTGGGAGCACTTTTACTGCGATTACAACGAAGGGTTTTTTTTGTTTGATTGGTACTGACAGTTAACGGTTTTTTCATCCAATCAGGCGCGTATAGTTTAAGTACTCTCTCGCTACTACCCGTTTGAATATTTATTGTAGGTTTATTCTGTTTAATTATTATTGCTTCTGCGATTTGCAGCCGATTGAAGTTGTTTTCTTTTCTAATTATTTTAGTTCCACTCACGAGTAAAATAACTAGAGACCTACTCGTGAGTGGAACTAAAATAATTAGAAAAGAAAACAACTTCAATCGGCTGCAAATCGCAGAAGCAATAATAATTAAACAGAATAAACCTACAATAAATATTCAAACGGGTAGTAGCGAGAGAGTACTTAAACTATACGCGCCTGATTGGATGAAAAAACCGTTAACTGTCAGTACCCCCACCCCACCATCCACCCCACCTCAGTCAGTAGCCCTTGCGAATCAGGCCCAAGAGCAGCTACTTCAAACTTCTACTATATAATGTGTTTTAATACCAACTCCAAAGACTAATAATTTTCCTCTTTGTTTAATTAATCACCCTGAAGATGACTGGAAGCCAGTCGAAACATGTCGGTTATAACTTAATTAACATTCTCCAACGTTTGGATGAAGGAAAGAAGAAGGTATTCAGAAACCTTGAAAAACTAGTGAAGAAAATGACATCAGCGAAATACGGTCAGCTGTTCAACGAAATATATATATATATATATATACATAAAATAAATTCAAAACGAAGGAAACACACAGAAAGACACAGACATAACTCACATCGATATTTCGACCATCGTCGTCATCAGGAGGTGTGAAGAGCGAAGAGGGAAGAGTCCCGCAGGAAGACAGGGCAGCGACTCATATATATATATATATACAACTAAAAAATGATTGATCGGGATGCGGTCAGTTTCTTCCACTTTTTAATTCAAACTCTCATTGCCGACGTTTCGATTTTATTCAAAATCTTTTTCATAGGCCTACAAACAGAGGAAAAACAAGAATTTTAATACGCACATTTTTAAAACACAAACAAAAGAAGTACAGTATGAAAATTAAATACAATCTTGAGTATTAGGATAACAATGACAGAATAATAAAAAAGAGAAAAAGATGGAGTCTAACTATGAAAACAAAGTTTTTTTTTTTTTTTACAATGTACTTACATAAGTAGGAGTATTGGCAATTGAAGGAACTATTACATTTTCATTTCTGAACTAGTAATGACTCTTAAACAATTCAATGAAAACCGTTAATAGCCGACTCTGTACAGCTGATAAGCAGGTAACTATTGAACAAAATTTCACTAAATCTGTTAGGTATTCAAAATACTAGAATAAACACTATTTAAATTCGCTATATCGTTTCTATGATTAATACAATTTTGATCTTTTTTAATGAATAGCATTTCAAGGGTTCTTCTTCTGTGTTTGTCCTGTTCTCTACTCATAACGGTTGTTCCATCAAAGTCAAAGAGAGTTTGAATTGAAAGTGGAAGAAACTGACCGCATCCCGATCAATCATTTTTTAGTTGTATATCTGTCACACGGTCGAGAAGTTATTAGTGTTTATATATATATATATATATATCTGTTAATGTTGGGAGCGGTACTTATTGAATACATACTTTCAAAAAAGATATACCATCTTTGTCTTTGATTGGTTGTTTTATAGTTTTTGCATCTACATTTTGCGTAAAAATTTCTTCAGATGAGACATTTGAATTCAAAAAGTAGTTTTGCAAGGTTCTATTTACTTCATTTATTTTTCTACTCGTTGTACTGAATTCCTTTAACTATTTTCAGGAAATAAATTAGATCTGTATGACTTATTATAAACTGAACTAACTAAACAATATTATATGCTGTTTCAAACAAGTCATAACCGTACATGAAGGTTGCAATGCAGTGCTTAAGGCAACAGGTGGTTGGCTACAGGTTGTGGGGCTTCATCTTTTAGCTAGAAAAATATTTTTCTTGGTTTCCTTCTCTATTGTGTCAGTAATTTGTTGGTTGAGATGTGGCTTTCATTCGTTGTCATGTCTTCTTTTTAGTTTCTTTAAGGTCACAAACATCCTTAGTTGGTCACTGAACTGAATTTTCGGGGACTTCTTTAAAAGCCTCTGATAGAGGCCTTTTAGTATTCTAAGTTGTTTATCATTATTTAAATACATGAATATAGTTAGTGCCACACAGGTTAGTAAGTATTATATTATTATAAGCCGTCATATCTCGTATATCGCTGGTAGAGTCGCCTGACTCGTAAGTGCTGCCTAAGGTCGCATTGTCTCATTGATGATGCAGCCTCTGCGTAACCGGTCGGGCGACTCCACCAGTGATGTACGGGATATGACGGCTTATAATATATTATCATTATTTACGCGATCAATTATTGTTTTAGCAGGGACTGCGGTTCCTCTACCAATGTTTGTCTTGTGAATATTATGTAATTGTCTTTTGAGGCTCCTGAATTGAGGTTGACTGTAAGACTTCTGGAAAGGGTGGTTACTGTTCATTCTATATATCAGAAATTTTGGAATGACGGTTTTCTAATGTGCATTGGAACCTTGGTGAACTACTTTTTGAATTAAAGTGTCCTGACCCACGAAATATTTTAAGAGTCCTGAAAAACATTTAAACTAATGAAAAATAAAACTGGCATATATTTTTTTGACATGTATGTATTTCCAAATGGAGCATGTGAAAATATTACAATAAACTCCCTCCAAGTAGGGGTACTCCTTTGGAAGGGGAAAAAATGTATATATTTCATCAAAGAATCCTAGATTCTTAAAAATAAAAATAATTTTTGTTCTAAGATTTTTCATTTTCAGTTTCATGACTCCAGCTCTTGTTACTTTGTTGTCTAAATATAAATACTGGGTGAAATAATTAAATCTGACGCTAAGAATAATTATCAGTATATACGGACAGGTTAATATGACAAATGCGTATTTAGCAAAGTAGGTTTTAGATAAAATATCATCCAATAAGAGTCATTTGGGCAAAAGTCTTTGACAATAAATATAAGGTCCATCAACTGATTTCCAGTTTTATTACACTTCTTCATAACTTAGGTACTCATACTGTGGTAAATGGATTTTACAAAAGAAGGTTTTTTTATTCAAACTGCGCGTTTCAAGCATAATTACCATCCCAGTATGAGTAAATACCATAGAATTACAGATTGCACAACTAATGAACATACGTGCTATAAATTTAGTAACCGTAATTTATCTTCTACTTTAAAACTCTAAGGAAAAGGATAAAAGAAACTAAACATAGTAGGTATGTACCAAGCAATACAAATGTTAACATATTCAAGACTGGAGCAATACATGTGTGGCAGCTGGAGACGGCGTATTATCAGAAAAACAAGCTTGAAATAACATGGAATTTTTTTTAGTTATTCTTAAAGAGTCGTGCAGTAATATTGTATTTATTTATCCAATGATAAATGATATCAAATCATAACAGTGTAGAAAAAAGGGATGTATGTATTCAAGAAACCCTTATTTATTCAAATGGAAAAGGTTTCTGCTTCGTGGTCATTTTTATATATTCCATATTTCTTGCACTTCTGTTTCAATGTTTATTCCTTTGAAGTTTTATTTTATTTTTACTCGCTATCTCTAAAGTTAAAAAGTTTTGAGTTTAGAAATAGTTACCATTGCTTTTACTTATTATTAGAGATGGAGTGGAAGTCTGGTTTTTTTGTGTGATCAGTGATTCTAGAGATTGGCAGTACTAGATTTTGCCTAACCCAAGTGCATTTCGAGTAGGGCTTTTTAAGGAGTACCTGACATCGTGCAGGCTCGGGATCGACGGCTTAACATCCTCTCCGAGAGACGACGTACTCTGATCTATTCACATCCCACGTGAATAAATCGAGGGCCAAGTGGGGATTGAACCCCGGACTACCTGCCCAGAGGCGAGTACGTTAACCATTGAGCTAACCAGGCCCCTTGTATTTAATGTTATCTCGTTAGGTTTTACATGCATAATGTGTTTGTTATGCATGATAATGATACGTAATGTGTAAAGAATTCTTGTTTATATGAAATATTACTTCGACTTATTATGATTCCACTTAGCATGTGTGAATATGGAGAGTTTTCTTTACTTTTATGTTTTTTATCTATTTCAGTTCTGTATGTTATTTCGTGAGTCTTTTAATCAGATGTCCCATAGTCTTTAGAAAATGCTGTTAGACAAGCTGTGGATAGTTTTGTATCGTGTCAAGTTGCATGTTCATTGTGACTGCGTCATTGTTCTTTGTTGGTTGTTCGGATTCATCAAATGACCGTAATTTTTCCTCAAGATGATGAAGAGTCATTTGCAAGTCGTTGTTATGAGAAAATGTAGAACTGTTTGTTGCGAGCTTGTAAACGTTAAGCACCCGTAAAAAGGAAAACATCAGTAGGTACGAATATTAAACTCATACGTATAAAGGCCGTGTTATTCCTCACTCATGACTAGGCTGGCCAGACGTCCCGGATTTTGTAGAACAGTCCCACATTTACCCTATTTAGGTTTTTTATCCAGCAGTGTGTAAAGATGTCCTGCATTGTGAGATGCAAGCTACAATTTTTTTTCTTTTAATTACCATTTATTCCCTACAAAGGATGTTTGAAACATGTTTTTAACTGATTATCAAAGGCCAGCCTATTTACTTACATTCTAGTAACCCTGCGCATGATTCTGCGCACTCAATTCATGAACAGACCTCCTGAAGAAGATCCGTTCCAGCGAGAAATACAATTTTGATAAACATTAATTGAATAAATAATGTTCTATTTTAATAGATAATAATAAAGTTATTTATTCAAAAATGAAACGGTCCTCTAGGACTAAACATCGAACGATTAGAATAAAACAACACGTAGAAACAACACTGCGTTCTTTTATTCTAATCGTTTGATATAGAATTTTGTTCATATTCTAACGTACCGTTTACGTACGTTAGAAAAAACGTACCGTTTTTTGTCCTAACGTACCGTTTAATTTTTAATAAATTTATTTATTTATACTAAATGTAAGCAGCGGGATATGCTCTTGCTCAATTAAATACAGTAAATAAACAGAAATCGCTGAGAAAGCAAAAATTTGAAGCAGATAACATAATATTTGAACGTCTATATATAATATATTATGACAAAATATATATTTATGTATATAATATATTATTGTATAATTATAATTTTTATTATAGAGTATATAATATATTATTTATGTATATAACATATCGGGTTTTTTACTCTGACGAAGAGTAAAATATTTATGAGAAAATATAGAACTGTTTGTAGCGAACTTGTAAACGTTAAGCACCTGTATAAAGGAAAACATGATTTTTTTTTCATTTCTTATTGTGGTTTGAGTATTTATTATATAATATGTTATATTTTAAGTATGTTACAACCAAAAATATAGTCTGTATGCCTGTACAGTATTGTACTGCGTAAAGTATAGCTTGAGCTTAAAAATGTTCCCGCATTGAGCTGAAAAAAATCATAACTAGAAATTACCGAATAACAAATGAGTCATCACTTTCCGTGTGGGGCCGCCTGTCAGGAGAGTGTTCAAACAAATCGTGAAAACTAATTGTAAACATTAGGGGAAGTGACACGTTTGCGTAGAAATGTTGCGATTCTTGGCTGCGGCGATTGGCTGCTTGGAGGCTCGCCTATGACACACGAAGGCGTTGCCTTTGCTATAGCCAGCCTTCCCTCCTCTGCTCTGGTCCACTTAACGCTAGGCTGCAGACGACTGCAATAATTAACGGTTCCTTCTTGACCGTACTGCCTTCTTAGACTACAAGTAGTTGAAGAGCCTCCCTTGCTCCACGCTGGACGAGTTCTAGAGAATCCCAAACAAGTCTTATTATTTATAATTGCCTTTCTTGTCACCCAACCAAACCATGTGCATCCATGTATTAGTGCCTTTCGCCCATTAACATTTCCTCCCTTCAGCCATTTTCCTCACTGATTCAACTTCTATCAGCATCGCTTTTAACCAATCCATAATTTTGTTTTAATTAACCGTGACTCATTATTTGCCAGACACAAGCTGTATCCCTTTCACATCATCCAATTCTCTGACTAGTACATCAAGTGTTTACTTTATATAAATGAGTTTTTAAGTTTCAAATCCTGGGAATTACTTTACATATTTCTATCATAATATTTGTTTTAATAAAGAGTAAACAACTAGGAAAAACTAACCTTACTTTTTGAAAATTTTATAGTAGTACAATTTGCAGTAGTCGTGTCTTCATTGGTGTATTTACACTACCCAGTATTCATTCTCTGGATAACTATTGAAACCAAAATTTGAAACTGAAAAACTTTATCATTACTCATTATTGTATCTATGTTCATGTTGAACTATTTATGTCTATTTTAGATTGTTTTCTGTTCGCCCTAAAGTCTATAATAGTGTTTATGTTTTGTAAACAAAACGATTCGGTTTGCGTCTCTGTCAAGGATAAATAGTCTTGGAAATGAATAATTTTAAGAAATAGTTATTTAAATTTATTTAATTAATATTGATTATGAGTTCAGAGGCTGGTTGGTGTTGACATCTCTGTATACTTAGTTATGTATCAGGTTCGTTTTTGTTACATGCTGATTGAAATAACACTGCATATTGAAAACTGTTGAACAGAAATTCATGATAGTGAAGAATAAAACTTCTTGTTTTCAAGCAATATATTGTCCTCAGTTTGACTTTATGAAGTATTTCATCAGGACATGGAAGTAAATTAATTATTAATAAGCGCTAGGTTCTTTGATTTTTTACGTCCTTCAAGTCTAGTTGTTTTTTGTCTTTTACAATAGTTGTATTTTTTTTACGCTAGATATCGTGAAGGCGCTGTAAAGTCACGATAGCTAGTATCATAATAGGTGCCATTTCTTAGCAGGTCTTGCTAATAAGAGTCGTGGAAGTCCCTTAATACGGAATACGTCCCAGATCGATTACTATCTCCCTCTCCCCAAGGCCCTTTCTACTACAGTAAACCTGTTATCTTGTTTTAATATAAAAAAAAAAAAAGTACTATAGATTACTAAGTAAAGTATACTGATAAAAGAAAAAAGTGTATTTTGCGATTTTAGCAGTTTTACAAGTATTAGAATCTCATTAGTCGTGATGTTCAGACACATTTGTGTGGGTGAGTATTATTTAGAATCTGATATTAACTCTATAAGTCAAAGCGTTTGTCAATGTGGGTATGTCATCAACCCTTGGTGGGTAAATGTACCCAGTTGTTTTTAGGAAATATTTTATCATGAGAAAGGTATTTTTTGCAACTTCGTAAATTTTAGTTGATTTACGAATAACAGTAAAAATACTGTTACTGTGTTACACTATTACTGACAGTGTAACATTAAAAATCACAACTGTTAAGCATCAACACAGGACTTTGTAAACGACATTATGTTTAAAATATAAGAAAAATGGAATAATCAATTACAGTTGAAATAATTCTTATTTTAATATATTAATTACAAAAGAAAATTACACAGTCAGTCAAATTATCATAAAGTAAAGTGTACTGGGACACATTTGAAATCAATTGTCAAATTATTTATTATATTTGTATTTAATTTATTAGGCTTTGATTATAAGCCATCGAAATGGTGACTAAACAAACGGATTGGGGATTTTAAAAATTACCTCTCCATACAAAAGTGGTTTCCAAAAGCGTTTCCAACTGTTAGTGTTCTTTTTCAGGACTATATCTGCACTGTTGAGGGAGTTATAGCAACAAGGACCTAGGAAGGACTCAAATATCACTATAACACTTTCAACAGTGTAGATGTAACCTGAAGAAGAACACTAATGTTCGAAAACCGTTGTTAGTTTTGATATAAACCTATTTTGTGTGGAGACGTATTTTTTTTAAATTCCCCATCATGATTATAAAAGATTACAAAAGTAATGAATTAAACAAATTCACTTTAAGCTGTATTTCACCCATTGGTGATGCTTCAAATGTTGCCATTAATTTCTTTAATTAAAAGTTAATTAAAAAAAATCTTTCAATTAGTGTTAAACCGCTAACTTATAACTTATGTACACGCACATTGTTAGAAAGTATATTATTATTATTATATAAATCCCATGCGAATCTTTGTTGTCGGTTGACCTGTTTTTCGTACGTTCGTTTTTCGGACCCTTCATTTCAACTTGAAAAAAAAAAGTGTAGACCCACTTGAAGGTGCTCTAACGTCTTTTTCCGAAAATAAGACATTGTCTTACTTTATTTTTATGTCAAAATCCGTGCTAGGGTTTATTCTCAGTGGAGGGCTTCAAGTACATTAGGTATATTTACTTATTTTTGTTTAATATTTATTTTTATACAGAAACTTAAATTTATTCGATTGCAGTCATGTCATCTTCTGGAACATCG
This sequence comes from Hermatobates lingyangjiaoensis, assembly GCA_026182355.1. Taxonomy (NCBI): domain Eukaryota; kingdom Metazoa; phylum Arthropoda; class Insecta; order Hemiptera; family Hermatobatidae; genus Hermatobates; species Hermatobates lingyangjiaoensis. The sequence goes on along the minus strand of JAPFBL010000290.1, from coordinate 389,557 downwards.
TCATAAATTATCAAAATGTTGAATTCCGTTCTGATTTTCCTCCAAATCTATTTCCTGTAGAATCATTCGTCTGAATCTCTCATGTTTTACAATATCTGAGGTTAAATTAATGCTTCTTGTCTAAGTAGCCTCCTTGAAACGAACTTTAGAGGTAAATAAGGAATTTCTTGGAATATTTTTTTTTCAAAGAATTCTCTGAAATATTACGACAGCTAGAGATACCTACTACATTCAACAGCATTTTTTAACGAATTATATTTTTCACATTATCTTAACTAGAGCCTATTTTCAGAGGAGGGCTTATAATGCAAAACATCCCGAAAATCACGCTATGACTTATTTTCGGAAAATGACGGTATGTGTAAAACTGGTCAGACTGCTGCAAGAACGAATCACGAAGTATGATGCATTTATATCACGATATGGTGTTAATAAATCATAGTTTCTTGTTTGATTTTATTATTAGCAATTTAACTTGTTAAATAAGAGGGTTTAAATTAAATTTTTGATTTATTTTATTATTGATTAATAATTTCATTTCATTATATATTCTCTTTATGTATAAGTCCATTGACTCTGAACCACTTCGAAGGTCCTTAGAACTTTTATAGAATTTATCTTGATTTCTTTTAAATACATTATATTTTTGAGTATTATTAATATTTTGAAATATTATTTATTTATTATTTTTTAAGATATCTTCTTGTAAACTTTTTCCTATCTCTTTATTCTTTATTTCTTCTCTACCTTTTTTTTTTTTTTTGCTATTATGGATATATTTTTATTATGTACTTTATGTTATTTATTTATATTTTTTCCTTTTCGTTATTATTATTTATCATAAATTAATTTTGTTTTTTTGTATTTCAAATTGGAGAATTACTGAACTCCATAAGTTTCCAAACTTATCTATTATTAGTGGTAGATTGGAAAGTTCACTTCCTGGTCTAGTTATAATTTAACTGTAAACTTTAAAAAAAAACTTGGAAAAGTGAAACAGACTCAAAGTTATCATTAATGGTAAATTTTTTAAAACATTTGATATTATTTTATTGTAATATGTTGAATATATTTTTTGTTTTTATTTTGGTTGGAGCGTCTGACCTCATAAATGTAAAAAAAAAAGAAACATTCCGTATAATAGGTTTGGCCACCTCTGGGTTAGAGTTTTCATCTGGGCTTCTAAACGTTGTTTGTTTGTGCACCCCTGAGAGTTATCTATCATATCGTTGGTGTAGAGTCCCGTATGACCTATAAAACCTTATGCACATCTGTATATTTTCGGACAATATTTGTTTGTTTTAAATAAAAAATGCAACAATGAAACCATTCCAATTTTATTCATAACAATTCCAAATACGAATAATCTTTTGTTCACCTCCAAAAAAATTACCCTAATTAGCATTATTTTAATACTGTAAAATTTATGAAAATAGATTGTAAAAGGTTCAAATTTCAATATAATACCGAGAATATGTAAAATGTTAGCTCATTTTGAAAACCTAAGAAGAACATTGTCCCTTGTGTCTTGTTTATGTTGAAATATTCTAACGGTTCCGTCTGTGCGTTGTATTACTGATATATATATATATATATATATATATATATATATATATATATAAAACTTCAAAGGCGGTGAAATGTTCACAAGTGACAATTAGAAGAAACGATTCTTCGAACTGAATAAACTAGAATTTAAAAAAAGAACACATAGAAAGGAAACCACTGAACTCACTACTATATTTCGATGTCCTCGTCTTCAGGAAAAGAAGTGAATCGCTCCAAAGGTGATAACGACGTCAGTCGTTATCAGCCTTTGGAGCGATTCACTTCTTTTCCTGAAGACGAGGACATCGAAATATAGTAGTGAGTTCAGTGGTTTCCTTTCTATGTGTTTTTTTTAAATTCTATTATATATATATATATATATATATCATATATATATGATATAATTTTTTCGAAGGTTGAGGTCTAATGATTTGAAAATTAGTCTTTTTGCCGACGTTTCGACGACTATATATAGACTATATATATATATATATATATATAGTTCAATGTAGAAAAAGAAACATAGAGAAATCAAAAACACACACTTACAGTCTCGTATCTCTCCTGAAGACGGTTCGAACCAAAAATTGGAGACTGTATGTGTGGTTTTGATTTCTGTATGTTTCTCTTTCTACATTGAACTATATTTGTCCGTTTCGGATCGTATTTCCAACGAAAAAGTATATATATATAGTTACGGTATTCTGAGATATATACATTTCTACATGGTCCGACTTTTACTGCATACCATATACTGCATATAGCATACCAAATCACTATTCTTACTACTTAACTGGGAAAGAACGGAGTTGATGTGGGCCAAATTAGAAAACCCTGGTCAAAGAACCATTCTAAGGAGGACACTTCAGTATTATTGAATGTTTCAAAAGGACGTAAACTGTTGGTAATTCAGTTAGGAGACTAGCATTGCAACCAACTTTGCTTCAACTTTTAACTCTGTTTTGAGTGGACTGTTTCAACATTCAAGATTATTATATGACTAGGAAATGTTAAATTCATGATGTCATATAAAAGTAACCAGTATGTTTTCTGCAAGCTGGTTTCTGTGCTGTAGTCGTTATTTTGATTGCTCCTATCGCTAGAGATACCAAATTTGCAGTACGATCTTACGATTTTATTTATTTTGGAGGAGATGAAAGTAATCTTAAGTATAGCGCTCCTCGTAAAGGTCGTAAAGCTGTCAGGCAGGATCGCATACGATGTCAGGTACTCGTCAATGAACCATATTCTTTTTGGATTTGAATATGGTACAGACTCCTGATTTAGAATTAATCCGATTGATTAGTAGCTCAAAGTTTGGCAGGATCATCGCTGTAGACTGTTTACCTTTTCCTTGATGTTATGCCCCCAGTGTTGGCAATAACTCCAGAATGTATTTTCTTTGATGCTTTTATTACCCTAGTGTTATGCCATAACTCCATCATAATTTCTATTACTGCCATTCAGTCATCTATATAAATAAAAGAATGGTTTTGTCTGTACATTGCTTAGAACTGACCCATTTCAAGTTATCTTTACGTTTAATGCATTGAAGAAACCGAATCCACCCTTAGAAAAATTTCTGTCGGTTTGTCCGCAAAATTTTGTTACAAGCAAACTCAGACACCATAAGACATATCAAGCTGAAACTTTGACAGTAGATTTCTGTAGGTGTAACTTAATATATAGGCTCTGGATTCATTGAAAGTTCAACGTAGAAGTGAAGTTATGGACGTTTAAAGCAAAAACGTTTGTCACAAGTGAACTCAGCCACCATGAGACATAGCGAGCTGAAACTTTGACACTAGATTTGTGTATGCCTAACTTAAAATATAGGCTCTAAATAAATTGATAATTCAGTGCAAAAGTGAAGTTATGGAACTTTAAGCTGTATTTGCTAACTTCACAGACATGTTTGTTTTGAAAATACACAGGTGTAGCAAGTAGGTATTGTTAGTTGATTTTAATTTAATTTGAGCATATGAATATATTGTGTATTTGACATCATTGAAAAGGTGTTTCCCACAGTTGAGGATGTACTATCTATTAAGAATAAATAGTTTTGTGAACGAGCAATTCTCAACCCTTAATATGAACAGGCAGGAAAAATCAACAAACAAGTTCTTACGCTATATCAAGCCGAGGAAAGAACGTCAGTAAAGTCAGTAAAGAAAGTGATTATTGATGAGAAAAGCAGTTCATTATCCAACTGAATTTCTTGATTCTGAATTTTTTCTCCTGGGCTGCCTGTTCATGAGTAAAAACTTGAAGTTTTTACTTCACCAATAATGCTGCAATTTAGTAGCAGTAACAATTTTTTTGTTCCGAAAGGTGAGTGCCCCAAAACTTTGCAACGGGATACGACTCTGAGTTCGTCCTCTTCACAGATATGCCATAGAGGCGAACATTATGACTGGGTGTGGTATTGGGGAGTCTGTGTGTATACCACGCATACCATTGATTCCGAGCCACTATCTGTTGAAACGATTGCAAAGTCCTGCCAGAGTCTATTTCGCAATGACGTTAAATAAGTCGCAAGGGGAAACTTTATCTAACGCAGGAATTCAAGTTTTTCTCACATGGTCAACTGTAGTTTACTTGGTCAAGAGTCAGAGGTTCCAACTGTTTGTTCTTAACAATGTACTAATAATGGTATTTTCTACTATTTTATAATTTCTAATGGTATTTTGGAATACCAAGTTCAATAGAATTTTTAATTCAGTCAAAGACAGGGATGTTTGCTATCAAATATATATATATAAAAAAACAAAAAATAGATTGCAGATAGGTGTGATCTAAATCCTTGGTGTTGAATAACAGTCTAGGATGAGTCTCGGTATAGTTGGTCGAACTAATTAAACTTTCTAGCACGTCCATTTGCTATAGAATTCAACAAGTGCTTTCGATTTCCCATTATCCTTGTTAGCCAGTGATATTCCTTACATTTTATTACAACCTGACAAATCTTACATTTTAGTTAATGAAGAGCTAATGATGAAAAACAGGGTGCATGAGGATTCATGTTTGAAAGAGGACGTACATTCGACAAATCTATTAAGAGAAATGAACATGCAGTGCATATTCCCCTGAAAAATTGATTTGTACTGATCCGTGAACATGAAGATTATGATTCCTGCGCAAATGTAATTTATTCAGTCCGTACTTACAATTGGTTGGTGAAGCGTTAAGCGTCAGCTTCAATGTTGTCATACTAATTAATTAACTTTTTAATTAACTTTCGCGATCTATTAGCCCGAGGTGTTGGTCGTTATATATAAAATGCATTTGTTTCAAGTTGTTAATCAAATATGTACCTGTTTGTTAGTATTCTCCAGGGTGTTATAAATAATTTATGAAAATTTCTCCAATTATGATTTGTTTATTAATCAGTTCATTTTAATGGATGCATATGAGCATTCAATAATTATATGTAATTATTAATTTATTTGATATAATTTTGTTTGTTGAGGTTTGAGGTTTTATGATTGAAACTACCTCTCTCGCTGACGTTTCGACATGTCATCTTCAGGGCTACAACACATTTTTCTACAATTAGCACTATTACTACTACAGTATTGGTTATTGAAAACGTGTTGTAGCCCTGAAGATGACATAATATATCTCAAAACGTAGGCGAGAGAAGTACTTTCAGTCATAAGAACTCAACCCTCATTAAAAAGATTATATCATATGAATATTGGATTAAGAAATACAAATCATAGTGCATAAGTTTATTGTTCAACGTAAAACATATAATTAATGTTGAGCATTTCTTTCGTTGGAAGTCAAAATAACTGAAACAAAATGGCTTATAGTTATAAACAGTTTATTAAAAATAATAAAATTTATTAGAATAGAAGAGAAAAATTAGATTAAAATTTTAATTTTAATTTACTTAATTCGGACCCACACCAGGAAGTGTAGTCACTGGATTGCTTCTTGCCTCTTGAGTTCTCTCCTACATATGTGTTATCAGTGTCACTGGTAATGTAATTCTTACATAGTTGTGACTTTTGAGCAAATAAAATTTAAAAAAAAATTATTTAATTTAATTTATTCTAAATTTGGAATTTAGAATTATAATTATAAGAATTAGAATAGAATAGAATTTCTTAGAAGTAATGAACAGTCAACGTTCGATGGTGTATGTCCACTCCTCCCATTGGAAGTGTCCAACGACCAACGACCAACGATTCTTTCCGCGCACTGTTGTGCACGTTGTATTAGCAGTTCCAGGTCACGGACCTACTACTGCTGAATTATTGTCCTGCTGTGGTGGTGGGGTCAGTAAGTAAATGTCTGGTTTTTTTTTTTCTTTTTTTCTGTGGTTCGTCTGTTTACGTCATTTCGTGGTCGTTTGGTCTCATTGTGTCGTGTCTTGTCAGTCTTTTTCAAGGGTTTAGCCTTCTATTTTAATAACAGCTTCTAATGTGGATGTGTTTGGGGAATTATTTGGGATAGGCTTTGGATAAGGGGGTTTGGATGGGTTGGAATTTTTGTGGCTTCATTGGTCACCAGTCTACTCGTGAATTGGTCAATTGTTTCTAACCTGAGGTCTCTTTGAATATCCACATTTCTGGCATACCAAGGTGCCCCAGCCATAAGGCGTGCGCATTTATTCTGAACTATCTGTATAAGTGTTTTATTAGTTCTTGCAGCTTGTAACCAGGTCGAGCATCCGTAAGTCATGCTAGCCCTAATTACCACCTTATAAATGAGGTCCTTTACTACCTGTGGAGTATTCTTCGACTTCAGGATAGGATACAAATTTGACATTAGTGCCAGACCCAATTTATATCTATTTTTCAGATGGTGTTTGAACGTGAGCCTGCTGTCAATTATTATTCCCAGGTATTTGGCCTGGGATCTGTAAGGTATTAACTGGCGACTAATCCTTGACTATGAACACGAAGTGTTTGAAACGTGCAGTTTGAATAAAAAACTTTTTTTTGTGTGGAAACTTTTCATCCATTTACCTCCGTATGAGTACTAAACACAACTAATGAGTTTATTAGAAAAACTTTTGACAGTTTTACATGATTTTATTAATTAACTAAAAGAAAAGAACAACAAATGCTTCGTCACTGAACTTCCCTATATGTAAACATAAATACGTTCATTGACGATAAATTCATTCAATGATTTATTTCGATGTAGCTATTTCTGTTTTGCTAGTTCCAAAGAAAATGTAATCATGATTACATCTTTTAATGAAAAATCAGGTAAGTAGCCTTGTTATTAGTAGGCTAATTATTAAAATTAGGGACGTCATTGAGTAATATTATTAATGAAATAATTGATCAGAGTCACCATGAATTAGCGATATAAACCAATTGAATATGAATGGGCACAGAGGAGTTTATGTAGTTAATTATATTTTCAGTTTGTTGTGGTTATCATGTCAGAGATTTTATGTAAACACTAGACTACCTTTGACCCTTTGTGTCACTCAGAAATTATAGCAATATTTAGTGAAATAAATTCACTAAACATGATTGACAGGGATCATTTTAATTCTTTTTGCTTGCTATTAAGGCACGGAAACAGATTCTTGTATGACCCAAGCTTTTGATATAGTATTCTTAACATGATTCAAGTTATATACACAGTAAGTATATTTAACAAAATAAAAATCATTTAATAGTAAAAGAAAAATCATTTATTTTATGACATAAATAAATAAAGGACCAATTCAAGTTACATATATAATCAAATATATTAAAAACAAATAAAAGTGTGAATTTGAAATATTCAATTTATTTATCCAACATAAAATAACATTAATGAAAGGAATATGTCTTTATAATATTACCTTAGAACGTTCGTATTTTATCTGAAAGTTGTGCTTAAGTTTTCTTCTAAAGTTATTTATTTTTAATCTCTAATGTAATAGTTTATTATATATTATAGGCTAAACTGACCCATAATGAGAAATATTATTAAATAATATTGTAGCAAGTCGAGAGTACGGAAGCCACTGAGCTACCCTGGCCACCTAATACGATTTGTTATTATGTACAACTACAACAAAGCCAATCACAACAAAAGTTAAGATTATAATAATTTTAGGTCTTTATCTCCACGGAAAATGGGTGAACAAACAAACAAACAATCAAACTCATATATAGATAATGAGTTCCCCATATACCGTACACGCCTATCCCTCACTCACCCAGACATCAAAACTAATAATATCAAACATGCATTTAGGGGATCTAAAAGCTACAGTAATTCCTACAAATAAACTATTTCTTTTCAATGCTGTTCAGTTTTCGATGCTCTTTTCTAAATCTGTTTCTCAATGATTACCTTTAATATTATTTTATAGAAGCAATTGCATTTCTAAGTTCATTTGTGTTAGCTCTGCTGAAAATCATTAAAACCTGTCGGATGCGCTGAAGAAACGTTAGGGCAATGTAGGTAGTTGGCAGTATAGGGACAATTTTATGTACTAATATATAATGTATATAATATAATAAAATTATACTAACATAAAATACCGCTACTGATGTAAAGTTGTATGCCTTTGCTTTTTTCAACATTCTGGGGCAAAACCAGAAATTTTTGTAGATTATCACAATAGTGCAATGTATCAGTTACCATTTTAACTGGGGAAGGGATTTCTTTCGAGTTTGTTATCCTGTCAATATTTGTTAAATGACTGCTTGAAAATTAAGAAAAATTAATAAAAAAGCATTCTTTGGTTTGAAAGTTTTATTTTATTTAAGGACTGTGTTAATAATTAACTCTTTGTACTACTTGCGTACTCAATCAAGGGTGAAAGGTCAGCTAGCCATGGACGTTAAATTAGTGGACAGGAATATAGGTCTTTTACCACTTGCTTCAAATACTCAACTCCAATAAGCATAAATATATAGCAGAAACAATGAAGTGCTGTTTCGTGAATTGCCCTATCTCTCTCTATCTCTCTCATTGTGTGGCCAGACCACTCGCCTATGGTCCCCAATGCCCGAGGTAAAGCCTTTGTCATGCCACACTAGATCACAAACTAATTAAATGGCATAATATTCGCTTTATCGATCACCAAAGCCTGGTGGCTGTTTCTAACATGACTAATTTATAGCCTTTCTATCGATGTGTTTTCTTTTTTATCACAAAATTGGTAAAAAATAGTTAAAAAAAATAGTGATTTTGATGTTTATATTTGTTTTCATGTTTGGCTGTCAAATAACCTTTTTTTTTTTTGTATTTTTCTTCTGTAAATCCTTCGTTATTACTTTACTATAAGTAAAGTATAGTGATCGTGAAAAAATCGATCTCGAGATTTTTACGGATTATATGTTTTCAGGTCCCAGAAGTCGTTTTATGAAGTTTTTTCGATGATGTCTGTGTGTGTGTGTGGGTGGGTGAGTGTGTTAGCATTCCTTGTTACCACGCTACTTGATGGATCAAGTTGATATTTTACACAAAAATGGGCTCCATAGGGAAGAAGATCCCTATTGTTTGGGAAGAATTATGCATGATGGGAAAGTCACTTTTTTTGCCAAAAACCGTTTTTTAGAAAGCATTTATTTCTCCTAAACTGATATCCCTAGTGTTTTGAAATTTTGACATTATCTTTGAGATTACAAATGGAACAAACTAAAAATATATTCAGAATTTTAAAACAACAGGAAATATTTTTTTTTTCAATAAAATGTAAAAATTGTTACGTATAATTCAATCTCAAAGCTTGTGAGAGCGATACAAGTCATACCGTTAGATGGATCAAAATGAAAGTATGCCTATAAATAGAACATTATGTAGAGGAAGAGATGAGATAATTTTTTTCGAAATTACATTCGCCGAAGGGGTGTTACAGTACGATTTCTCTTTTCAGAAAATGTTTTTTGACGCTAAACGGCTCATTAAAAAATCTGGAGTGGCCTACACTCTACTTTACTATAAGTAACTCAATGTCAAATTTCTTGAGTATATAAAACATAACGTATCATTTAAGCATAACATAAATATCTAAATGGGATATAATTATTAGCATTGCGTTCGTGAGGTAGTACAGATAGTGATTGAAGGACATATCAATTTATAAGCTTATTTTTGTACATCACAAATAACTTATTATTTGCAAATTATTTCATTAGTATAACTACAGCAGTAATAACATTTTTGAAAAACCAATGTGAACATTTCTGGAAACGAAATATTATAATACAAGAGAACATGGCTATTATTCAAATAGCCAGTAGATTTCTTACATCGTTTACTTGACATCCTTCTACATTGAATATTAATGTAAAATTTTCAAATTTGAAACAGTAAAATACCCTTTTTTTCTCTGAAAAACATCTTAAACAGCGAAGAAAATGTTGTTTTAAGCTGATTTGTTAATTAAAGATGTACGATAATTACAGTTATTAATCTCTAAACGAAAGATTTATATTTTGAATTATCTTTTACATTTTTGGTTTTTAACAGAATTATTATACTGAGAATTTTATGGCTTCTTAGTATTTAATAAGATCATTTTCCTTCCCCTTTGTCAAATAACATATATACGAATTTTTTTTTTAATGAGTGTTATCATTTACCTGCACAATATTATTCCTCTTACATCCCTTATAAGTCAATAATATATTTTCATTTTTCCATTAGAAACATCAATTTTATCTCAGTGGATTCGCTCAAAAAATTTCTAAGTCAATGTAAACAATGTAAAAAAAATACAAAAAATTTGACAAGTATAGCAGGTGATCTCTTAGTCTAGGACAAACAAAGAGTTCTTATATCGTTATTGCTCTTTCCCGTAATTGAAACTTTATGATTTTTTTTATGAATTACTAATTTTTTGTTCCATTTTTGGTCAAATTTTCATTATTTTTTAACGAGCCGTTTAGCGTCAAAAAAACATTTTCTGAAAACACAAATCATACTGTAACGCCCCTTTAGCGAATGTAATTTTAGAAAAAAATATCTCAACTCATTCTCCATATAACGTTCTATTTATAGGCATAGTTTCATTCTTGTCCGTCAAACAGTATGGCTTGTATCGCTCTCACAAGGTTTGAGATTGAATTATAAGTCAAAATTTTTACATTTTATTGAAAAAAAATATTTCCTGTTGTATTAAAATTCTGATTATATTTTTCGTTTGTTCCATTTGAAACCTCAAAGATAATGTCAAAATTTCAAAACTCTAGGGTTATCAGTTTAGGAGAAATAAATGTTTTAAAAAAAACGGTTTTTGGCAAAACAAGTGACTTTCCCATCATGCATAATTCTTCCCAAACAATAGGGATCTTCGTCTAAATGGGGCCCATTTTTGTGTAAAATATCAACTTGATCCATCAAAGATTCTGGACCGTAGCGTGGTAACAAGCAATGCTAACACACTCACCCACCCACCCACACCCACACACACAGACATCATCGTAAAAACTTCATAAAACGACTTCTGGGACCTCAAAACATGTAATTCCGTCAAAATCTCGAGATGGAATTTCTTCACGATCACTATACTTTACTTATAGTAAAGTAAAAATCTTGAAAATTTGTCCAAAAATGGAACAACAAATTAGTAATCCATAAATAAATGATCAAATTTCAATTACGGCAATGAGCAATAAAACTATAAAAACTGCTTGTTCATCCTAGACTAAGGGATTACCTGCTATACTTGTCAAATTTTTGATATTTTTTTACATGTTTACATTGACTTTAGTTTTACTTTAGTTTACATTGAATTTTTTTTAGTGAATTCACGGAACTAATATAATGTTTAAAGGTATAATGTAAATGTTTAAACGATTTAAGGACTTGTATGTGATGTATGAAGAATAATATTCTTATATGTAAAAAATCAACAACAGTAGAGCATATGCACATATAATTTCTGATCCTTTTTAAAGTATGATGGGTTTGTCTAACAAAATGTTCTAATCAATCTATATGTTGCACCATTCTACAAAGGTAATATCAGATGCTGATTTTTTTACGTTTATGAATAACATTATTGTTGGGTAATATTGAAGTTTTTGGAATGCACTTTTACGTCCTATATAAGGGCTTCTATGTTTTTTTCTAATTTCCAGTTTTTTCACTATTCTGATCTAATAGTTTATACCATTATTTCTAAAAATTTCAAGCTTCTAGCTTTTAAATTTAAAATTATACAGAGAAGTTGGCTTTGAACCAGATTTAAGAACGAAAAAGTGGCTAATTACCAATATATTTTTTCTCAATATACATTTATAGCAAACTTATAACAGAGTATAGTGCGTGGGAAAACATAACATTCGCTGAGACTAAATTGGTTTTTGTATGATTTTTGACTAAGGGAAAGAAAAGTGAGTTTTTAAAAACCCTAGCATGCCATAAAATTTCCAGTATAATAATTTTATAGAAGACCAAAAATACAGAACATTATTCAGAAATAAAAAAAAATCTTTATAAAAATGATTATTTTTAAATCATTTAAAAATAATAAATGAAATTATCCTACATCTTAAATTAAAAATTATCTGAAAGCGACAATTTTTCTTACATGTTTATGACATTTCAGACAAAAACTTTTTAATGATTTTAAAATACTTAAAATAGTTTCAAGTTCTAAATGGGAAAATTTGACTTAATTTTTAAATGTAGAAGGAGGTCAGATAAACTATGTAAGAGATCCACTGGCTATTGGAGCAAAAGACATGCTCTCTTGTAGGAAATTATTTCGGATAAGCAAATTTTCACTTTGGATTTTCACAATGTTATTACTGCTGTAGTTATACTAATGATTGTATACCCATTAATTGTGTGACATGCAAAAAAGGCTTATCTATTGATAAGTGGATCAATAACTATCTGTACTACCTCAGGAATGAAAGACTAACAAACAACTCCCATTTAGACGATTATATTATGCTTAAATGAGGCATTATATATTATATACCCAAGAAGTTTGATATTAAGTTTACTTATAGTAAAGTTGAGTGTAGGCTGCTCCAGATTTTTTTCATAATGGTTATATGATATTATTTTGTCGCGTTTATTCACCTCAGCTTTGAAATCTGTTCAGTGAGCATTTAGACACCGGTTGATTAAAAAAAAATTGCAGACCAATGCCTTATTACTTACGTAAAATATGATTGTCCAACATATTTGCAATGGATTCTGTTATCAAAATTTTTGTTGGAAAATGACTTTTCTATATAGGTATGTAGTTGTGGAATTCCTGATACAATAAATAATAAGGGAATTTCTTCTATAATAAGTAACCATTGCATGGATGGACGTTTTTTTAGTTTCTAGAAACTGTGCAAAAAATGCATTGGTTTCAAAAGAGCATATTGGATTGAAAGCGCAGTAAAACGTTGAGCATATTTTAAAAGATCCTAAAAAAGGTTTGAGTGTCATATTCTCTAAACTTTTTTACTTCAGGGCGCACCTTTGAAATAACTAAAGCTTTGGGGGTCCATCTCTAATTTTGATATAGAAAATTTAGTCCTGAAATTTGAAAATAGGAAAATGATAGGAAATTAAAAGGAATAGTTTTCTTTTAAGGAGAAAGAAAGAGAGATCAGTAGCAAATGATTTAAATCCTCAAGAAAAGGAAAAGATAAAGTATTGTCCGTTGCTGCCTAAAAATGGAAGAAATTTACCTTCTAGTTCAAAATATCAAGTGGTAGACACTTCATTCAGACTTGAAAACAATTAGTGTTTCTAAAATAAATGAAAATGATACAAATTTTTAAAATATAAATCTGCTTTATACATTTAAGCTTTCGTTATCGTGGGGCGCAGGGACCAGGTTAGCTCAGTGGTTAACGTACTTGCCTCTGGACTAATAGTCCGGAGTTCGATCCTCACCTGGCCCTCGATTTATTCACGCGGGAGGTGAATAAATCTGAATACTTTGTCTCTCGGAGAGGACGTTTAGTCGTCGGTCCCGAGTCTGTACAATGTCAGGTACTCGTTAAAGATCCCTACTTGAAATGCACTTAAGTTAGGCAAAATTTAGTGCTCTCAATGTAGAATCTGTAGAATCACCGATCAAACAAAAAGATGGTAAACGGCTGACGTTATCAGCCGCTAGGGGATCAGTGTAAACAATAAGAAAATATCGTGGGACGCATCGTTTGAGAAGCACTGCTCTCAACCGTAACTGCATTGGAGGTCCCTGACATACACATGCACATTTGAGTTTGACTTTTTGCGTATTTGTTTTTATTTTCTCAGAAATCCCTTGTTATTTAAATATGTTTCAAATGCTGGATTCAATTTATGAAAGGACATCATATTTGAAACATTCCGCATGATTTGCTATAGAATTATTCACTCTCTGCTTTATCACAAGTATTAACAACATTTTTTAATTCATTGGTATAGATATTTGTGGTATAAAAGCTTAATACTTAAAACAGTATTCACCCATTTAATGATTATTCAATAATGATATACTGTAAAGGAAAAGTCCAATTATATGTATTGAGCCTTTGTCCAATATATCTATCACCAAAATGTATTCCCAAATCATCTATTCCCTCTTTTTTTATTCTTGAATAAATTTCTCAAAAAAATAATTTTTCAATATTACATCAGTCATGTGCACGTAATTTGCTATTCTTTCATGTAAGTAAGTGATTTTTGCGTAACGGTTTCAAACGAATAAATATCCACTCAATTGAGTTGAAACATTTAATGATATAGGAGGAGACTAACAAAACAAGTTGTATAAGAAATTGAAACTTGTTGAATATAGCTGTCCAGTTCCTTATATATTAGGCACTGTGGAGGTTGATGTACTTTTTATTTGAATCGCCCGGTTGATTTATGTTCTCACTCCTGATTTGGTAAACATTTGTTGTAACGGTTTGTTTTTTTATACTGAAGGCAAATATATGTAGGTGGTAGTAAAATCATGTTAGTACCACAGGACTATTGTAGGTTACATTAACATATGGTTATCTTCTGTGTTATACGTATACTGGTGTTAGAGTTGTTTTACCTGTTTCGGATATTGTCCATATTCATGAAGAATTGTTGTTGTTGTGTTAGAAAACATGTTTGAAAATTATCTGTAAATTGTTAACTATAAACAAGAATTCACAGTAAACACGTGAAATAATATAGTGTTTTCTAATCGTAATAACGTAGGCAATATGTTAATAAAAAAAAAAACTCTCCCAGGGAACCGGAGTGTTAGTGGTATTTATAAAATCCCGTGGAAAAGTTGTCATAAAATTTATTTTGGTTAAACTAGTTAAAACGTGTAAAACAACACCAATACGACGTCAGTTGACAGGAAAAAAGTACTGCCCTATTCTTGTATATAAACAATGAAAATCATCATATTGATTGGACAGGAGCTAAATTTATTACCAATGAAAAATCGATGTTGTTAAGAAATATTATCGAATCCTCTCTGATTAAATTTAACAGATCAAATATTATAAACATTAGTACCGGTTTGTTCAAACTTGACTCAGTACTTACGAGGGCAATAGTCTCTTCTAAGAGGGTTGAGCTAGGGGACAGTTTTTTTTACTTCTTCTTACTGTACTCCTTTGTTTACCCAAACATCGCTGCCTGGACTATTGTCCTTTCCTGCACTTTACACCCTTTTAAAATACCTCTCTTCCCTCCCACTCCTCTCAAATTTCTAAATCTTTGGTTTCAGTTCAGATTTGACCCTGGCGATGATTGCTTGATACGGTAAAAAGATCTTCATTGTTTTTTTTTTCTTTTCTTATTGTGGTTTCAACATATGTGGTGTTAACTATATTGAAGGTTTAGTTTATAGTCAGATATAAAGAAAGCGGGTTGGTAGAATTCATGACTATATATTTCTTTAAAGTATATGTCTGAGAATTTGCTTCACATTTTCTATGAGAAAGAAATTCATAGAAAAATCTTTTAAAAATTTTAAATATGGCTTATGTGATTTTGCTATGAGTAAAACAATGGTTTACGTGGTTTTCAATGGTATATGCGTTTACAAGAAGGTCGTGAAGAAGGAACAAACCATCGCATCAGCAACTGATGAAAACGTGAAAAAAGTAATTAACAACGATTGCCGGTTGACAGTCAGATAAGTCTGTCGTGAAAGAAACACGAATTTCTTTCGGCTGTTTTGGGTGTCTAACATATGACAACAAAGTTATTTGGGGCCAAAACATCGGTGAATGGAGTTACTGGAGTAATAGATGAATTAGTCCAGAACAATGTAAAGATATGAAAGCTGTCCTAACAGATGATGTAACATAAGTTTTATTGATATAACGTCGACACAAAGGATCAGAGATATTCAAAACTGAGCAATGCTCGACAAAGTCTAGGAGATTTTCTTCTATTTTCACGAGTTAGTTTACCATGATGGATAGCAACAAGGTCAAACGATGAATGTAACATTGAGGGATCGGCACAACACCATGATTGTTAAAGCCCGGAGTTTTTTTATACATCCTATTTTTTTTTTTTAAAAAGAAAACAAACTAATTAGTAACAGACTATAAGAATTTCGAATTTATAATTCAGTTTAATATAACAATTTCTACTGATTACAACAAAAAACTCACAAGTGACAATATACTGTAGAGTTCACTTGAGCAAAGAGGGCTACTCCTTCCAATCAAATTATAGTTCTTCCTTTCAACTTCTTCAAACTACCACTGAAGAAATGAACAATAGTTTGTAGAGACAGTCAGAGTCCGTTAAAATGACTACCTGTCTTGATTTGTATTCATGTATATCAACCTTTCGGCCACTCCATGATACAAAGCACTACAGATCGATGCTTTTTTACGTGAGACCCTTTCGCCACCCGAGGGAGTCCACCACAGCCCCACCGAAGCAAGGCCGCGAATTAAAAATTACTACCATAGTAGATTCGAACTCGGATACTTCCCAAAAGCAGTAACTCTTGTTTTGAAAAAAAAATCAACCTACTGCAGCCTCCAGTACAACTCTAGTTCCAAAATTAACAATCCCACTCTCCCAGTTTGTTTTTTCACTCTTCATTTTCCTCTCCTACTCTTGTCATCTCATCTACCTACAGACCATAAATTCTTTGTTTTTTTTTGTATTTGTTGCAAGTTCAACCATTACTAAATAAAATATTCGTAAAAGTAATTTAGCATTACAAACCCAGGAATTTGTATCAATCAATAAGGAGTACAAAATCAGTGTGTACCATGTCCAATCTTCCATATTCGTCAGATATGATTTAATAGGGCTTTTTATGTTATTCTCAAAAATAAATTAACTATAAAGACCTATTTTGAAAGCTTTGGTGAGATTATAAATATATCGCTGAGACAGATGACACAGTTCCGAAGATGGGATTCCGAAAGTGTTTCGGTATTTAGATGAAGCGCTGAAATAAGTATGTAATATATAATTGGGACTATTTCGAAGGATATAATAAATTCTAAACGCATATATGAAATCAATTCCAGAAAAAAAAGAAATTATTTTTTCAAAGACCTCATACATTTTTACGTCTTCTTCGTTATAATCTTTAGTTATGTTAACTATGCTAAATAAACTATAAGATTCTACTTTTTGCTCGAAGAGAGTAAATGCTAGAGGTGGAGGGTATAGGAGTCTAAACGTTAACTATGAAAGCATTGCTCTGTATATCCTGGGCACACCGTTCAATAAATGGCACTCTCATTCAAGTGAAAGCTTGTGATTTATACTGCATATCTCGGCTTACACAAATTATTAGAATAGGAGCCCGTCATATATCATTCTGCTGGTTGGATGGCTTTCGGAACTCGTCCATCTGCTTGAACATAGAGGTTCAACTCACAGGAAGATGTTCAGCTATAATAGTTTCCTATTCTAATAATAATCTCTGTTTTACTATCATAAAGTTATTACGCAAATTATTCAATTTGTTTAAACTGTAGATATAATACATTTGAAGTATGAAATGCAGACATTTGATCTTGTGCTAGATTTGATAGTGTCTCTGCTGACAATAGACATTGCAGACTTTGCCTCTGAATGGTCAACTGTTAGAGGCAGCTGTTCTCAGAATTTGACCCAGAGATGTTGGATGGGATTAAAAATTTGCTGAACTTTATATATATATATATATATTATATAATTATAAAACTTGCCTCTTCTAAGAGGGTTGACAGCTAGCAGATACTTTTTTTTACTTTTTCTTATTGTACTCCTTTGTTTCCCCAAACATCCCTGCCTGGACTAATGTCCACTCTTCTCAACCTCTCACCATGATGTTTCTGCATCTAATGTTTCAGTTGGGTTTTTGATTCTGATGAAGACAGCTTTTTACGGTTGAAAAATCTTAGTCTTCTTTTTCGTTTCATATTATTCATCAATGTGGTTTGATCATTTATATATATATATAAATTTATATTTCGCGCTCCGTTCTTCGACATGGAGAGATCTCTCTCACTTCGTCCTCTCTTCTAGTCTACTCCTGATGACGAACAACAGTTCGAAATATTGAATTCTGTAAGTGTTCTTTTTATTCTCTTTTCTTTGTCGTGCTTTGTTTAATTTAAAGTTATATATATAGTTCAATATAGACAAAGAAACATAGAGAAATCAAAAGAACACACTTACAGTCTCTAATTTTCGGTTTAACCGTCACCAGGAGAAAAGAGATTGGGACAACAAGTGCACTAGGGAAGCAATGGTTGGTGACCCTTAAATCTATATTCTATTAATATATTTAATATAATGAAGGCTAGTGTCTGTTTATTGTTCGTTATGAAACTCCTCCAGAGGTTTTAGAAGTAATCCACCTATAATCATATATATCCTGGAACTATATGACACAGGATAATTTGAAATGTACGCTTTACATACGAGTATGTACTATTTTTGAGTGGTACACGCAATTGTGTAAACTATTTGTATTCGTGAGTAAAGAGGAAAAAAAAACTAAATCTTCTCACAGAAAAAGAATTTGACCAAAGACGCGCTTGAAACACTTAGTCTTAATCATCAGGTCACGTTTACAATACAAACAAAATATATAACATATATGTAACCTGATGATGAGTACTAAGTATTTCAAACGACACGTTTGAAGCACTTAGTGTTAATCATCAGGTCACGTCTACAATACAAACAAAATAAATAACATAGATGTAACCTGATGATGAACACTAAGTGATAAAACGCGTTTTAGAGTTTGTTTTCCTCTCTAATCATGAGTAAATACCACAAAATAACTACTTGCATAGCTCCTGGCAAGCTGTACTATTTTCGGGTGCTTTAACCGGACTACTATTTGTGCTTTAGGTACCAACAAACAAAGTAGGCATTATTGATATATTTTTATGACCAATATCCTCCCCCTTCTGTGAACTTGAAATTAGATATTGTTTATTATATCCTGAAGAGTTCTTTGTAGATGAATTTGTTGATTATATCTACATTATAATCTGTCAAATTTGTAAGTGATAAAAGATACACAAAATCAATAGCAGAATATTTGAAATAAAATATTTTTGAAAAGAAATGGCCTTAGAAATGTTTCAGAGCACGTAGTTGATTAGCGACTCCGTTCTCTACAACGTTTGTTAAAAACTTTTTTTTTTTTATAATCCCGCGGAATCACAAACAAACCTGTAAACATGTTCACCATTTATTTACATTTTTGAGGTTCATTTAGCAGTGATGCAGGTTTTCTTATGAAGCAGTTTTATATTCTCTTTGTTATATGGTTTTATTTAATTTTTTTACACTTCAATACATTGTTCGAATTAATTACTATCCAAATATGTTGGATAGTAATTGTATCCAACGACCGCGTTTAATAGCTTTCACCATTAGTATTTCACTAGAAGCGGAAAGTTTGGCTCTCGTATTATTTGGCTCCAATTTAGTTATTATAACCGTAAATTTAATAGAGTAATTGTATTTGGTTTTATTAAATATTTCAATTATAACAAAGTCATGTTTACCTTAAAGATAGCTTAGATATTTAACAATATAAGAATAACAAATCAGGTACAGTTGTATTATGGTTCTCGACGGTTGTTCCAGAATTTTTGTCAATTGATTTGGTCGAAAACCAAAACTAATTTTCTCATAAGAAATATATAATGGGTAATGGAATAATTCGTTTGATTAAATCATGAATAGGTGTTATTTTTTTTAAATATTGTAGGTATCTCTATATAGAAATGTGTTTATGAGCTGATAAAAGTGAATTATAGGAATAAAGAAACTATTTCTTATGTATTATTGTTTAAACCTATCCCCTAGCGGGTGATAAAGTCAGCCGTTTATCGTGTTTTATCGGTGATTCTACATTGGCAGTTCTAAATTTTACCTAACTCAAGTGCATTTGGAGTAGGGATCTTTAACAAGTACCTGACGTCGTACAGGTACAAATATATATACATATGTATGTATGTATATATGTATGTGTGTGTGTCTGTGTGTGTGCATGCATATATGTATATATGTATATCCGGAGTTATAAATACTTATTTAGTATTAGTATAAATACTAAATATCACTGAAATGTGATGTTAGTCTTTCAGTTGTATTAAAATTGTTGGTATTTATTAAAGTGTTTTAAAGAAAGTGTCTCAATGTCCTTTGGACAACTTATCTGTGAATTACCACCTTCTATTCGTAAGACTGTCAGGAGACTGGAACTGGAATAGCTTAGTTTGAAAGTCGTAAGTGCCGAAGCTGCGGTAAATTTCAACAACACACACACACACATATATATATATATATATATATATATATATATATATGGATCATTGATTGTTATTTCACGTGTTTATGTGAAATCTTTATATATATATATATATATATATATATATATATATATAATATATATTAGATACTCGTATAATTAGACGTGAGGACGAGATATAAGAGTATATTGCTGTATATATATGTATACCTAAAATTTATATGTTTAAATAAGCATAAATTATTATGTAATAGTATTCGAAGAACTGTACAGGAGATTTAAGCTAATAACTGTATTCTCATCTCGTAGTTTATTTTATAAATTATTAATATAATTTATTTAGCAGATACTAACAATGCCATATATTAATTCTAATTGTATTTAATATTATTGTAAAAAATAGTACAACATTTAATACCTTGTGTAGAGCATGTTTCAATAAAGAATTTAAAAAAAAAATTCTACTATCGGTTAGTTTAATTATTAAAGTCTTTTGGAGTTCACTCCTGTGGTCAATTTTTCGTCCGTTTTTCTCCAACTCTCTTGAAAGGAGCTTATGATGAGATACATGCAGGTGTTTGAATGCTTTACTTGGTGAGTGGAGAACACTGATGAAGAGATAGAAGATAACTTGAGCAGCCTAATGACTGAGAGTTCTCGGGCCAATGCACCCCCAAACCAATTCCACCTCTCGGGGTCCCACTAATGCTAGTAACTTGCTGAAATCTTAGACCCAACGCAATATTCCTCATATTGTCACTTCAGACACATGACTATATTAATTTTTACCTCTCAAAGAGTTTTATCTCATCCCCCCCCCCCCCCCCCAAAGTTAATACTTTCACAAATTCATCCTTTAAAGCAGACGTTCAGCGAAATTCTTTGAGTTATGATGCTTCCGTTCTTAAATCCCCTTTAACTGTAAATGTCATGTCACATGTCAGTTGTGAAAGGAATACTTCAATCAGGAACAATCTGAATCCCTATTTCTAAGGTAGTGAATCAGTTATTATATGGTATTTACTCATTGTAGTGTAAAAATATTATGAAATAGTTTCCACATACAGAAATTTAATAGTATAAACAACGCGTTTCCAACCACAGACATTCGCCTGTAGTTAATGACTGAAGAAAAACACTCCCTTGTTTCAAGGAGTACTAGCAGGAGACTGAAGAAGCTTGTAGTCTTCATCACGCTAGGTCTACAAAGGCTAAAAAGAAAAACGAAGTCCCGTTCTAGATCAGGTTCTGACAGTGTTCGAACGCGTTGTTCATACTATTGCATTTCGCTATGTGGAGACTGTTTCATTATATTTTTACCCTACATTTAAATTTTTTTACATTATTTATAAATATTAAATTCCCATTATATGGGTGAAAATATGACAGAAATTTGATTGAACAGAAAATGATTTGATCATAAAAATCTATAGATTCATTGTAGATATGTACTGTCCATTTTGGATCGAATTAAAAATTTATTTAAAAAGATTTAATCTATTAAAGATTAATCTATTTAACAGTATTTATGTATTCATGCATTTCATCATTGCCACAGAGTGGTGGTAAAATAAGTAACTAATCTAGGCAGCATTGGATAGTAGGTAGGTTATATAAACAGATAGGTAGGATTCATTAGAACAGTTCGTGTTGAAGATGGGTGACACCCGAAACCGGTCAGACAGCTACTGCAGTAATGTACGAGGTAAGACGGTAGATTATATGTTTAATATTAATAGTATTTATGTATGTTTTCAAATCTTATTGGTAATTTAAAATCATTTAAAATCATTAGGCTTGATTTTTATTTTTAAGCCTAATTCTTTCATAAGTAGTTGTAATATTTTATAATATAGCTATAATATAATAATATACAGATCGACTTGAAAAATTGACTTAGTAGCTAATAACGTTAATTAAATCAGGTGCGGTTAATTAAAGGAACAGTTTTCATTGGAAGCTTTAAAAGGATTTTGGTTTTAATACGCTTTACTGTAATTGGTGATCTCTTTACCGTCTACTTCAAAGGATATTAAAGATGAATAGTCGGAAAATTCACTGAAATTTAATCATTTCATTTTCAAGAATAAATTTTAAATTAAACTTTTTAGTAACTAACATATGTGGTCAAAAAGTTTCAGAACTTAATTAGACTTATTAATTAATAACTAAATCTTAAGAGTTGTAATTTGAATTTGTAAGTGTTTTAAATATGGTAGGAGTTTCATTCCATTTCAATATATTTTAGCCCCTAAAGACCATGTTATAATGATTAAATTATTAAGAGGGTTAAGTCAATTTTAGATCATATATATTTAATTTCTGTTGAAGTTAATAATTGAGTGATTTTAATTTCATCAATAACAACTGCTCAAATTTTTTGAATTGATTGTAATTTTTATATGTATTAAAATCTTGATTTTCATAATGTTAATACATTAAAATGTAAACAACATTTATTTAATTCTTTTATCTTGTAATAAATGTCTTTGCGTTCGACTTTTTTTTTTGTAGTTCTTAGAAAGACGACCAAAGTTTATTTATAAAATTAATTCCAAAGAGAGTATTTCTTATAATACTGTTGGAAAAGGAGATTATAAGTGAATCTTTATTTAAATAAATCTACGCAAAATAACAAAATCTAATATACAGTTAAAAAAAAAAATTTAAGGAATATTAGATTTGTATAAAAAGGTTCATTGGACCATTATATCTAAGTAAATGTGGCAATGCCATGGAAATACTTGTAATTTAGTGCAGAAATAGCATTATGATAAAGAAGAGATGTTTCCTTGTAGGTACTTAGCATTTATAAAAGCACACTCAACCCTCGAGTTCCTCTACTTTTTCTTTCTTCCGAATAGCATAAATTATCATCTGGGTATTGGTAATACAGAATGAGGGCAGAGTTAGACCGAGTAGCCTAGACTACTCCAATTTTGTTATCTTAAGCAAACTATGCCTTTATTATTCAAATGCAATATTATTACGAATTTTAATGTTTTGTAAACATAAACTGTTTATTTTGTATTAATAATATTGTTTATTTAAATTAAATATGTTATCTGCTAAGTTAAATGAAACTCAGATAGCTTGCCCTTCTAGAAAGTTTTAGTGAAGTTATGTATATGGTAAGTCTTGGTATGTTGTCAACCTCTCAGCCTATCCTACCCACTTAGCAGTGTTACCAATTTTCGGACTTTTCTGTTTCCGGACCTGGTGTTTCAGGTCTTGGTACTAATGTTGTCAACTACTTAGCCTACCCTATCCACTACTCAGTGTTACCAATTTTCGGACTTTTCTGTTTCTAGACCTTTCTGTTTCCGGACCTGGTGTTTCAGGTCTTGGTATGTTGTCAACTACTTAGCCTAGTGTTAATGAAAGAAGTATTGCGTACAATTTCACGATGATGCATGTAATACACAGTGGAACATGTTGGAATAAAATACAAAGTACAAAAAAAAAAAAAGCGAAACGAGTTATTCAGCAAAGGGTTCGAATAAATAAAAACAATATATTTTCATATTTTTATAATAACCATATTATTTTATAACTATATTATATTTATAATAACCATATTATTAACCATATTATTTTATACCATATTATATTTATAATAACCATATTATTAACCATAATATTTTATAACCATATTATAAAAAACATATAATTAAGTCAGACCGATATGATTCCAAGAAACAAACCGCTTGCAACAGTGTTTTCATCAATCTGGTACAATTGGCTGCATTTGTAATTTTCAAATTTTTATTAAGTGTTATTCAAACATTGAAAACCGATATGTACTACTAAAAAAACCGGTTTTCGAATTTCATAATTTTCTCCAAAAAACCTGTTTTTAAAACCGGTTTTTAAAAAAGCGACAAACCCTGGTATTGGATGAAGAGCAGGCACAGTGTTGTAGGTGATTTAGAAACAAAAGGGAACTGATTTGAGGCGGAGACCCGGCTGGTGGCCTCCGTAAGTAGATTTGTCAAACTGGTGCCTTTGCGACCACCTCGAAAGCACCTTAATCAACTCATCCCTGCTTAATCCTCTCAGCAAAACCATTCCAGTTGCCTTAAGGCCTTGCTCCTAACTACAAATGTGTCTACTGCTCATTCTCAAAACACATTAGGAATTTCATTTGTCTTCAAATAACCTTATAAGTTCTATATTCAATTCAAATTTTAAACCTAACTCTTTTTTTAATTGAATTATTTTTCGCGCTTTCTAAGTAAGTAAATGATCAGGGTCTCGTTTCTTGTTTTACTGCAATTGAACAAATCGGAAGAATGTTTTTAACCAGTTATGCTGGTTGTTGACTACAGGTATGTCTATAACATACGGTATAACAAAGAGACCATGGTCAAAATCGCTAATTCTTAAAAGGTTTGTAATTAAAGTAAAAGAAATAGATTGGAAGAATCTTTTTAATACTACTGAAATGCCGTTATGCTGTTTATTGACTACAGTTCTATAATGTATGTCTATAACATACGGCATTTTTAATTAATTTTAAAATTAATTTATAATTTTCAAAAAGATTATAATTAAAAAAAATAGATTTAAAATGATAATTATCTCTAATATAATGTTTATGACTGTTGATAAATGTTTTTGTAGTTATGTGATCCCTCAATTTCAAGTATTAATTAATAATTAAGTATTAATTAATACAATAAGTTTATTCCTTCAAATGACAGGTATATTATTTATTATTCTTGTATTGTATAGTAGCTCACTTACTTGACTTAAGCTATCGAAGCGAATACGTTCATGCAAATAGCTTAAATATTTAGTTACTTGTAACTATTAAACATTTAGATGTTGACACAATCTAGAATCTTATGCTCACGTAATTTTAAAGCCGTAACTGATATTAAGAAGTAACTAAAATAATACTATATGTTACAGACGTTACTAACATAATGATTACGTTCATTACTGTTTTACAAACAAGTACTACTCCCTGTTAATGCGTCAAATTGTTATTCCGAAATTGTTTCTACGACGTTATTTACGAATAACACAGTAATGATATATCGCCCAGCCTTAAGATAAAATGTGTATTTTTACATTGTAGTGATTTCTTCAACTATTTTTTTACTTTACTGGAAGTAAAGTATAGTGATCATGAAAGAATTCGAACTAGAGATTTTGACAGAATTACAGGTTTTGAGGTCCCAGAAGTGATTTTATGAAGTTTTTTCGATGATGTCTGTATGCGTGTGTGTGTGTGTGTGTGTGTGGGTTGGAGAACGTCTCTGTATCTGTGTTCTTGGTTCAGCACTGTGCAGAGTTGGTGCAGTAACTTGGTACCAGTTCTTGTACCAGTACATGAGGACGGTTCAGCCGAAAATCGGAGACTGTAAGTGTGTGCTTTTAATTTCTCTATGTACATTGAACTGTATTTGTCCATTTTGGATGGTATTTTCATCGAAAAACTGTATATTATATATATATATATATAAAAAAAGATTTCACATAAACACGTGACACAACAATCAATGATCAAACCACAATAAGAAATGGGAAAACAAGACTAAGATCTTTCAACCGTAACAAGCGGTCTTCGTCAGAGTCCAAAACCCAACTGATCAGTTGGGTTTTTGACTCTGACGAAGACCGCTTGTTACGGTTGAAAGATCTTAGTCTTGTTTTCCCATTTCTTATTGTGGTTTGATCATATATATATATATATATATATATATATATATATATATATTTATATAATTAGATTCTGTTATACAAGCTGGTCCGATTCTGATGCATAAATGATATTGAATGTTTATTCTAAATATTGTGTGCAATTAAATTACAGGAAGAGCTATAGAATAGTCTAATGTTTTTTACGATATTTCGTAAACATCACTACATTAATCTTCAGATTGGATGTCCTTCAGACTATCGCCTTTTTATTATGGCAAACTGAAATTACTTAAGGAATAAATGAAAAAATTGATATACTGCTCTTGTTTTACCGCTACCGTCAAGGTGGCTGAACAAATAAACTGTCCAGTTTCCATTCCTTCAATTAGCTCAAAATGAAATGTTCTCTTGTAACCGTTAGGTGGCTTGGTTGTTTCGTTTCAGAGCATAACCCTCTCAGGATATCTAGAACTCGCTAGTCTGTGGACATCACACAGTACTCTCGTTCTGATTATACTATGGTTATTTAGTAACAAAATCATTATATGAACTTAATAAATAGTGAGACACATAGATAACTATGACAACAACCGTACCACAATAAGAAATGAGGTAAAAGACTATGATATATCAGCAGTAACAAAACAGTCTTCGTCAGAGTCAAATCTCAACTGATTTGACTCTGACAAAGACCGCTTGTTATGGTTGAAAGACCTTAAGTCTTTTATGTTATTATATGTTATTATGGTTTCCACGTTGATTGTTATTTTACCTGTTTATTGTGAAATCTTCTTATAGAATATATATATGGGAATATCAAATTTAATAGGAAAATTTATATACCAATTGGTGGCGTGGTAATCTGTATTAAATGCATTGAAATTTGAATGATTGATATTTAGCAAAACACCAAATCTGGATTATTTTAATAAATAATGAAATGTGATCAATTCTTGTAGTTATTAAATGTTATCTTAAATTCTATGATTCTATGTTTCAACCGCTCTCATATTTTCTCACGACTACTGGTCTGTATTTAGCAACGACCAGTGTTGAAGGATGATAATTAAAACTAACTATAGTTTTACTAAATTAGTATTATAGGAAAAATGATGTGATTTACTTTAGGTAACTACATATTAGATATTACCTGTATTCAGTTGTTGGATTTCTAGTGATATTTTGTTGCGAATAAGTGAACATTTATAAAATAAGTAAATTAATCTAATAACTACTTCATTGTTTTTGATAATAGGTTTAATTACAGGAATGTTGAGTTTAATCCACTCTTGTTTTAAGGGATTTCAAAAACTGTGCCTCCACACAAAAAAAGTTTAATAACAAAGTGTTTCGAACACTTAGTGTTATTCTTCAGGTTTACATTTGCACTCTTGAGATGACGATCTATGGGAGGTACCTGGGAAAGATTAAAAAGAAACCTCTCCCGTTTGATTTTAATTACGGAAACTAAGATTTTGAACCCAGAGTAATACTATAATTTGAATAATCAGAGTAGTTACTATCTATTCATTAAAAGCATGATGAAATCCGAATTATTACTTCTCGTTTTTTTTAATCAGTCTAATTTTTTTCTATTTTGCTTTCGCTTATTATCAAAAGAACTAATATTTCTTGTCACTCGGTGATAACTAAATTGGAACTTTGGTGTCTTATGATGTACAATTCAATCGAAGAGGACTAGATCAAGTCAGTAATTGATATGCCATCTACCTTTGCCATTGTGGGAGTTGTTTTCAGTCCTGCTTGAGACATGAATAATGCAAATGTTGTTTGAAAAAGAAGGGCTCAACTACAACTGGACAGGTTTATACCCGTCCTCCTGCTCAAGATTAATATGATCTCTTTGGTGTATTACTTATATATTTTAGACACGTATTTGCTTCTCCAACGAGTCAATACTAGTTTCATTTCCTTTATTTGTTATCCAAGTTTAAAGTAGTATACTACTTCCTCAGACGTCTACATTTAGTAAACTTTAAAGGCAACCGTTTTATAATACAACAAAATATTCCGTTCTAAACCTGGATAATAAGATTTAAGAAGCCACAAAGTTATATCTCCTATTCCATGTATAATTCTGTATAAATTATATATATCAATGATCAAACCACAATAAGAAATGGGAAAAGAAGACTAAGATCTTTCAACCGTAACAAGCGGTCTTCGTCAGAGTCAAAAACCCAACTGAAACACTAGATGCAGAAACATCTGGTGAGGAGTTGAGAATAGTAGAATTTTAAAAGTGTAAAGTCCAGGAAAGGACAAATGTCCAGATACATTGAGACTTTACATGTTACAAAGTCTAGGAAAGAACAAATGTCCAGAGACATTGAGACTTTACACGTTTTAAAATACCACTCTTCCCACTCTTTTCAACCCCTCGCCATGATGTTTCTGCATCTAGTGTTTCAGTTGGGTTTTTGACTGTGTCGAAGACCGCTTGTTACGGTTGAAAGATTTTAGCCTTTTTTCGCTTTTCATATTGTGGTTTGATCATTTATATATATATATATATATATATTAGTTAGCTTCAGCTACTCAAAGGGACTACTTCTACCCGATGAGGACGACTGTCGAAATTCGTTGTGAGTCTTTTGTGTGTATCTTTAGTTTTTTCTCTTTCATGTGTTAACTATATATATATATATATATATAATCAAAATAACACTTGATATAATAGATGGATTAATTTACCACAATGAAAACAATTTTTGAAACAATGCTCTAAGGTCTTTCGTTAACACATCTTCGGAGAGCAAGTGAACTAAAAAAACAATAAATACTTGTTAACTTGGCTCATTGTAATTTCTAGAATTGATGGCAACCCTGAATGTGTTTAATGATGAAGTCATCATTTTTGGATACCCTCAATACGGTTGTACCATCCATAAAATTTACAATAGAACATGAAAACAATAATAAACTTCCTTTCTTGGATGTACTTTTACATAGGAATGGTGATAAATTAAAGTACAGTATTCATAGGAAGTCAACCAATGTTTCATCTTATGTTCATTTCTTCTCGGCTCATCCACTTAAAACTAAAAAGTCAGTTTTTAGTAGCATGTTCTTAAGAGCTTTCAAAATTTGCAGTGAGGAGTTTTTAGATGAAGAAATCAAAAATATTTACAAAATTGCAGTATCCAAAAAGGTTAATCGACAATATCATAAAAAAGGTGAAACAATCCATGATATTAAATAATGAAGAACAGTTCACAAGAAGGAATTTGTTAGTCATTCCATACAGTCCTTGTTTGAAAGATATGCCTTCATTTATGAAAAGATTGGACGTTTCTGTTGTGTTCAGTAATGATGGTAACTTGTTTAACAGACTTGTCAATAATAAGCCAAAAAGAAAGGACTGTTCTGTATACAGGATACCATGTACTGACTGTGAAATGTCTTACATTGGACAG
Organism: Hermatobates lingyangjiaoensis; assembly: GCA_026182355.1. NCBI lineage: Eukaryota > Metazoa > Arthropoda > Insecta > Hemiptera > Hermatobatidae > Hermatobates > Hermatobates lingyangjiaoensis. The sequence continues at coordinate 360,283 of JAPFBL010000290.1, read as the reverse complement.
ACGAGCAAAGGTCTTCTTACAAGGATAAAACAGCACAAATATTCCATCAGAAGAGAGGACGAAAAGAGTGCCTTGTTCATACACATAACAAACAGTAATCATGTGATTAATTGGAATGAAGCAAATGAATTAATATACGTGTCTTCAGAAAGAAGAAGAAATATCGTAGAAAGTGCGCTCATAAAGAACTTTTATGAGAAGTTGATGAACAATAGCCTAGGACTCTACAAATTAGATGAAGTTTTGATTAACGAGATAATTAAACAGATGAAGACTTCATCATTAAACACATTCAGGGTTGCCATCAATTCTAGAAATTTAAATCAGCCAAGTTAACAAGTATTTATTGTTTTTTTAGTTCACTTGCTCTCCGAAGATGTGTTAACGAAAGGCCTTAGAGCATTGTTTCAAAAATTGTTTTCATTGTGGTAAATTAATCCATATATATATAAGATATCGTATTTTATTATAATTTTCAAAATGTATAAGTTTGGCAAACATTATTTCATTGTTTTGCCCATAACACTGAGAGCGGTAGCAATAAAATTGCACTCATCACGAAACCATTCCCCTGGTATGTGCGTGCGTTTATGGTCAGTGACTGGTCTCAAGAGAGTAAAGAAGTTGATGGACTCCGTGCTTAAGTCAATCAAGGGTTTGGAGTGATCTGTAGCATTACACAAGATATAAAGAAAATGTAATTACCTAATGCAGTTTCTACTATTCAAATACCTCTCCATACGAGTTGAAATTTACTCTCATTAATGGCAATTGCAATATATTTCAGGGGATGTCTTCGTCAAAGTCAAAAACCCAATTTATATACATATATATATATACATATATATATATATGTATATATATATGTTGGGTTTTATATATATTTTATATTTTTATATATATATATCGGTTGGGTTTTTGACTCTGACGAAGACCGCTTGTTACGGTTGAAAGATCTTAGTCTTGTTTTCCCATTTCTTATTGTGGTTTGATCATTCATATATATATATATATGTATATATATATATATATATATATATATATATATATATATATATATATATAAACCAACGCAGTTAGGTTTTTAACTCTGACGTAGACCGCTTGTTACAGTTGGAAGATATAAGTCTTCTTTTCCCATTTCATATCGTGATTTGAACGTTTATATTATATATATATAATATATATATATGTAAATGATCAAACCACAATAAGAAATGAGATACAAGACTAAAGGTTTGAACGTTGATTGTTGTTTCACACGTTTATGTGAAGTCTTGTGTTATATATATATATAATCAGGGTTTAGCAATAATGACTAAAACTAAAACTGTGATGTAAGCTTTCAATGAGAAATATCTTCTCAAGAGGGTACGGTTAGTGGTTCAAAACCTTATTCGCATTTCTTAAATACATATTTGGTTTATATTTCGAAATTATTGAATAATGAAGTTGTAACGGTTATAAACGAAGAGGGGTTCTGATTCTGACACCTGTTGAGGTGGGGGATTTCTCAAGTAGTTTTATAAGTTGTTTACAGTTATTTCTTTTCTTATCAATTCTTTCTTTGAGTGCTATATGGGTTTATCGTTGCATTTTTATACATCTTTATATCATACAAAAAGATTTCAGTAAACAGACTTCACTATACAATCAAATGTAACAAAAGAAAAGAAAAGGACAGTGTTAAAGCCTTTTGAAGTTGTTCTTTGTGAAAGCGTCAAGGATATTCAGAAGCCTTTAGCTTCTCTCTATTCTTTTATTTTGTGTTAACTTGTTTCTTATTAAATTTTTATTTGCTAAAGCAATTGTATGTTATGTTAATGGTTTATTGTTTCTATAAAAAATGATTGATTTGTTTTCTTGGAGAAAGCAAAGAAGTTGATTTCCTCTGTGCTAGGGGGTCGGCTGCTAAGGTGATCTGTGGCATTTCCACTCTGTCACGATCAACACGCAACCTGTAAATCCAAAGTAAATAACCTAATGGAGTTTCTGCTATCGACCGAATACATATGATACCTATTGAAATACCTCCCCACCAGTTGTTGAAATATAGTCTTTTTAATGACAATTACAAACAGATTCTACTAGACGATGTTTCACAGGAACGAAGGAAAAATGTTTATGTTAACATCTATTTATTGATATGTAAAATATTTACTGGACGTTTAATTACGCTTGCTAGAAACAATCGTATGCTCTCTAAAATCGTGAACTCAGTTAATATAATCCTGCACTTTGATTGGATCGTATTTTTAATTCGTACATTCTGATTTGCTCGCATTTTCGATTTGGTTATGTCATATATATAAATATATATATATATATATATATATTTTTTATTAAAAGTAATGCCCAATTTAACTTTTACACTTTTTCTTATCCGTTTTTCAAGTGTTCTCATACTTGACTTCCATGGTTCTGGAACTAAAAACATAAGTTCACCAAAATTTTTATTACTATACACCGACATGTTTCGGTCATCGTTGACCATTTTCAAGGTTAAAGAATATATAAAATTATTAATGATCGAAAAGTGAATAACAATTAAAATAAACTAAAATAAACATAACGAGTCCATAACACATATTCACAACTAGGGAGGTTATCAAAGGTAAAGGTATGTTGAGGTTTCACCAGGCTCTTGGTTACCTTCCATCCGTCATTTGTATCTGGGAAGGTAATCGATTAACTTCTATACCTCTCCCAGACTGGTTCGCCTTCTGACTGCCTTCATATAATTTTAGAATTCTTGAAAATCCTCCTCCTTGGCTGTTAATACTAGGTTGCTTTTCGAGGATCAAGATAGCTTCCAAAATTTGCAATCTGGTGTGGTCATGTTCTTGTTGTAATATTACAGTATTGTCTGTTAACATTTCCCTGGTTAATTGCACTCCATGTGTTAACCTAACGTGCTCTTTGGGTCCTCCGGATGCCAGATGCATGGTGAGCCTTCGTGAAAGCGTGGTTGTGGTGGAACCAACATATTTCGAGCGTAGGGACTCACAGTTCCCTAATTTGCAGTTAAACTCGTATACAACATTAGTTCTCTGAACAACCCACAAAAGAAAAGAAAGCAACCCTTCAGAGAACTAATGTTGTATACGAGTTTAACTGCAAATTAGGGAACTGTGAGTCCCTACGCTCGAAATATGTTGGTTCCACCACAACCACGCTTTCACGAAGGCTCACCATGCATCTGGCATCCGGAGGACCCAAAGAGCACGTTAGTTAACACATGGAGTGCAATTAACCAGGGAAATGTTAACAGACAATACTGTAATATTACAACAAGAACATGACCACACCAGATTGCAAATTTTGGAAGCTATCTTGATCCTCGAAAAGCAACCTAGTATTAACAGCCAAGGAGGAGGATTTTCAAGAATTCTAAAATTATATGAAGGCAGTCAGAAGGCGAACCAGTCTGGGAGAGGTATAGAAGTTAATCGATTACCTTCCCAGATACAAATGACGGATGGAAGGTAACCAAGAGCCTGGTGAAACCTCAACATACCTTTACCTTTGATAACCTCCCTAGTTGTGAATATGTGTTATGGACTCGTTATGTTTATTTTAGTTTATTTTAATTGTTATTCACTTTTCGATCATTAATAATTTTTTATATATTCTTTAACCTTGAAAATGGTCAACGATGACCGAAACATGTCGGTGTATAGTAATAAAAATTTTGGTGAACTTATGTTTTTAGTTCCAGAACCATGGAAGTCAAGTATGAGAACACTTGAAAAACGGATAAGAAAAAGTGTAAAAGTTAAATTGGGCATTACTTTTAATAAAACGTGTATAAATGAAGGCCTGCTCCCCAAATATATATATATATATATATATAAGTTTTGTTAAAACTTATGCCTATTTCCAATTTCACTCTTTTTCGGGTTAATTTTTCCATTCTTCTGAGTTCTGGCTTCCAAGAGTTCGGGACTAGATATATCAGTTCTCTATAATTTTTATTTTTGTACACCAACATGTTTCGGTCCACATCGACCATTTTCAAGGTTATTTTTACACAATTAAATTATACACACTACATAACAATAAAAACTTAACATTGATACTGATCTATTAAAATACATTACTAAATAGTTATAGTAAGTTACTAAACAAAACAAAGATAGCTAAATAAACACGCAAGGTTAACAGTCATAATCATTGGAAGGTTGTAGCACGGTATCCGCAGGGTGAGGTTTCCCCAGGATTCTGGTTACCTTCCTACAGCCGTTTGTGCTTGGGAAGGTATTGGACTGTCTTTTATGGAAAAATTAACCCGAAAAAGAGTGAAATTGGAAATAGGCATAAGTTTTAACAAAACTTGTATAGATGAAGGCCTGCTCCCCAAATACACTAATATATATATATTTTGGCTTTTTGGATCAGTTGGTCACAAAAATCAGTTGGGTTTTTCACTCTGACGAAGACCGCTTGTTACGGTTGAAAGATCTTAGTCTTGTTTTCCCATTTCTTATTGTGGTTTGATCATTGATTGTTATTTCACGTGTTTATGTGAAATACTTTTATATATATATGTATAACATACTTTATTCCTGTCTTTAACTTGAAGATGACTTAAGTTTAAAGTTGAAAGCTTGTTTGTACGTCTAATTGTTGTAAATCCTTTTGTTAGTTACTGTATTTATCTTGTTATAAAGTTTGTTTTTTCGTTTATAAAAGTGATATTCTTTTTTATGACATCTACTCTTAATGAAGTAGTATGTGTCTTGGACAAATGATTTGGTTACCAAGGCAAGCCGACCGTAAAGTCGTATAAAGACCGTAAAGTCTAAAGAGCAGACCAGCTGAAAGGTCATAAACACTGAAGCTACCGAGTGTTTTAATGAAATGTGCTTACGCCAAGATTTGCTGCCCTCTTGCATGATGTATAAAATTAAACAAAACTATTTAACGTTATTTAAATAACCTTAACATTAAAACACTGACTTCAATATCATCCTATACTACAAATTGTATGTTCTAATTTATCATTAATCATGAATATAATTATACTAGAGAATTAAAAATATAATATAAATTTTTACGCTCAAATGAACAGAAGTTTCATGGACAATTTTTGTATGGTAGTACCAATTTGATGTTTTAAAAAAAATGGCTATATTAAAAAAAAGAATGCTATATTTGTGATTACCAACGGCTTTGCATCCTCCTTTAATGATGATATGCGAAAAATCTTCAACTGTCAAATGAATAAATGCACGGAGAGAATGGGGAGAATTAGAAATGTACATTGGATACTATTGGCAAGGAGTGCTCTTGTTTTAAGACGATAGGTTTTATTGCTAAAGATGTATAAATGTGAGCGTGGGGCACTTACGTTTTTTGGTTATGCTAAGTAAATTACCCACTGTCTATGATAACAAAAGAGTTTGTACAAAATTTGCCATCAAGCAATACTTTTTTGCGATTAAATTCGATTCATTCCATTAGAATTTCTTTAACTAATGGAATTCGAATATATTTTAAAAGTTCATTGAAAACTAACTCTTAAGTTAAATTGCTTTTTTTTTTAATGTTCCAGTTAGTCTAACAGAAAGGGGGAAATGCTCAAAGGCCAGAAAACCCTTAATCTAGAGGTAACGAGGGCAGTGGGGCTTGTCACCCCCTAATCGTCAGTTGTTCCTTCCTTGGGGGGAGGATTTTCTTTCTCTATCTCTGTTTTCCACTTTAGTTGACATCAAAGTGTTAACATGTCATTATTCTTCTTTATAATTACTACATTTTGTTCATATTTTAAAAGAACAGTGCAGATATAATAGTCCATTTTTCATCCAACGCTCAGAAATATTACTCGGTTTATTTTTTTTTTGTACTTTAATTTATATGCTTTATACTAGTTACTTAGTCTTAAATATTTAAATGATACAAATTATGTTATTTTTTTCGCGTGCTTACTCCTGGTGCAGGGGTCCCGATTTTGTAGCTCGCTGTGATTCCAGATTTATTCAGTGGCAAATTATCTGGTAGCAAATCTTATACATGTATAGTCCCAAGGGGTCTCTGGTTGTTTAAGAGTCCTACTCTCAGGGAACTCTTGGAGTTTTCGATGATAAATAAGTTAGTGGTTGACTTTATTACTTGGTCTCTAACCTCCACCTTCTATTAAATACTAAAAGGTATTTGCAAACGAATTTTGTTGAAATAAAAGAAATAAAAAGTAACCATTTAGATGTAAGACAAAGTCATGTTGAAATCAAAGATGAAACATCTTATCTCGTAACTTTTCCTCCTTGTCTGACTGATTTTCGACCTTATTCGTCTTCTAGGGTGAAGATCTTTTATTGTTACTAACATCTGTGGTGCTTACAATAATAGTATGAGCAATATATAACGATTTTATATTGGGCTGGGAATTAATTGCGTTAATTTTTATACAGTTAATTTTTTTTTAATCTACGATTAAAAATTAATCGTAACTCGGTTGATTTTAATCAGGGTTGACAAACCATTCAATCACGTACTATAATATAATACATGAATATAGCCCAAAGTAGCCTATAAGCAAAGTGCAATAAACCCTTAAGATAGTAACTACTACTGAGGGGACCATACTTATAAGAAGCACTCATCACTCAGTGCCAGCAACCTAAACAAACTAGTTTCCCTCCACAGCTGGTGTCCAAACAACACCAGTGACTTATGTTCTGTATGTAATACCGATTTTTCTTTGTATCCTTTAACTTTTCTTTTATCATTTTTTTGGGTTTAAATAAATGATTTTTATATTGAAAACCAATCTGCTTGTTAGAATTCACCGATATCGGACAATAGTTTAAAACAAGAAATTACGATAAAAAAAAGATTAACACTTGTTTAAAATGTTTAATCTTGCGATTTATCATGGTTAAAAATTTTAATCGCTGCTTTAGTTTAATTGTTGATTTAGTTTTACATAAGTATATATGTATATCAATGATTAAACCAACAATAAGAAATGGGAAAACAAGACTAAGATCTTTCAACCGTAACAAGCGGTCTTCGTCAGAGTCAAAAACCCAACTGAACACTAGATGCAGAAAACATCTGGTGAGGAGTTGAGAAGAGTGGGAGGGAAGAGTGGTATTTTAAGTTGACACTCTTCTCAACTCCTCACCAGATGTTTTCTGCATCTAGTGTTCAGTTGGGTTTTTGACTCTGACGAAGACCGCTTGTTACGTTTGAAAGATCTTAGTCTTGTTTTCCCATTTCTTATTGTGGTTTAATCATTGATTGTTGTTTCACGTGTTTATGTGAAATCTTTTTATATATATATATACTCGTATATATATATATTGACATATATATTCCTGAAGACGAGGACATCGAAATATAGTAGTGAGTTCAGTGATTTCTTTTCTATGTGTTCTTTTTAAATTCTAGTTTTTTATATATATATATATACTTTGTCGTTGGAAATACGATCCGAAAATTCTTTCGTACAGGAGTCATAAAGTAATTTGAAAACTAGATTTCTTTTTATTATATTTAGAAGCATGGATATGTTGCTTATGTCATGATCTCAAAGATTTGGTGAATATAGACGGGACTTCCTGCATTGAGCTACTGGACACCAGTAGGTGTGTATCAGTTTGTAGCAGGTTGACGTTTAAGACAAACTGTACTAAGGTTCAGTTGAGCTCTGGATCGAGAGTAAAGGAATTTCAGAGATGAACTACGGCATGTCTTCACAGGGATTCCAAAACCAGCACACTGAGGTCAATCGACTAATCCTTTTTGATAACGGCTGTGGTGACAGATGAAATACAGATACTTACTTAAGTACTCTGTACTCTGGAGATTAGGTTCAGTGTTCTAGAGATTAGTCCTGAAGACTGGTTGTTTTGAATTTTGGTTACTATTGGATATGACTGACAGTATCCAAAGACCATTCAGAAGACCTCAGTTAATGAGCAGACAATAATATGACAAAAAACCGACTAAGACGATTTTTTTTGGATCACTGCCATCTTCATTGAAGAGAAGAAAAAGACAAATCAACTAACAATGACTATGTGCTCAGGAATAAATATAAATACAGCAAAACTAATTAGTTTTAAGATAAAATCAGTAGTTAAAATAATATCCAACTAGGATAACAAGTTATATTTGGATTATTTGCAAATATGCTACATAGGAATGAAAATATGTTCACAGACGAACAATGGCATGTCTTCTTCACAGGGATTCAAAAACCAGCACACTGAGGTTGCATTTTAATAAATGCAACTGTTTATTAAAATGATATTTGAATCCTTCCCATTGATTTGATATTCATTTAATTGTAATTTTTTTTATTAAGATTGTTTAACATTCTTTTTTAAATTATGTTTAGTTTTGATATGATATTTACTAAACCTAAACCAATATCTGAAAATCATTTTATCGTATCACTTTTATTCTTTTTGCAAATTTGAATTTTAGAGTTTAAAGGATATAATATTTTTATTTTTAAAATTTGGTTTGCTTTTTATGATTACTGTAAGCGATTGTAAAGAGTACATAATTGAACAAATGATATTACAAAAGAGATATTTTGTGATTTAAGAGAAGTCAAGTTACTTGTACTGCTTTACTGAGGGAGAGTTTTATTATGGGGAGTTGGAGGAAATTCAATCAAGCTACTTTAGGCAATGTTTGGTGCCTAATGTAATTTTTATCGATCACTTACAAAGTCTTTCCACTGATTGCTTGAGTAGTAACACAGTAGTTGCATTTCTATCTCATATTACATTAGCTTGCGTGTGATGCGTCCCTTGGGATCGTCATTTAATTAAACATCCCTCCCCTTTCGTTCTATAACAATTTCATTACTTTTAAAGGAGGCTCTTTGAATGTGAGATCTATACAACTTCTTATTATTCTTTATAATCTTTTTCATTCGAGTTTGTGCCTTATATGGAAAAGTTTGTTATATAGCATAAATTAATATATATATCATTAGTGGCACTTTGCTTCTAGTATTGGGAGGGTTTTGCCTCTGATTTTCATCCTTCTTAGCCTTTCGTAAACCATTTGATTTGGTTATTGTTGCAGTGTGGTAGATCAAAATGATCAATCGGTCGACTGTAAAATACGTTCAGTGATTCAGTTTTTTGATAGCAAGAAATGTTTCAGCAGAGGAAATTCATCGACATATAAATTAAATGTATCAAACCTTTCAAAGTAGGATGGGAAAATGTACATGATGAACCGAGAGGGTATGACCATCATAGAAGATTTGCAGTCAATGGCGTAGATTAAAAAACGGCAACTATCAGTAATCATAGAAGATTTGGTCAATATCGTAGACGAAAAGATTCGTAAAGTTCAAATTTACCATTGGAATTTCTGAATTCGTGTAGAAAAACTTTACTCAAAATTGTCCCAGAAATTTTCAGTTTCAGAAATTGTAGCCATATTTCCAGTTCACAGGCTGCTTACTGAGGAAAATCAATGAAAATAATGGCATTTACTATTAATTTTTTGGATTTTTTGGACCGATGTCATGAGGAAAGATATCAATTTCTGGAGAATATTGTCACAAGGGACGAAATGTTGTCAATTGCGACCTCGTTTTAATAAGTTTCATGATTGAACATGCTTTGTATGTTCATGGTTGTATGTTGTACGAACATGCTTGTACACATCTATATGTCCGTTCCAAAATTTTCAAAATTTTTATCATGGAAATTCATAAAATTCCATCTCGTTTGATTAATGAAGCATATCTAACCTCGAAGCAGATTAATGAGAAGAAAATAACGTTCTTTGAAAGGTTTTCACAAAATGTAGAAATAACTAAAAAATAAGCCGTACTGTAAGTTTAATTCATTTCTATGTTAAGGATGAATTCACCACTCCTAAATCATAGAGTTTCCATCATCGACTAACGATAAATGGCGTCTGACGATATCACCAGTGAAAGTCAAGGACAAGTGGATTATCTCAACACTCAAGGTTATTGCAATCTTTTTTTTGGGGTTAGATATGGAGTCTTGTTAGACGAGTTAATGAAGCAAGAGACAGTAATAACTGCAATAGCAAACTTCTCTGATCTGACTGAACTTGAGTTATAACCCTCTGAAGTCCCCAGGCCCCATTATACTATTCAAATCCAAAATTTTGATCAGATCTTTTGTATGAGAACAACAGATTAACAACCAACAGCACAGTTCAGACTTAGTGGCGAGCAATTTTCCTCAAACGAGTTTCTTAGTATTAAGCATTTCAGCACAGATATATCAAGTCGAAAGTTATGACAAATGTTTAAACAAAAAAATAAAATGCGTAGATAAATAGAAAAAGAAATCAAAATTTTAATAAAAATAAAGTTGATTCGTTTTGACCATTGACCTAAAATTAAATCAATATGTTGAAATAAAAAAAAGCTTTTTAAATAAAAATCTAAAGATAGTTTATTTTTTATAACAAGTTGGACCTTACTTTGCAGATAACCTTCGTACAGTACGAAGTATGTACAAATGGAATTAGTACTAAAAGAGAATGGCAGTAATGTTAGTTTGACTTTATATAAATTCAATAAGAATATAATTCAATGATTTAATTTTTTTAGATTGCATTGGAACAGATTTAGGGAATTTGGGTAAACATTTGAAAAGTTGTTTTGTTTATTATCTGAGTAATTTATATGAGGTTCTGGTAAAGCTATACACCTAACTCTCCAGTAAGGTGAATAGTATATTCCAATGACTTTATAGAATATAAATCTATTTTATTTGTTATAATTATATTTTCCGCTATACATATTATTAAAGAATAGCGGAAAAAATTCCTGGGAGGTAAATAAATCTGATCACGTTGTTTCTAGGAGAGGACGTTAAAACTGTCGGTCCCGAGCCTATATGTTGTCAGGTACTCGCTGAAGATCCCTATTCTAAATATACTTGAGTTTGGGAAAATGTAGGACTCCCAATTTAGAATCAACAGGTAATATGGCTTGCCTATTACTAAAATGGGTGTCAAATAATAAAAGAGCGACAATTTTGGCCACCAGAACAGCACTAAAAGTGAAAACCTTAAACAACGATGACAAAAAATCTTGTTGTATACAGCAGATTTAAATACATTTTTTTTGTGATGATCAATTGTAGTGTAACTTACAGTTTAATCTGCATTAATTAGCGTGAAGTTTTTATTTAAAAATAATATTACAAGCTTTAGGAGCTCCAGATGAGTGTTGTACCGCAATAAAAAAAAATTGCTGTTGGAGGGCGTGGAAGTGAGAGTGCGGATAAGTCGTCGGTGTAAACCATGCTTGGTAAAATTCAAGACATCAGTGTACAATCAACTAGATATTTACCTGCGTCATTACTGAGTGTTCCAATTAAGAGTTGAGTCACTCTTTCTGCCTCAGGTGGTACATTGAATGCGAAAGCCTTCTGTGGTATGCATGGGATAAAAGAAAAGAAAACTGAAATGTTGGGGATGGCGTCATGTTCATGACTGTGGCAAAGTGTTCAGGATTTGGACATGAATGGAGTGAGGAGGGTTTGGTAATTTTTTGTCTACGCTGTCATGGCTTATTGAGCTATCTTATTGAGGGATCTTTGAAGACATCTTAGTATCATTGCTGATCCAAAAGCTCCATTCAAAAACTTTAGTGGTGAAAAGTTTAGTTCATTTGTTAATTGGCTTCTAATTCAGTTATGTTGATTACCTAATTCAGTTATTTTGATTACCTAATTCAGTTGAATAAATTAAAGGTCTTTAACAAGAGCTGCTGGATAATTTGACGTCGGATTTTCACCCAAGGAACGACATGAAAAACATTTTCAATCTCCTTATAAAAAATACTGGTACATTTTCAAGAGTCAAACGCTACTATCTCTTTGACACGAACCTTGTCAATCTTTATACTAAACTTGTCATAAAATCTCTGCTATATATTCCACTAATATTTTTTATTCTTAGTTTACTCTTTTTATTTTTGTACCTAATATCACAAAAAAAAAAAGGAATAACAACATATAAAATAGCTAGATATTAAGTATTTGCGAAATGTGGCTTCGTTTATTAAGTGGAATGAAAACTTAATTAATGAATGAATTTGATATATGCAATGCAAAGAGAGAGGTTTTAATTAAGCGATCATTCGTTTATTATCTCGCCCAGTTGACAGATAACAGATTTTAGATAAATCAGAATAACATGGTGATTCATATAAGTAGGTGTTTAGTAAATGGAAATATTTATTTATTAATTTATTTTTATTAATATAATTTACTGTGTCAAAGAACAAAATAACATTTAGTCAAGTGAATTATTATGCTAAGTATATTAATTTAAATGCATGAATAATTGTTTGTTTTGTTTTCCAACAGCCCACACTTATAAGGCTTTTACCTTTTAGTGCTGTTCTAAGAGCAGAAATTGTGGCTCATTTATTAATTGGCATCTATTTTAGTAATAAACGATCCATGTTACCTGTTGATTCTACATTGATAGTCCTATATTTTGCCTAATTCTAGTGTATTTAGAGTAGGGATGTTTAACGAGTACCCGACATCGTACTGGCTCGGGACCGACCGTTTAACTTCCTCTTAGAGGGACAACGTTCTCAAATTTATTCAACTCTTACTTAAATAAATCGATGGATATAGGTGGGTATAAAAACCCCAGACCTACCAGTTCTGGGACGAGTACGTTAACCACTGAACTAACCTGGCCTTTTAATGCAAAAGAATATGACACAAATACATTATATGTAATAAACACATTATAGTAGCAAGTATATCAGTAAAGAAATTTTGACTACTGAGATAGATAAATAGAGATAGAATTTATTTTGGACTTCCCTAAGGATTGCCAGTTTTAGGAAACGACCTGGGTCGTTCAATTTCCGCTTCAACAAGCTAGTAGGGTGACGTTAAATTAAAACCTGGAATCATCAGTTTTGCTATCATGCAGGGCACCACTCGGTTACACCCGACCCTAGTGCTACTGCGGCAGTAACTAATACGAAATCGTATTCTAGAACAAACGAAAAAATACTTTTCGTATTATCATATAAAACACTTAACATTAAAGAACAGTCAGTGGCATTTTTTTGCCGCTCGGGGCGGTCGTAAGGATTGAACCCCACCACACGCTGGCGTGGTGGGGGGTGGTTAACGATATTTCGTTAACCTTCAGAACTCCAGAAAATTCTACCAAAATAGTTATTTTGATAGAATTGCAATCAAGGATCTAATTTTAGACTTGTGCTATTAGTCATCGACTTTCATCTTATTACAGTACTCCTAATACATATACAGTCATCATCGAAGAAACCAAAGATTTTTTTAAAACAAAAACGTATAATTCAAATCATAAAAAAAATTGTTAAATTAAATTGATTGGCTACGAAAACAAATATAGTAAAAACTTTTAACCATTTTTAAAAAAAATAGTTTTGAACAATTTAAAATAAAAAAATTTTAATTTTGCAAATATTACAGTCCAAAAATCCGTTTAAAAACAGTAAAAATACATAAAACGATTGCTACCTTAAAAACTCATTTTGGTATAAGATTTTCGATTTTTTTTTTATCTTTTTATTACTTTAATTTTTTTCTATTTTATATTTTGACACCCTCAGAATTCTACCTCCTGGCACATTCCCCCCCCCCCCCCCTTTGCAAAGCCACTGAAAACAGTAATTCATTTCGTAAGAGTTATATATTTCGTAATTCATATGTCAAACTAAAAAAAAATGAATAGTTTCTGGAGAACTTAAAGTTTTAAAATCCCAATAAAATTCAGAATAGATTTTTATAGTGCTTTGAGTTTATGAAAAAACTATGTATATGAATCAGTTTTTAATAGAATAAATCTGATTATGTAGGCACTGTGCTAACATTGTTTTGAATCTTTTAATATTTAATTTAATAAATTTAATAATTCATCAAAAACCCAACTCAGTAGGGTTTTAACTCTGACGAAGACCGCTTGTTACGGTTGAGAGATCTTAGTCTTATTTTTTTTTGACTCTGACGAAGACCGCTTGTTACGGTTGAAAGATCTTAGTCTTCTTTTCCCATTTTCACATTGTTGTTTGATCATTGATTGTTATTTCTCGTGTTTATGTGAAATCTTTTTATAGGTTAATTGTTTTGACAGTAGTCCAAACTGAAACCAGAATCTAGATTATTGGACTGAAGAATATTTATAGCTTTTGTGAGATATATCTTACAAAAGCCCTGATAACAAATATTTGATACTCGTTAATTAATAAAGGAATTCTATTGACTTACATTTCTGCCATAGTAAAAATGAACAGAGTGTGAATGTAATAAATATAGGACCCATTTTGTGAAAGCTATTTCGGGGGGGAAAATACTTTTCTAGTAGGTGGACAAGATTGAAACTGTTTCAGCCAAAACGCGCGATATAAGTTGGACTTTATCCAATAAATGATGGGATTATTTATAGGGTTAAATATTCTTTCATCTGCACAAACCTTTCCTACAAATGCTATTTAAAAAGATTACTCACCATCTAATTCCATGTTTTATGTTATATTTAAAACCGTTATGAGTACAACTTAGAGATATTAAGTGAACAATTTATGAATTTCTTACATATTTTGCTATCAAATAACTAGTATTTACTGATTTATGTATAGAATTGATAGATAGAGAGAATGTTTGAAAACATGAATTTATATATATATATATATATATATATATATATATATATATATATAGTTAAAACAGGAAAGAGAAAAACAAATAAACACACAACACAAAAGACTCACAACGATATTTTAACAGTCGTCGTCATCGGTTTAGTTTTCGTTTTAGTTTAGTTTTTCGTCATTTTTAGTTTATATATATATATATGTGTGTGTGTGTGTGAAATTAAAATAGGCAGCAGCCTCTGCATTGAGGACCTTTTCAGACTTTGCAATCATGCAGAGACTTGAAAGACACAAGGAAAACTACTGAGAAAACTAAACAACTATATTAAAATAACAACACACTAAAAAGAAACAAGCTTTCGACCATACATTGGTCATCCGCAGGTTAAAAATATGTATAATATCTATAGCAAGTTAATATATGAATCTTTAAAACTAAACATAACAAGTATAACAAAAAGTAAAACAGGAGGCAATACGGTATGTGAAAGCAAAACAATAGATAGTAGATTATAACAGGGTTGTAAGAACATTCAGGTTATATCCTCAATTGTTATCACCCCTACTAGATTCTAGTTCTGTAACAATAGTTCTAGCACTATTGTCAAACGTGGTGCTACATTAAGTTCCACCTCCACCAGTTTGATTAAGTTCAAAGATAAACTTCGTTTGATTATAAGCCGACTTTTCGCCGAAGATTGTTCGGCATTCTCAAGGCTTAAAACATTTTATTGAGAAAATAACAATGTTATAAGTAAATCTCTGAAAACAAATGCATCCACGGAATATCAACTAACAGAAAACAACAAACACAAATAAGATAAAAGAAAACCAAATATAAACAGTGTTATTGTTTTTTATAGAACAGATGTGTTTTTAATATAATTAATTTTATAAACAGGAGTAGTTAATCTTTGGACCTATTCCTCAAGAAACCTACCAATGACCAACAATCCTTTCCGCGCACTGTAGTGCTCGTTGTAATTAGCAGTTCCAGGTCACGAACCTACTACTGCTGTGTTTGTGGAGTCAGTAAGTAAGTGTTTGAGTAAAAGGTACCGAATACCTTTTATTCGGTATTCGGTATGCATTTTTTTCGGTATGTGGTCATCTGGTTTTCTTGAGTTGTGAAATGTTGTTGGTCTAGGGTTTGGCTTTCTATTTTAACAACAGCCTCTATGATGGGTGTGGTCATCTGGTTTTCTTGAGTTGTGAAATGTTGTTGGTCTAGGGTTTGGCTTTCTATTTTAACAACAGCCTCTATGATGGATGTGGTTGGGGAGTTCTTTGGGATAGGCTCTGTACAAGGGTGTCTGGAAGGGGTGGGATTTTGTGTGTCCTCATTGGCCACCAGTCTACTTGTGAATTCGTCAATTCATTCTAACCTGAGATCTCTTTGAATACCACATTTCTGGAATACCGAAGTACCCCAGCCATGAGGCGTGCACATTTATTTTGAACTACTTGTATCGGGGTTTTATTTGTTCTTGCGGCTTGTAACCAGGTCGAGCATCCATAAGTAATGCTATTCCTAATTACCACCTTATAAATGAGGTCCTTTACTACCTGTGTAGTTTGTTTGACTTCAGGTAGAAACTTATTTTGAACTATAAGAATCATTAGTCGAAAAGCTATATCAATATTAATGTATAAGTTACGCGGGTCCGGATAACAGAAGGGTTTTAAAAAAAAAGGAAAATAACAAAACTAGCTCGCACGTGATTGAAGACAATAATTGAATTTATTAGTCGCTCCTTCTATTTATAGGAGAGGCAATGTTGATATGGACTTCAACCCTATAGTGTCTGGCGGGCCGACATTACTTATATATTATGTATTAAACATTGATTTTCACGCGCTCTTAGAAGTAAGAATGTGACAAAATTGTTTAAAAAAAGAGCTAAAAAGGGAATAATAACGAGGAAAAAAAGTATTTTTTTTAAGCATTTTAATTCATGGATTATTTTTAATCCGAAATTCTTTTAGGATGAGAGAGAATATATGATGTAGTACGTCTTTTTGCATATTTAAATATTGTTTTAATACTTCTTCGCTCCATTTCTCTCGTAATTTTTATCAGAAGGGAAACTTGTTTAGTATTTTATTAAATATTTAGAATAAAATGTTATATAAATGTAATATATGAAATAGAATTGCTTGAATAAGATAAAAATGAATGTATATTCTATATTTGTAAAGGGGGTTGGTTGGTTGGGTGCCAGTTGAGTTGATTTTCCACTACTTGGTTAGCTTGTTTGAGGCAGGCATGTCCACTGACACGCTCCTAATTGTTCTTCCAACTTAATTGCAATAAGGGTCTTTCTTTGTACTCTGCCGCCCTGTTAACACCTCTGTCACTTTAAAATCTCTGTCTTTTTAAAAATAGCATTGCTTTAGTATTTATTAACAATGTTTTAGATTGAAATAACAACTTTCTTGTTGATTAAATTACGATGTTTTTGTTTTTTTTTTTAGTGCATTCAAAATTTACTAGTGAGATTTAAAATTATTAGAATCATTTCAAGTATAGTAAAAAAAATATATTAACTCTAAAGGGGTTAAACAAATTAAAAACACTTTTAAAGAGCGTATTTCGTTCATGAATCTTACTCGTAACGAGAGTGAAACATTTTTACTCATTCTAATGAAATCAAAATACGACGTTGATAGAAAGAAAACTTAGTAAAATTGAAATGATATCTAACCGAGTGTTTTAAATTATAAATCTCATTTTATATATAAACTACATTGATATAAAGAACACACAGAAATGAAACAGAAACTCCCTACTATATTTCAATTGCCTCGTCATCAGGAAGATAGAAACGAGTCGCTTTGAAGGCAGATCACGACTTTTTATATATATATATGTCTTGTTAAATTATATGCCTCCTTTTAATTTCACATCTTTTCTACTGAATCTCTCGATTTCTCTAATACACTTTCTCCATTTTTGTGGTACAAGATAGATTAGTTGACCAAAGCTTTTATTTACATAGCCCGACATGTATGCCTAAAAGTAGGCATACAATTTAACAAGACATGCATAAACGAAGGTCTGCTCCCTAAATATACGAATATATATATATACATATATTTGTATAGGTAGGCAGCATATCTTCTTTTAAACATGTTGAATTGAAATATGCAGCAGCCTCAGCTTTTACGACTTTTTTACTGACTGTCTCCAATTTTATGATTATTCTTGTTTCATTTTGGGGTATTTATCAATATCTATATATTGGTATATATATTTACTATCTATACTATCTATAAAAAGATTTCACATAAACACGTGAAATAACAATCAATGATCAAACCGCAATAAGAAATGGGAAAACAAGACTATGATCTTTCAACCGTAACAAGCGGTCTTCGTCAGAGTTGGGTTTTTGACTCTGACGAAGACCGCTTGTTACGGTTGAGAGATCTTAGTCTTGTTTTCCCATTTCTTATTGTGGTTTGATCATTGATACTATCTATATTTAATCTATCTATCTATTTAGATATATATATATATATAAATCTATATATTTAAATCATATATAAATTACATATGAAATAAAGGTATTAGTATTGCACATATACCCAAAGTCACAGCTATGTCGTCCGTCAACAGCAGTGTTTTTCAGCCGTTAGTCCTCAAAATGTTAATACTAAGAGAATTTAATTGTATATATTTCTTATTTTTACAAATTTTAAATATGCTATCATATATTTTTGAACAAGGTTATTATTTATACGATTGATATATAAAAGTTTGACTCACATTAATGCTGGTGATGTTGATTTTCAAAGGCCTGGGATGTTCTCGTGAGTCGTGTGGCACTCAAAATCGTTGATTCTAAAAGTGACCTGGACTGCCCTCAAACGGTCGGAATGCAAAGAACTCGGGACAGTCTCTCACTATAACTGGCAGAGAATTGAAATTCAGTGGATTCCCTCACAGTCACGTGCACATTAGGTCAACTAAAAGGCAGACGTGCTAGCAAATACCTCAAAAAGGGAGCACCACTCTTTATTGACTCGACCATTTCACCATTTCACTCCTCCCAAATCTGACAAATGCGTTTGAAATATATTTTTTTTTTACTAACCACATCGCAACTGCAGTAGAATCCCTTGGTTTTCACCTTTTCTTGTACAAAATATAATAGCCTTCGTAACAAACAATGTGGTAAGCTTTCTTTATAATACGCCCATTTGGAACAACTTCCAAAACATTTATATCCACAACAATAAACATTCATTAACTGTGAATCTGTTACAGTCTGGTATTTACTCATGTTAGGAAAAGTATTAAGTCACCACACAAAACAGTTTATTACAAGAAACTAAACAATGCGTTTCGAACACTTGATGTTCTTCTTCAGGTGTGTCAGATGTATTCATTTTAATTAATTCGCCCTTATGTTCCCAAAGCTCTTAAATGCATATATATATATATTTATTTCTTGGTATAACCTGAAGAAGAACATCAAGTGTTCGAAACGTGTTGTTTAGTTTTTTGAAATAAACTTTTTTATGTGGAGACTTAATACTTTTCCTAACAATAAACATAATGAAAAAAAAACAAATAAAAAAAATTTTTCTTTTGATCAGTAAATAAAAAAACCTTCATAGGCTAACAATTATTCATTGAACTACACTTTCTGAATAAGCGAAACACTAGATCTGAAAGTGAATGACCAACCACTGTAAATATTCTAACTCGCATATCACAAGATCAAAGAGGACAAAGCAATGGTCACAATAACGTCTGAGTGAGTGCAGTTTGTGTTGCAAACGGCAGCACGTTTGAAGTCAAACGCTCATCTGCCCGATAGGGTGTCACTAACCATTACTGGACAATTCACACTGTTATTCTTCATTTCATTAAGCAGCAGTCAATTAAGTTTGTAATACCATATGTCCTTTGTAATACAACTCTTCTAAATATTTCACATTTACAGTAGTAGAATTTACTGTTTTGTATTTCATCTGTAATGCTTAATTTAACAGTAATCACAATTATAAAGAAATCTATAAAGAGTATTACATCTATTAAATAAATAACAAATTGTGTATGAAATAATCAAATAAAAAACAAAAGGTAATGTGTGTGTGTGTGTGTGTGTGTGTGTGTGTGTGTGTGTGTGTGTGTATCCGCTTGTTCTTAATGCCTTATACACTCCCACAACATTTGACAGATGCAGTGATTGGTAGTATGCGAACAACTGACATCTTAGTGAAGGTCTGATGAGGGAGTTCAACTCAGTGAGAATCAGGAAGGGACAGAAGACCCCCAGTAAAAAAGAAATGAGTATAACATTGCGATTTAAACGATATATATATATAACTGAAGCCGTAAGAAGAAATTGCAGGATATCAGTTCCTTTTGTTAATTATAATGCAGGACAAAATACCCGAAGTGGTGCAGAAACGGCGAAAGGGGGGGGGGGGGGCGAAGTTCATTGTTAGATTTAAATAAGTAAAATTTTTGGAGTAAATTCGAATATTGTTTACAGATACTAAACAAGCAGTTATTTTGATTTTTAAATCCATTCGGGGAGTCAGTGGGTTCACAATATCGAAAAGATGTACAAGAGGACAGGTGGAAGGAAAATACAAATACGCGGAAAGGGGGTGGGGGGGACAGTAGACCCCCTAGAAAATACAAATGCATCCAATTTTGATCAAATTTATACTATATATATATATTACAGCTTTTCTATAATTTCTGATTAAATGTTTTACCTAGTATATTATTTAATTAGCCAAGCAGATAATGGAGTTAAGTTGAATACATATGGGAAGATAGATAGATACATAGGTAGATCATATGACATAGATATATTAAAGAAAACGGAGAGGAGACAGAAAAAGTGAAATAAAAGAAAGAATAGATTTATAACACGCGGGTCATGCCGGCTATTCTGCTAGCCATTTATAAAAAAAATTGTTTTTTTTATAAATGGTTTTATATTCTCTTCGAAAATATTCTGTTGGTGTGGAATTTGTTCTTTTATGTAATTTATATGAAACCCTAGTCAGATCAGTTGTAGAATCTCAACCCCAAATCATTTCAATTGTATAACCTCTACATCAAGTCTGATGAATTGTATAATTGCACCTCAAATCAAATTAATTGCAGCATCTCAACTGTCGGTCTGATGAATTGTCTGAGATCTACTCTAAGTCTGATAAATCTTTAAACCATGTTTGATCACTTGTAGAGTCACTTTCCCAAGTCAGATCTAACATATACGTAAACTCCGTCTTCAATAATATATATGTAAAACTGACCGAAATATGAAATACAATAAATGAAAATAATAATAAATAATAGTAATTGAAAAGAATACGGTTGCATCAATTAATAGTATTTCAATTTCCTTTACAAGTAATAATTCATTAATCTTCTTAAACAAATAAACAGAGAGAAAATAAATTCATTTTTTAGTTGCACGACTTTTTTTTTATTATTTACTTAGAAATTCTTTTTTGAGAAAAATTTAAAACGAGAATTATTTATTTTAATAGTTTCTTTTTTTGAATGTTACATATATTTGTACATATATTTACATATGTTACATATACTTATATATATATTTTGTCCTAAACGGACCGTTTCATTTTTGAAATAAATATTTGTATAAGCATTATCATTGTGTAAAATATATTAAGTGTTTAAAGAAATTATGATTAATATTGTCTTGTTACAATGACGAAATGTTATTTATAAAAGAATTATAATTATTATAATATAATAATATATTATAAAAGAATACTTATAAATATTACCCACTTTTCTCAACCCCCCCACCAGATGTTTTCTGCATCTAACGGGTTTTTGAGTCTGACGAAGACCTCTTGTTACGGTTGAAAGATCATAGTCTTGTTTTCCTATTTCATATTGTGGTTTGATCATTGATTGTTATTTCACTTGTTTATGTGAAATCTTTTTATAAGTAAAAAAGAAGTCGAATCTAGCTAAGAAAAATGAGCTAAATATAGTTTGAAAAAGAGGTGAATTGGCAAGACTGGATGTGAGTTTGTTTGTGTTGTCTGACAGTTGTTGTGTGTTTCAGGTGAAAGCGAGGAAGGCCTCCTCTCTCGACAGACAGAGTTAGATCGGCTAGTGAGCAGACTCGAGAAGGTTACTACACGGCTTGAGTCGACACTTGCAGGACTCTCTGATCTTGTTTCTGATACTCAGTCTCCCATCGACTCGTCTGTCGGCCTCCACGAACCCCAAGGTATCACAACTACTAAACAGTTATAGTAGTAGTAGTGGAAACTCTACTTTTCGCGGCACTATAACTTGTAAATGGCATCAACTTAGAACTCCTAACGGTACTGTATATGCTTTTCGAACATTATGCTAGAAAATATCATAGTACATCAATATACTAAAGGCCTTCTAACAAAGCAATATTTTCCTTGTTTACAAAAAAATACTATCAATGATTCCCTTTGAAAGAAACTCTAAACTATCCCAATATATGACTGGACATGGGTCATTTAAAAAATAACTGAACCAGTTAAAAATAGCTTCTAGCCCATCATGTACATGTAACGCGGTGACACTCCAATCTCCTGGACACTTGGTGTACGAGTGTTGACTAAGGGAACCACAAAGACTGGCTCTCATACGGAAGGTCTTACTAAGTGGAGAGGAGTGGCCTATTTAGCCTTCCTCATTAATCACAAAACAATTTTATCAAGAATTTATCAAATTACTGTACAATCAATAATCAAACCACAATAAGAAATGGGAAAATAAGAATAAGATCTTTCAACCGTAACAAGCGGTCTTCGTCAACTGAGTTCGGTTTTTGAATCTGACGAAGACCGCTTGTTACGGTTGAAAGATCTTAGTCTTGTTTTCCCATTTCATATTGTGGTTTGATCATTGATATATATATAGTTCAATCAGTTATTATGTGGTATTTACTCATTGTAGGGTAAAAAAATTAATGAAATAGTCTCCACATATAGACAACGCATTTCTAGCATGTAGTGTCCTTCAGCAATTAACTAAAAAAAAAAAATACAATTATATCGGAGATTAACTATAGTATAAAGTAAAAGGTATAAAATGAAATAAGGAAACAGCGATGTATATACCCAAGGATGAGTGTCTGTGGTACAAGTGACTAGAAGTAGAATGGAAGTGGGTGCGGGTATACAGTGTTCATCTGTTTTATATTGGAAAGCAGGTACATTTCTTTGTTTTAAATTTTTTTTCTAAAGGTTAGGCAGAGGGCTTTGCATTCGCTCTAAGACTAAGTATAGGAAATATATTGGAAATATAACGGAGAACTATAACGAAATTCTTATAATTTTCGTTCGTATTTCGTTATAGTTCGATATATTTTCTGTACTTAGTCTGATTGCGAATTTCTAAAGGCCTCTGCCTAACCTTTAAAAAAAAAAAAATATTACAAAGAAATGTACCTGCTTTCCAATATAAAACAGGTATACATTCCATACCCCCACCCACTTCCATGCTATGCATTCCACCACAGACACTCATCCTTAGGTATGTACATCTCTGTCTCCTTATTTCATTGTGTACCATTTACTTTATACTATAGATAACTCTCTGATGTCATTGTATTTTTTAGTTAATACCTGAAAAACACTATGTGTTTTAAACGCCTTATATGTTCTTATTACTATAATGCGTTGTTATATTATTACATTTCTATGTGTTTAGACTACTTCATTAACTTTTTACTAGAAATTGCTAGATAACTCTTTCATTAAGATTGGTTCATTACCATTTATTCTGATAAAACCTTCGATCAAGTGAGTTGACAGCAGTATAAAAGGTGTGCATTTGACTGATGGCTCTCTTTATTGCGAATTGAAGTTCGCTTATTTATTTTATTTCCTTGTTCAGCTAAGTAGTTATTCAGTCCATTTTAGAATATCAGGTCTATATTCAATCAGAATCAAGCGTTGTTCAGAAGAATCTTGAAGGAGTATTTAAAAATTGTAATGTTAGTATGGACCTGTACATAGAGTCGCTGTTTTCTGTACGTAACCCAGTTAAAACGAATGCTGAAATTTTTATTTTATAATCGCCTTTTGGGTGCTAAAAACGTCAAAGTACTAGAACTTGTGAATTTTTGATTTTGAAATCTGTTAAAATAATAAAAAATTCTATTGAAACTGATTGGAAATATAAACATAGAATTACAGTGTTCATAGTGATGAGTGATCTTCTTAGTCATGTGTTCTCGTCATAGTGAGTGTTCTCGTCGTCGACAGACGAGATGAGGCCCTCCATTGGTGACCTCGTGTAGAGCGCCTTGAACTCCCTGGTCCATTGGCTGAATGAGGGAAGTGGTGTTGGGTGGCAGGAACTCCACTTGCTCTCCCTCATAGTCCATACTTAATAGTTTTTTTTAATTTTTAAAATAATATTTTTCAAGCTGCGATTCACTGAAACCGCGAAGTAGAGCGAGGGAACCCTGTATTCCAGAAAAGAACTCCATGATTTGTAGATTGTAATAATCTGTTAGAAAAGAAGGCAATATTGATAAATCAACTTCTCAACCATCTGATAAGGAAACTTTGGAAAAAGAAAGGAAGTATGTTGAGTTGAAATATTGAAATTATTAATTCAACTATATTATGGAGAAACTGAGAAGTGGAGGAATAAGATCGGAATTCCTTTGCCGGTGCTGTCATACTGTCATATAAAATGTGTATATTAACGTGTACACTAACGTGTAACGTGTACATTAACGTGTCATATAAAATGATGCGTTAGTTTAGTGGGGGATTGAAAAATTACGTCTCCATGCGAAAAAAAAAAGAAAAAAAAAGAGTTTCATATGAAAAGTGTCTTAATAATGAAGTGTTTAATATTTCGAACACTGAGTGTCCTTCTTCAGGTTTACATCTAAAAAAAAAATTTTTTTATTGTGGGTACGTAATTTTTGAAATCCCCCAACATAACCACACTATAATATATTTCACAAGTAATGAATTAATACGATACTATTTTGAAGTAGGTTGATAAATTAGGCGATTTAAAAATGAGTGTCTTGTATGGTGCAATCTCGAGACCGACTACATTCCATATGAAATAATCAAGATTGGAAATCAGCTTACAAACTAAAAATTTTTTTTAGATGTAAACCTGAAGAAGGACACTCAGTGTTCGAAACACGTTGCTACTTTTCAAAGACAATAAGGTCGTTTCAGTGGGAAGTGTGAAACATTAAAGTATCTGTTATTTCATAGAACATATGTGCGATAGTCAATTGGTTAATGATACTTGAATCCACCTAAACTTGGTTTTTACCTTTGGTAAAACACTTAGAAGTGATAATAAATACTACTTTTCAGTTAACAGGTTTTAAATTAAAATAAAAATCATTATTTCTTAACTGATAAACAAAAAAAAACATTAAAACAATGTCATTACAAAGTAAAAAGTTTAAAACAACTGATAAGTTTTTTTTTAGAAATCCTTGTTTACAATCAAAAATGCTTCCTTTTTTTTTCGTAAAAACTTTATTCAATAAAACCTTCTTAAAACATGCAAATGAAAAGTGAAATTTCTTAGTTTATTAGTCTTTTACAAATTTTTTTTATTCCTTAAAAAGTTCAAGTTTTATCGAAATTTGAAAATATTTTTACTTTTATTAGCTCAGAACATGACAGAGAAGCTAAAAAGAAAAAAAATTAATTCAGCCTGAATAAATAAATATAAAGTGAAAAAGGAGCTCACAGTTATTTAAGATTTATAAGTAACTTCTAGAGGCTAAAAAAACAAGTTGGGTTGTTTACGAAAGCTAAATATCACATGAATGGGCAACGATTCCGAGGGGAGACTAAGCTGTTATTTATGCAAATGTTATATGTGGTGAAAAAATGCTAACAGATTGGTATTGTAGATATTAGCATTACTGGTATCACAGAACGGAGGATCTTCCAACTATATATATTGGTATTGAATTTGATAGCAGATTCTGCATTCACGATTTTTTTTAATTATAGCTTCTATTTTTCTCACGATCGTCTTTTGTGCTGGTGATAATTGCTAAAGCAAGCTATTCAGAAGGCTAGAACACTAAAAAACACTTCACTGAGAATATCTATATTTAATTAACTTCTACACTAAACTAAACTAATGTGGCAAGCTTTTCGGACGTGGGTCATTTTAAACTACTTATATTAACTGAATATACATATTGCATACTACATAGGCGTTTAAATGCCACCTGAACACTGCTATTCTCTCTAAGTGATAGTTGGTGGTGGGGATGGAGTAGGGGTGAGTGCGAAATACACACTTATTGTCAACACTTTTTTTTCTTCTGCCCAACTTGTCATCTTCTCTGGACACATTTCTAGGAGTGCATTGTGGTTTGTCTGTTATTTAGGACTTCCTTTTAGTTATACCCGAACAAATTATTCGATTGATTCTAAAGCAGGGATTCCTTTAATCAGTTTAAATTAGTACTAATCTGATATTTGCCAAGTTTAAGATCAACTTTAACATTCTCACAACAAGTACAATGCCTTTGAATGAATTAATTTCGGTAACTTACGCCGTTTCGTCACAGCTAAGTACCTATGGTATTTCTATTTTCATAATTATTAGCAAGTTAACATATTAAATAGTGGACAGGTTGTGTTAATAACAGTGGATATATGTTTCTAGAAGAATTACCAAGCCGGAGTGTCAGCCCAGAATCACCTCCGCAGAAGATCGCCATGAGCGTTGCCGGGTTCAGAGAGATCATGGCCGGCCCATTGGCCTCCTTCCTCCAGCTGTCCGACAAGATCGGCCCTCCAGTGTCTGAACAGTCAGGCCTCGTCAAGAACGCCTTCAGGTAACACTAACAACCCAGTTTTATGAAATCCTGTCTCCTTTTTTGTTAAGTAATTTAAAGTATTATTTGATTCAATAAATAATACTTTACACTTATAGGTGAACAATTGAATGCTTTATTTTTCTTATAAATTATGAAAATTATATAAATGATCATGGGTGAATTATGTCCCTGTCCTGTACAATGCTTTTCCTCTTTTTCTGGGCTTTTGCAGTTTTTAAAGTACCGCTTTTACATTCACTCTGTCGTTCCCATACTATATTTACGATTTGTTTTCAATCTATTAATTTAAATATGTGGAGGACCATTATTTCGTTATGATTCTTATTTAAGAACTTTTTTCATACTATTTTTATTATGGTCATCTAACTATCATGCCTTTGAAATATATTTTAACACTACATAACACCCATCTTACAAAATCCTGACAGAGATGTTGAAATTGTCTATTTGTGAAATCACAAAATCACGTTTTTTTAAAAAAAATGTTTATTGCGCTAATTCCGTTCCTTAGGCTGAAAAACATTAAATTCTTAGCAATATGATGACATTTGATTTTCCAAAAAAAGTATTCTGTTATTATAATAGTACTGGACTACCAGTGACCCTTTGTGTCACTCAGAAATTATAGCAATAGTTATTGAAATAAATTCATTGAACATGATGGACAGGGATAATTTTAATTGTTGTTTCTTGTTATTAAGGCACAATTTCTTGTTACTAATAATATTATAATATTATTGAGTAAGCTACAACATTATTTCTTTGATGTCTCTGGAACAACTCCTTCACGAAATCACTCCCTACCAGAAAAAACTAGTTAGAAAACTAGAAAACACGAGCAAAAAAGTCGTAAATGCGGAAGCTGCCGTCTACTTTAATAAAATATATATGGTACTGTTTTCTTGACCACAAATTACTAACAAACACTTTTTCTTCTTCTTGGACTTTGGTCAGGGTTAATATACGGAATCACCTTTTTGCCAACGTTTCGTCTTTATTTTAAACATCCTCAGGGCTATAAACTAACAAAAAAAAAAAAGAATAAACAATGGACATTTGTCATTTCTACTTTAGAAACATCATAACAAATTCAAAAAACTTACTCAAGGCTAGCTTCTGTTACCTTACGACAGATAACGGTTATGTTGTAAGGTAACAGAAGCTAGCCTTCAGTAAGTTTTTTTGAATTTGTTATGATGTTTCTAAAGTAGAAATGACAAATGTCCATTGTTTATTGTTTTTTTTTTGTTAGTTTATAGCCCTGAGGATGTCTTAAAATAAAGACGAAACGTTGGCAAAAAGGTGATTCCGTATATTAACCCTGACCAAAGTCCAAGAAGAAGAAAAAGTGTTTGTTATATATATATATATATATATATATATATGATCAAACCACAATAAGAAATGGGAAAACAACTCAGTTGGGTTTTTGACTCTGACGAAGACCGCTTGTTACGGTTGAAAGATCTTAGTCTTGTTTTCCCATTTCTTATTGTGGTTTGATCATTGATTGTTATTTCACGTTTTCTGTGAAAGCTTTTTATATAAATATATGCATATATATTACCATAAGAACTTCTCGGAGGTTTTTTTTTTTTGGAAAAAAACAAATATTAACTATTTGAATATTATAATATTGAAGAATAGAAAAAAAAAATCCTCCCTTAGATGTAAATTAAGTCCCTTCAGATGTATAAGTTGGTGTCTGTTTTGTATTTTCCATGGAAATATCAAGTATACTAAGTAATTGTTTTAACTCGGTGAAAACTTATACTTTTGTATACTGACGATGGATAGAACTTTGTAAAAACAAATGATGTCATAATACCGAAACTTAATGTTGTTTTTCCTTGCCAAGGTAAATATTGGACTAGCTGCTTCTGTTTTGATCGATTTGGTAAAACAACGTAAATTTATCCCTTCCTTTTATTTGGCTTCCGTATTTTAAGAAAAGCAAACTCAGCAGTTATTACATATTGCCTCTCCCTGCTTACTTACCTTCGTTATAAATGTTTCGTTTGTTTTAAAATTCAGTTTAAAACAAACAATTCTAATAAGAAGTTTATAATTTAAATTTTATTATTTTAGATTTTTAAAGTATATAAATATTTTAATTTTAGTGTTAATTTAACTGTCAGATTATCAAACATAATCTGCGTATTTTATGCTATTTGTTTTTTGAAGGCTGAATTTCAAAACATTATTTTTTTTACCCTGTGTCAAATTTTTTTTGAAGAACCAAAAATTTTCATCCTTTTTTTGATCAGGTATACGTATACCTGATCAAAAATACGTATATATATATATATATACGTCCAACATATATACGTATATATACTAGTGATGCATAATTGTATGACGTATATATACGTCATTAGTAATGAAAGGTTTAAGAGTTTTACGAACCCAGCATTTATCTGAAATTAAATTAAGCTAAATTCCTAATGTTTAATTGGGAGGGATGGAATATTTACTGTAACTATTCACAGTATAGTTATTGATCCTACTAGTTTTGCTTTTTTCTGTTTTTTCAACAAAGTTCAAATAAAACTCAGAGATTTCGACGAATCTTTGTAGAAAGTTGACTTGTTGTAGGGTAGAGACTGCCTTAAGTTCGGATATCAAACAATTGTTTACATCCGATTTGTTGTAAGCATATTTGTTACATTGTATAAATAGTACAAATTGTATACTATTGAAGTCTTAATCTAAAAATGTTGAAATAATATTCAAAAGCTGTTATACCCTCTTTACTATAAGTAATCAATTTGCACTAAGGTGTAATACTGAGTATAAGAAAAATTTCAAAAAATTACGTCTCCACAAAAAAAAAATTGTCATATGAAAACTTTTTTTTTTAAAAAAAATGTTTAGATGTAAACCTGAAGAAGAAAACTAAGTGTTCGAAACGCGTTGGTAGATTTCAAATAGAAATTGTTTCTGTGAAAACATAATTATTTTGACATTAATAACATCAGAGTGAATTATTTGTAATTGAATGTAATATAATA
The DNA here is from genome assembly GCA_026182355.1 of Hermatobates lingyangjiaoensis. Taxonomy (NCBI): domain Eukaryota; kingdom Metazoa; phylum Arthropoda; class Insecta; order Hemiptera; family Hermatobatidae; genus Hermatobates; species Hermatobates lingyangjiaoensis. Next base: position 330,803 of record JAPFBL010000290.1, on the reverse strand, counting down.
ATGTTGAATAATTCAATCTAATTACTTTACTATAAGTAAAGTATAGTGATCGTGAAAAAATTCGATCTCGAGATTTTGACGGAATTACATGTTTTGAGGTCCCAGAAGTCGTTTTATGACGTTTTTACGATGATGTCTGTGTGTGTGTGGGTGCGTGGGTGTGTGGGTGGGTGGGTGGGTGCGTGGGTGGGTGCGTGTGTTAGCATTGCTTGTTACCACGCTACGGTCCAGAATCTTTGATGGATCAAGTTGATATTTTACACAAAAATGGGCCCCATTTAGACGAAGATCCCTATTGTTTGGGAAGAATTATGCATGATGGGAAAGTCACTTGTTTTGCCAAAAACCGTTTTTTTTAAAACATTTATTTCTCCTAAACTGATAACCCTAGAGTTTTGAAATTTTGACATTATCTTTGAGGTTACAAATGGAACAAACGAAAAATATATTCAGAATTTTTAATCAACAGGAAATATTTTTTTTTCAATAAAATGTACAAATTTTGACTTATAATTCAATCTCAAACCTTGTGAGAGCGATACAAGCCATACTGTTTGACGGACAAGAATGAAACTATGCCTATAAATAGAACAGTATGTGTAGAATGAGTTGAGATATTTTTTTTCAAAATTACATTCGCTAATGGGGCATTACAGTACGATTTCTGTTTTCAGAAAATGTTGTTTTGACGCTAAACGGCTGATTAAAAAATAATGAAAATTTGACCAAAAATGGAACAAAAAATTAGCAATTCAATAAAAAAAAATCATGAAGTTTCAATTACTGGAAAGAGCAATAACGATATAAAAACTCTTTGTTTACCCTAGATTAAGAGATCACCTGCTATACTTGTCGAATTTTTTGTATTTTTTTACATTGTTTACATTGACTTAGAAATTTTTTGAGCGAATCCACTGAGATAAAATTGATTTTATAAAGGAACAGTTTAAATTGTTTATTGAATTATATGAGATGTAAGAGGAATAATATTGTGCAGGAAAATGATAACACACACTCAGAAAAAATTCGTATATATGTTATTTGACAAAGGGGAAGGAAAATGATCTTATTAAATACTAAGAAGCTTATTATTATTATTATTTTAAAGATTAAAATTCCCAGTATGATAATTCTATAAAAGACCAAAAATGTAAATGATAATTCATAATTGGAATCTTTCGTTTAGAGATTAATAAATGTAATTATCGTACATCTTTAATTAACAAATCACCTTAAAACAACATTTTCTTCGCAGTTAAAGATGTTTTTCAGAGAAAAAAAGGGTATTTTCCTGTTTTAAATTTAAAAATTTTACTTTAATATTCAATGTAGAAGGATGTCAAGTAAACGATGTAAGAAATCTACTGGCTGTTTGAACGAAAGCCATTCTTTTGTAGGAGAATAAATCGTTTCAAGAAATGTTCACTTTGGTTTTTCAAAAATGTTATTACTGCTGTAGTTATACTAATGCAATTATTTGCAAATAATAAATTATTTGTGATGTACAAAAATAAACTTATTAAATGATATGTCCTTCAATCACTATCTGTACTACCTCAGGAATGATAGGCTAATAATTATAGCCCATTTAGATGTTTACGTTATGCTTAAATAAGACGTTATGTTTTATATACTCAACAAATTTGACATTAAGTTACTTATAGTAAAGTAGAGTGTAGGCCACTCCAGATTTTTTTTTAAAGCTCACATATATGTTTAGATGTATACCTGAAGAAGGGTTCGAAACGCGATGTTATTTTTTATATTGAAATTTGTTGTGTGCAGACGTAATTTTTGAAATCCCCCAACATGAGTAAAAACCACACTATAACATTGTACCCTATACCCCCACCCATGTCCATTCCATTACCAGTCAGTCTTATTCAGAGGCACTCATCCTTAGGTTCGTACTTTCCGCCTTATTTTACTTTATATTAATTTTTGTACTTATTTACTTTGTACTATAGATAACTCTCTGGTGTCATTGTATTTTTTAGTTAATGCCTGAGGAAGAACACTACGTGTTCGAAACGCGTTGTTTATATCATTAAATTTTATATGTGGAGACCATTTCATTAGATTTTTACCCTACAATATTGCACAAGTAATGAATTTAATAATATAATTATAGTTACAACAGTTTAAGTTTATTATATCCATAGATATTGGAAATGCTATATATTGATAATATTTTGTTGTCAATATTATGCCCTTTAATGAAGTTTAAATCACATTTTCTACTGTTTCATGCCTATTAGATTTATTACTTTAATAAATTTTCTAGATACATTGAGACTTGTAAATACTTTTAGATAGCTTCCTAAAGGATTGTTATAGCAGTTCTTTTTCAATATGATTTTAGAGCTTCAGTAACTCAATAGTAGGCTTGTTTTCAAGTAATGAAGGAAGATTGTTAGATGATAACATAGTTAGTAGTCTATTTCATTATTAATCCTATCAGACCCTCTTCCAATCGAATTTGGCTTGTATACGATCTGAACCTACATCAGTTTGATACATCTCGCTTAATGAACATCACATATTTACATATAACTGTGTAGGAGTGCCATTGTATTAGAAACCTAAGGTAGTATTGTGCCTACCTTAATATAATCATATATTTCAACGTAGATGCACGGAAGAAGGATTTATTCTAGAATATTTTACGTAAAGAAATCACATCTTCCTGCGACGAATTGGGAGATTTTGTTCCAGTAAAATCAGCCATTAAATTAATCCTGGTGATGTAATGTGATGATGTGGAATCTATTGACATTCCACATATAGAAATTTCTATATGTGGAATGTATGTAGATTACACATATAGAAATTTCTATATGTGGAGACTATTTCATCGTCAGATGTATTATCAGTACTGACGAGTACTGTAATACATCTTATTACAGTACTCGTATGCATATATAGTCGTCATCAAAGAAAACCAAAGATTTATATTTGCACATTATATTTTGTATATGCGCAGGACGGACATTGAAGAATATACTATGTAATGGAAATACTATTTTGTTGTGCATTTAAACACTGCTCCGACTTAGGCCACACTGTCAGACTAAGTTGTTTAGTTGAAAAAAAAAAATAATCATAAAAAAAATATAAAGTCAAATACGTGACACAAGTCTTTCAAAGAGTTTTGACTTTAATAACTTCATAATAAAATCCATATAATCAAATAATAAGTAGTTCCTTAAGTGTAAATGTAATCGTTAATGACTGGTGGAAATAAATTATAGTAATTTAGTTTAATTAATCCTAATTTATAAATTTTTCTTTCATTTGTTTGTTAATATTGGAAACTTAAAAGAGTGTCTTAAATAAAATATTTTCTGTGATATTTAACGAATAATTCTAAGGTAGTGCAATCAGTTATTATGCGGTATTTAATCTTTGTTGGGTAAAAAAGATAGTGAAATAGCCTCCACATATAGTTGTTTAACAATCTTTGTAAAGTGTTTCGAACTTGCAGTTTTCTTCTTCAGGTTTAAAAAAACACAAAATACAATGACATCAGAGAGTTATCATCATAACATCAGATAGTATAATAGATGGTACAAAATAAAATGAGGAAACAGAGATGTACACACCCAAGGATGAGTTTCTGTGGTACAACAGACTAGAAATAGGATGGAAGTGGGTGAGGGTTTGGAGTGTACATGTGTTTTATAATGGAATGTAGGTACATTTCTTTGCTATCTTTTTCTCTAAAAGTTAGGAAGAGTCCTTTACATGTACACTTCATATCCTCACCCACTTGCATCCTATTTGTAGACAGTTGTACCACACACACTCATCCTTGGGTATGTACATCTCTCTTTCCTTATTTTATTTTGTACTATTTATTTAATACTAGATAACTCTCTGATGTCATGGTATTTTTTTTTTTTTTAGTTTTATACCTGAAGAAGAACATACGTGTTGTTTATACTAACATTTTTTATATGTGGAGACTATTTCATTAACTTTTTTACACTTCAATCTTCTAATGAATAGTTTACCTTTTTGTTTTCTCTATTTATTTATTACCTTAGTTTTGTGCATGAAGTATTTGATGTTTATAGAATTAGTGTCGCAGACTGTGCAGATAGTTGATATCCGGAGACATTGTGATTGTGGAGTGTCTTCTATCATTCATTGTATGCACTGAAGGCTATTGCGATAGCGTTATCGTTGGTGAATTAGCAGCGCAGAGTCGTCAGCTGACATCGCTGCTGACTTGTTCAGAAGGGTGACTGACCCACAAGCAGTCAACGGTTTTCATACTTCTCTATCATTTCTTATTTGCAGTACGAATATTTACTTACTGACTCCACAAACACAGAAGTAGTAGTTCCATGACCTGCACCTGCTAATTACTACGCGCACTACAGTACGCGGAAAGAATCCTTAGTCGTTGGTTCTTATTTGTTTTTAAAGTATCCATTAAGTTCCTACTAACATTTGCCTACCTATTAGTAGAGGTAGATTATCTGTAGCTACTTACTGTTATTCTACAAGTAGCCTTGCGAGCAGTGGCATGGCAACTATTTTACCGCGCCCGGGGCGGTCGTAACATTTACCGTCCCTCCCCCCGTGTTAGCATTCAAATCTTCAAAACGTCTTGAAAATATTTATTTTCATGGAATTACAATCTATCTAATTTTAGAGTGCTGTCATTGGTCCCAGATTTACATCTTCTTACAGTATGTATGTACAGTATGTACTCGTATAGATATACAGTCGTCATCAAAGAAAACCAAAGATTTTTAAAAACAAAAAACGTATAATTCAAATCATAAACAAAAATTGTTAAAATTAATTTAACTGTTTACACAAATAATTATTATAAATTTTCAACTCCATTAAAAAACTAGTTTTGACAAATTTAAAATAAATTTATTTTTGATTTGCAAATATTACAGTTGAAAATTCGTTTAAAAACAGTATTATCCATATAAAACATAAAATTAATCACGACCTTTGAATGAATTTTTTGCAAAAGTTTGTATGTATAATAATTTTTTAGGTTGTTTAGGTAGTATATATATATATATATATATATAATCTCAAAAAATTGTTCTTGACCTCTTCTATTCTATTCTATATTTTGTTATTGAGGGCTAGGTCAAATAAAAGAAAATAAACTACTTTCTAGACCGACGTTTCGATGTATTTGTACATCAAATGTACAGATTTGATGTATTTGATGTACAAATACATCGAAACGTCGGCCTAGGATGGAGTTTATTTTCTTTTATTTGACCTAGCCCTCAATAACAAAATATAGAATATATATATACGTTAAGAGATAGGGACAACTCCAACCGTCTCTTCGCAACTGCGCTTTGTGTTCTCTCTTCTCTCCTGATTTACATACAAAATGAGTATATGACTTTTCCTTTGCTACTCTTTAATGTATAAATCAACAGTTTAGGATTACCTTGGAGTGAATATGCATTCTATTTCTATCTTCGTTGCTGTTTGTTTATCTACATTTTTTTTAACAACAGATAACACTCATCTAACAAATTTTAAAAACATTTTTATGGCGGCATGTATGGTTGATATATATATATATATATATATATTGTTTTGTGATGTCCTTAGTGGCTATTCTTTGCTGTGAGCTACGATTGATTGTAATCTATGGTTTGTTTTCAGCGCTCAGATGATTTACATAGAAAATGCCAGTGGTCGCAAAGAGCCTCTTGAACAGGAATTGGTCTCACTTCTGAAGCCCACGTCGCAGTACATCTCTGACGTCCAGTCGCTCAGGGAAAAGAATCGAGCTTCGCCTCTCTTTAATCATCTAAGTGCCATTTCAGAGAGTATATCCGCTCTGGGATGGGTCACTGTGGTTTGTATATTCTGCTTAACCAATCACAATGCATGCAATTAGAACAGTGGTTCATAACACGGGGTTCGATGAGTCGGTCTCAGGGGTTCGGTTGAGTCTTCGCCGCGGAGGTCAACAGCAGAAGTCACACTAATGTAATTTAACGCCACACTAATGGTAGGAATCTTTAACGAATACTTGACATAGTACAGGCTCGGGACCGACGGTTTAACGTCCTCTGCGAGAGACGGCACTGTGTTGGTTTTGTTCTTTGAACAAGGTGATATCCATGCATGGTTCAGTTTGTACAGCAGTAGAAAAAACCATACGCCTATGACTTGAATTTTGAAAGAATCCTATTTTATTTTTCACTAAAGAAGTGTTTGGTCTGTGTGCATACGAAACTGGCGGGGTTCGGTTTCTCCACAAGGTTAAGAACCACTGCATTAGAGGTATTGCGTTAATATTTTGATTTAGCATTTGAACCTCGTTAGGGAAGAATGTGTGCGACATGTGTTACGCATTCTAACAGTGCTGCCCCTCAGATTCATAAGAAATAAAAAAAAAACCCTAAATAATTACGATGCATATTCAGAAAATCATTAAAACTAACAAATTTTAGATTCATAAGAAATAAAAAAAACCCTAAATAATTACCATACATATTCAGAAAATCATTAAAACTAACAAATTGTATATTTCAGGATTTCCATTTGCAAATATATGATCAAGTTATTCAAAGGAGGCTTCAAATAATTTTTTTTGTATAATGACCAGCACTACCAATGCTGACAGTTTATAGACTGCCATACGACTCTTATGAGTTGGGTTGTCCCCCTCCAAGAAGGTATTCCCGTTACCCCGGGATCAGGGGTTGCAATAATAGTTAATTTGGCCCATCAGGACCCCATTGTGGGGAGCCTTGGTACATAATGAGACTGAAAATGTAGAGATTAAATATCTCTCGTTGGCTAAACGCCACCTGGATGGTACAAGTTCCAGGCAGAGTTGATCCATAGGTCTCTCTTTCGAATATAAGGGCACGAGATATGGTTGTATCAAGTGTATGGTATCAAAGACAGATACATAAATCTCATTCTCACTTCTTGAGTAGCGTTGAGTAGCACGAATCGACATGTAGCGTCTTTGTTTTAATACAATAATGTAATGTGATTCAGGTTTGCCAGGTACGAATCTCAAAAGGTGCTAGCTGTGTTCCATCGGTAGTTCTTCATCACAGCTTAATCTCCAGTTATCACTATTGTTTTCGTAATTTTGTCCATAATGTCTGAGAATATGGCTGTAAATTTGCAGAGGCCTGAATATGAAAGTGTAGCTGTGAATGTAACGTTACTTTCTCTTTGAACTGCTAGATCATAATTACTGTTTTTCCAAGCGGAAGTTCAATTTACGTTGTCAATAGTTACATGAAAGGAAACATAATTTAATTACCTTGCCCAATTAGGCTCAACAACTACCGAGAATATTTCACATTTAATACTGTTGAACACGCCTGCTAAATATGCAGTGGCAATTAATAATCAATCTTTAATTATCAAGATAGCAAAAATAAATATTAAGGAAAAACAAAGCGGAATTTTTCTGGCCTTTATCTCTATAAATGATATATTGCTCCAGGCACTCTGGCGTGGCAAGTTACATGTTGGTATTAGAAGTATATTAAAGGTGTTTGTTTGTTTATTTTCCAACGCCCACATTTATAAGGCTTTCACCTTTTAGTACTGTTCTAGCGGCGGAAATATGGCTCATTTATTATCAGGCACCCATTTGAGTAATGGGGAAGAACATATTACCGGTTGCTTCTACATTGGCAGTCCTGAATTTTGCCGGAAACTCAAGTGTATTTATAGTAGGGATTTTTAACTAGTATTTGACATAGTACAGGCCTTGGACCGACGGTTTAACCGACCGATATGCTCGGATTTATTCACCTCCCAACGTAAATAAATCAAGATCAATGTGGGTATCGAACCAGAATCCACCAGTTCAGAGGTGAACACGTTAACCATTGAGCTAACTGGGCCTCAAGAAGTGTATTAAAGGAATATAGGATGTATTGGAAATAGTATATAAAACTTTGCTTGCGCGAAATATGGAAACATAAACCGCATCATTCTATAATTGAAATAGGTTCCCCATCAACTAATAATCCGACTTTTTTGTAAGTATATAATAATTGAAACTATATTATTAAACTATCTGCGGTAGTTTAACGCAGATGTTTTCTGCATCTAGTGTTTCAGTTGGGTTTTTGACTCTGACAAAGACCGCTTGTTACGGTTGAAAGATGTTAGTATTGTTTTTCCATTTCATATTGTGGTTTGATCATTGATTGTTATTTCACGTGTTTATGTGAAATCTTTTGATTAACAATAGTTGGAGTTTGGAATAAACAATTCGCCTTAGCGCATGGGAGACTGGTTAGCATGCCTGCCATTTAGTCCAACAGCCTGCGGTTAAGTTTGTAACAAATGTATAAGAATCGGCCTCGCTTTTAAATATTAAATTAAATTAATTTTTTAATAATATATATTTATTTTATTTAATAATCGTTTATGTCTTTTCAATGTAAGCAACCCGTTTTAATATATTTTCGACTGGTTTTTTTTAAGTTTTAATTTATCTCATTTATAATGGAATATAAATTGAAACCGTGTATTCTTTTTTTTTCAGATAATTAATTTCTGTATATCACCCACAGTCTATTGTTTGAAAAATAATTAATTTTTAATCAACTATTTTACAACTCAAGTGAATAATGCGATTGAATAAATATTTCACAAGTAAACCTCAATTTCAGGGAATTAAAATAAACAATATATCGTTGAAAGGTTTTAAATGCTAATTGATGTGACACTAATGCCGGCTGAACTGGGTTATTTATTACAGGCGCTTGACTTTCGGTTATTTCTCATTGCTGTTTTACCCCAGTTCTAAGGTAAACCTAATGCGCGTTCAGCGGGTTTACCCATTTGTTGGATTAATAACATGCTAGTTCCTGCAATCATCAGAATTTGTTTAATGAAGTTACCTTTCGGGAAGAATTCTTAAAATTATCACACTTTATATATATATATATATATATATATATATATATATATATATATATATATATATATCTAAAGTCTTTGGATTTATGTAAACGTATATATTTAAGGCAGAGTTTTTCAAACTTTTTTCGACGCGGAACCCTTTTTGGTTCCAGTAACTTTCCCGGGAACCCCAGATTCTAATGATTTTATACAATCATATATATAATATGAGTCACAAATATATAATATTAGTAATTATGTAACATTTACATTACAAGGTTTATTCTACGTCGGGAATACAACATTTTATGTTAGAAAACAGAACAATAACTTTGATATGTGATTTTTATTTGCTAATTGTGATCTTTCCCATTCATCAACTAATTTTTATGAAAATATTTTATAAGTATGAACTTATTTTCTCTTGATGACTCTCATAAACTGTGACCAGAAACACATACGTTTATTTAAACAAGAAACATACTTAAGAAAATTATTTTCATTCCAAGATATTTGTGAAAAAACTAACTCTTGAAGAAGGTTCCTGGTTAGTTTAGTGGTTAACGTACTCGACTCTGGGCTGGTAGTCCGGGTTTCAATACCGACGATTTATTCACGCGGGAGGTGAATAATAAATCTGAGCACGTCGTCCATAGGAGAAGATGTTAAGCCGTCGGTCCCGAGCCTGTATGATGTCAGGTACTCGTTAAAGATCCCTACTCTCGAAATCTACTTCAGTTGGGCAAAATTTAGGCCTCCCAATGTAGAACCATCGATTAAACAAAAAGCAGGTAAACGGCTGACGTTATCACCCGCTAGGGCAGGGATCTTCAACCTTTAATACATCCTGACCCATTTTTGACGCCAAAATTTATTCGCGACTCTTTAGTGTGAACAAAAATAAAATTAACAACCAATAAAAAAGGGAAAATTAAAATAAATTTGATCAATAGTAACTTTAATGAGATTGCTGTGCCGCATATATAATAAATAAATTATTTAATTTAGTTGTTTATTTATGTTTAAAAATAAACAATTTCAAACGTTTCGCGACCTCCAAGGGGGTTGCGACTCGACTCACCGGTTGAAGACCCTAGCGTTAGGGGATCGGTTTAAACAAAAACGTTTGAAGGTGATTGTCGGAGGTTGTTTATAGATTCTGTTAGTCAGGGAAAATTACTAGAAATGCTGGTGAAGTGAAAGCACTTAGACTTGTCGATAAAGAAGATCTTTTCATCATTGTGGGGGAAAAAAAGAAAGATATCCACAGCACAAATAAAAAAAGAGGAATTCCTATGTTACAAGAATAGAATGTCACAACCTCATGTTTTATTCACTCCAAAAACAAGTTTTTCATTTCAATAATTTCATTGGTAGAGTAAATATGTAAATTAACTCTTTGTAAAGTTTCTAAGTTAATATTTTATTTCATTCTTTGTTTGTAATTTGATATACAGTGCATATAGTTACTGGTTGAGTGTATTATTTATTCTGCGGAATATGCTTAAAAATAGTTCGCATGACAAAGTACAAACTAAATTGATGCCCCACTGAGACCGCAAAGCAAAGTAGCTCCTAAACATCATACCATATTTATGTTGCGAACTTTATGCAAACTATACTATACTTAACTAATTCTGGAATAATTATTCCAGAATTAGTTAACTAAATCAGAAGTTCAAATGCCTCTACCTTTCGAGCAATCAACTAAAATGGTTGAAATTTATTTATCTTCATCATACTTTAAATATTTATTATTTAAAGTATTTTTATTTAATTGCTCAAAAATAATTTAAAGTTATATAAAACTGTTTCATAATATGCTCATAATATACATTTAATTGAAATTTTAAATTAAATGAAATAATTAAAAGTAGATTCGAAAAAACAATATTTTAGGATTTTACAAAATATATTATAATTATCTTTTGCCTTGAAACAATTTCCCCAAAAACTATATTAAGACTGTAATATAGTGAAAACTATGTTATATTAATAATGAAATATATAAAGTTCAATGTAGATAAAGAAACCGAAAGAAATTAATTAAAAACACACAGCTATAGTCTCAAATTTCTGTTTGAACTGTCTTCAGAAGAGATAAAAGAGGGAAACCAAGCGCACTGGTGCAGAAAGCTCGGAGACTCAATACATAGAATACATAACAAGATTTCAGAATAAACACGTGAAATAACAATCAATAATCAAACCTCTGTGATTAAATTTAATAGATCAAATGTTATAAACATTGGTAACGATTTGTTCAAACTTTACTCAGTGTTAACGACGGCAATAGCCTCATCTTGACAGCTAGCGGATAGTTTCTTACTTTTCCTAACCGAACTCCTTTCTTTGCACAAACATCCCTCCCTGGACTATTGTCTTTTCCTGCACTTAACACCCTTTTAAAATACCTCTCTTCCATCCCACTCCTCTGAACTTCTCACCATGATGTCTTTGCATCTAGGTTTCAGTTGGGTTTTTGACTCTTTCGAAGACCGCTTGTTATGGTTGAAAGATCTTAGTCTTTTTTCCCATTTCATATTGTGGTTCGATCATTGATAATATACTATATATGTAGACTGTAATATACATTATTTGACTATATCGCTAGGAACGATTCTCCTGAAGGAAGCTTGTTCGTTTTGTTTGTCAAATGATCGTCAAATGTTATCAGCAATCTAGATTAGACAAGCTTTCAGATCCAATCATAAATAAATGGGCTTCAAGCTAATAAGTACTGCAAGTTTGCATTCATTTTGAAATTACATTATATTTAATTAGGAGTAGTAAATTAGAAGAGGAAGTTAGTAACCAGGCAAACGGTTTACTTGGAGAACCTTTCTGTATATCTGGTGTGCAATTAACATTAGTCTTGTTTTCCCACTTCATTTCTGGTTTGATCATTGATAGTATACTGTAATATACATTATTATCAATATAATATACATGAACTTACATTGACTTTCGTGTATTGTAGATATATACACTAGGTGATGTATAATCTCAAATCATTGCAGGCAGTTGGACTAAGCAGTCGATTTACTTTAAGAAGACATATCTATGACTAAAGTATAGAACTATCATTCGAGCTTCATATCTTCTAAAATATATACAGCAGCTTCTGCTCTCACGATTTTTGAGCTGGTGGTCTCGATCTTACGGGCGTTTCTTCTATCTTGTGGTTAGAGCTTCCACATCAATTGTCCAAGGGACATCAATTCACTCGAGCTTTCGACCATAATTACGTTGGTCATCGTCAGGAAAAATTTCCCTTCTGGAAGGATGATTATATAGACTTCCTTAGTGGGTGTGATTTATGATTGGTCCAATGGACTTGCCTTATTGGTCAATCGGAGTACAGGTTTCAGTTTTCGCTCTTATTCCATTTCATGTTAGGCTCTATGTTCCTGTTTGTTTCACATTTCTTTCTCCTGAAGATTAATTGAGGGGTTTCTTTAATATATAAAGCCTCTAAAATATGCAGTTTGGATAATACTAGTACTTTGCACAAGTATTTCTCTGGTTAACTGTACATTGTGCTTTTCCTTGGCATGTGTCTTTGGAGCGCCAGCTAAATAAAGGAGAATAACCCTAATGAAGGGTTATTCTCCTGGAGAGCTTTATTGTAGTAAGCCCGATGTACTTTGAGGACAGGTTCTTACATTCACCTGTAGTACAAGTATGACTGGCTCTCATACGTAAGGTCTTGGTGTGTGGAGAGGAGTGGCCCGTTAGGCCTTCCTCATTAATTAAAAAAGTTTATTATAAGGAATTTCTAAAATTTTTGTACAGCATAGATATTTAAGAAAAAAATAATTAATAGTTGAATTATGAATGAATGTAAAATAAGTTAAAATAAGTATTTTGTAGTGTTAATGAAAGTATTGCATATGTTAATGTCATGTTAATGAAGTATTGCGTACAATTTGACGATGATGCATGTAATACACAGTGGAACATGCTGAAATAAAATACAAAGTAAAAAAAAAACTCGTACACCAAGTGACTACTTTGAAGCTCCTGGCTATTCTTCTTTGGACTGTTTCTTAGCAGCAAGTTATGTTGTTTTTCTATTCTTGTAGTATATTACAAGTCTTATTCGGCTGTTTTCATTCGTAGGTCTTACATGAGTATGAACAATCTTTAAAATCAAATTCAATAATACTAAACTCTTTTTTTTTTTTATAATCAATAGAAAGATTTTAATGCTTTCATTGAAACTAAACCTGAGTAGTACACTTGTAACCAATAATCATTCAGACTAGCAAAAACTACGTCATAAGCTTGACTTATCCAGTAGTCTCTATTTAATATATATGTCAGTTAAAATATTATTTTAAATGTTTCAGAAACCTGCACCTTCTCCATTCGTCAAAGAAATGAGCGATGCGGGCCAGTTTTACACCAATCGTGTTCTCAAGGAGTGGAAAGAGAAGTGAGTGTGGCGATGTTCACTTTTAATTTCATCATTTGTGAAAAACTGTATTTTATTTTGAAATTTAATTATGCTTTTAAAACTTATAGTTCTTAAATTGTATGGTTTCTTTATATAAAGCGTATTTATTTTGTATTTGTGATAGTTAACTAACATGATCTTAAACTACAGTAATATATTATAATTGTAAGAATATCACTAGAACTTTTATGCGTAATGTTATTATATAACTTGGTTGAAGGGGGGGCCAGGTTAGCTCAGTGGTAAACGTACTCGCCTCTGGGCTGGTAGTCCGGAGTTCGATCTCCACCTGGCCCTCGATTTATTCACGCGGGAGTACAAATATTCCCAAATGTCATGACTGCCGAAGCTTTATAAAAAGTGCAGGCTTTTGATAATATCAAAACTAACAATGCGATTCGAATCTTAGTGTTCTACTTCAGGTTTATATCTATGGTAAATATACAGCGTTACAGCATAACTAACGCTCTTCTTTTTACATCTTATGATATTTACATGTACATTGTCTTTAAATAATTGCCAAATACACGTGTGGAAACGTATTTTCTTTTATATTCTCGAATATGAGTAAATACCACACTATAACAAATCACACAAGTAATGAATTTTGGTTAAAGTTAAACATTTTTGTAATAAGCAATTCTCATCGTTATTCTGTCATCTGTTTAATCTAGCTCTTACATTTATGATCCATCTTTAACGTTTGATAGTTTAAATAGTTATAACATCAGTAAAATTAATCCCGAGTGTTAAAGTAAACGAATTTTTTTTGTGTGTGTCACAGTATAATCATGTGAAGTTTTTCCATAATAATTATCTTTTACGTTTGTTATAATATTCCTATTTTATTTTTTATTCGGAGTTTTTTATGTGGTTGATATTTTATTGAAAAATAAATTGTTTGTGCAGATTATTTAGTGTGAATTCGGCCCGCATGAAAGGCTTACGCCTTTAGTTGCCATATAATAAAAAAAAAAGTTTGTTCACGTGTCTTGAAAGAACTGGAATTAACGGTTGATTTGATGGCAGGGACAAAGTGCACGTAGAGTGGGTGAAAGCGTGGCTTGAGACACTCTCGGAACTACAGCGGTATGTCAAGCAACACCATACTACTGGCCTGGTGTGGGGCGGAGGGTCTGCCGCCCCCGCACCGCCTCCGCCGCCCCCAATGGCCGACCTCTCCCTTGACGACATCCCCTCTGCTGGTGGAGGTGATGAACGATCCGCATTGTTTGCTCAAATTAATCAAGGAGAAGATATTACCAAAGGTAATGAATGCATTGTAATCGGCTAAGCATGTCAAAAAAAACCATGCCCCCTCCATCAAATGAAGTTTGTGTTAAGCATGGAACGCATCAGTGTTCTTCAAAGGGATTCAAACTTAATGCATGAACAAACGACAACGCATGGATCAACTGCCCGAATGGTTTACTAATTTATTTACATCTTTAAATCTTTATTATGTGATACATACCATATCTACTTCATAACGATTGAAATATATTAAAAGGTGTGCTAACCCACCACATAGCTTTATTTTCATACAATTATAAAGAACTTGACATTAATGATATTAATAACTACTAATATTATTGCTTTCAACTATAAATAATAGAATTCACTTTGAAGTCAATAAATATATAACTGGTTTTATATATTTATAATGTAAATAAATATATATTTATGGTTTTAATATTAACATACATTGTAGGGTAAAAAAGTTAATGAAATAGGCTCCACATATAGAAATTTAATAATAATAACAACGCGTTTCCAACACGTAGTGTTCTTCTTCAGGCATTAACTTAAAAATACAATGACATCAGAGAGTTATCAATTGTATAAAGTAAATGGTACAAAGTAAAATGAAAAAACAGAGATGTGCATAGCCAAGAATTAGGGTCTGTGGTTCAACTGACTGAAATAAGATGCAAGTGGGTGGGTGTGATCCCAATCCCAAGGATTAGTGTAAGTCCTCATCCTTGGGTATGTACATCTCTCTTTCCTTATTTTATTTTGTATCATTTACTTTATAATAAATAAATACTATATATATAACCATTTACTATAGATAATTTTCTGATGGTATTGTATCTTTTAGTTAATACCTGAAGAAGAACACTACGTGTTCGAAACGCGTAGTTTATATTATTAAATTTCTATATATGGAGACATTAACTTTTTACCCTACAATACGAGGGTACCACACTACTCGTAAGTAAGTACTAAATAATAACTGCTTGATTATGTAGTACCTTAGAATTAACATAAATTCTAATTAATAGAAACATTCGTATATATGGAAATCGCTAGTCGAGAAGAAAGACGTCTGTCAGATTTTGTTAAAAATTCATTAAATCAGTACAGTATATTAAGTACTGTTATAAACAAAACAGTGCTCATGAAAGAACCCACGACTTTTGCTTTAAAAGAACAAACAGATTGAATATTATTAAGTTCTTCCATCTAAATTATAATGATTTAATTATAATAAATTTAGAAAGAGGAAATTTAATGAATAATCAATGAGAACATGAAATCATTATTTAATACATCGACAAATTATATTTATTATAGCTACCAAAAGTTTTCGAAGTTGTGAAATTAATATAAGTAGAATATTAACAGAACACAATTACGACTGTAATCAAAAAACACTTTTGTCATAATGTCTACATTTTCTTCTTTTGATATATCTACTTCAATATAAATTATAGCGTAAGCATTAATATTTCTATTTTTATTTATCAGTAGTGATAATGAAATATTTTCTTTATTGTCTTTACTAGCAATGTATTAATTTAGCGTTTATCTGCGCTTACGTGGACATGATTATTAAAGAGAAAGAAACTGGATGACCTAGCTGGTCCTGGTTAGTCTAGTATTTATGTGGCTAGATGCTAGATGAAAACTTTTAATGCTAAATGACTTTAAAAAAATTTAAAATATAGCTTTATAAATGTTATATTGGTAACACTGTGTGACCCTCATTTATTCACGGAGGAAGTGAATAAATCTGAACACTTCGTCTTGCCACTGTACCTAGAAATCGTTTTATTATATTTGGTTATTCGTTAATTTAACATTCAAGTTTTGATATGATATATATATTTAGATCTAATGATCACTATCTAAGTGCAAACAACAAATATTTACTCTTTTTTTACGTAAACTAGTCAACAGTTTCTGTGAAATTCTCCATGGTTTTTCTGTGAATCTGCCAGTAACAATTTCCCAATCCATCTTTTAATCTTATTCCCAACGCTGTATTGCTGTCACTCCTCCTTATTGACTCAATCAATCTTTCACGACCCTCCTGTCTCGACTTAAGTTCTAAAATACAGTTGATTGTCATTTCAAATCTCCTTCAAACTCTTGTATTGATCTCATACCAGTCATTAGTTCACTTAGAACTCCTATTATTTTTGCATCCAACATTATATATTTATTATATTATTCATTTTTTCTTAATAAACCGTTTCCATTTAGAAAAACTTTAACTAACTTAGTTTAACTAACTAAGTTAGTTAAATAACAGATTCAATAATGTATCGACCGTTTGATAGAATAGGTGAGCTATCTAATCGGGATTAGGTCAATTTTCTAGGTTCAAAAATCAAACTCTCGTTGCCGACGTTTCGGTTTTATTTTAAGACCTTTTTCATTGGAAGAAGTAAGAATTTGTTAACTAAGAAAATAAAATTTACATTAATTAAAAAAACAACAATCTTAACTGGACAAAACCTTCGACTAGACTGTATATATATATATGATATATATATTATATATATATATATATATTTATATAATATAATATAAGGTGTGTTCTCTAATCGGGGTTCGGTCAATTTTCCAGGATAAAAAATCAAACTCTCGTTGCCTATCGTTGATTTTTTATCCTGGAAAATTGACCGAACCCCGATTAGAGAACACACCTATTCTATCAAACGGTCGATATATTATGTGATTTATTTATTCTTATTATATATATATATATATATATATATATATATAAATGAAAAAGACAACACCTAAAAGAAATGAGAACACTTACTGAATCAATATTTCGAACTGAAGTTCGTCTTCAGGAAGAGAGTAGAAAGGAAGAAGAAGAGGTACGTGCGTTCAGGAGTGCGAGAGGAAGGCAACTGAGGGTTCCAGGCAGTATTCTCAAATCCAAGGCTAGAACCTTCAGTTGCCTTCCACTCGCACTCCTGAACGCACGTACCTCTTCTTCTTCCCTTTTACTCTCTCCAGATTCTACTTATGATAACGAACTTCAGTTCGAAATATTGACCCAGTAACTATTCTAGTTTCTTTTAGGTGTCGTCTTATTCATTTATTTATCTGTCCTGTTTGTACTGTTTAGTACCTTCTGATATATATATACACTCAGTTAGCTTCAGCTACTCAAAGGGACTACTTCTGCCCGATGACGACGACTGTCGAAATATCGTTGTGAGTCTTTTTTGTGTGTGTCTTTATTTGTTTTTCTCTTTCCTGTGTGAACTATATATATATAAAGATTTCTCATAAACATAACAATCAATGATCAAACCACAATAAGAAATGGGAAAACAAGACTAAGATCTTTCAATCGTAACAAGCGGTCTTCGTCAGAGTCAAAAACCCAACTGAATCTGAATCAAAAACCCTCAGTTGGGTTTTTGACTCTGACGAAGACCGCTTGTTACGGTTGAAAGATCTTAGTCTTGTTTTCCCATTTCATATTGTAGTTTGATCTTTGATTGTTATTTCACGTGTTTATGTGAAATCTTTATATATATATATATATATATATATATATATATATATATATAACGAGTTCGAGATTAACAAAGAGCAACACACAAAGTAGGGAAACACACTTACAGACTCAAATTTTCGGGTAATCCGTCTTCAGGAGAAAAGAGAATGGGAGACCAAGCACGTTGTAGGCGCAACGGCAAGTAACCAACCCGGCAACCGCCAGTGCTGTCAACCGTATCCGGTCTTAAAGTATAAAATTAGGAGAAGATATAAACAGAAACTCAGATAAGCAGTTCTAGTTGGGTAAAACTATAAATAGGTGAAAAATTATAAACAATATAAGATAAAAACAAACTATAAGAAACAAAAATAATGATAGAGAAAAGAAGAAAAAATAAATAAATAAATAAAAATAAATACAATACAAAAAACTTGCATTGGTTGTTTTAGTAAATAAAAGATAGAGACTGAATAAAAGGGTAAGTATGGGAAACTAGTTAAGAATAAGTTCAGTCTTATCTAAATTCAGTCTCTATCTTTTATTTACTAAAACAACCAATGCAAGTTTTTTGTATTGTATTTATTTTTATTTATTTATTTATTTTTTTTCTTCTTTTCTCTATCATTATTTTTGTTTCTTATAGTTTGTTTTTATCTTATATTGTTTATAATTTTTCACCTATTTATAGTTCTACCCAACTAGTACTGCTTATCTGAGTTTCTGTTTATATCTTCTCCTAATTTTATACTTTAAGACCGGGTACGGTTGACAGCACTGGCGGTTGCCGGGTTGGTTACTTGCCGTTGCGCCTACAACGTGCTTGGTCTCCCATTCTCTTTTCTCCTGAAGACGGATTGCCCGAAAATTTGAGTCTGTAAGTGTGTTTCCCTACTTTGTGTGTTGCTCTTTGTTAATCTCGAACTCGTATTGTGTCCAGTTTGGATCGTATTTCGTTTTATCAGTGAATATATATATATATATATATATAAGTGTTAACCCACTTTCTGGAACAATATATTCCTCAATTTCACACATTTCTATTTGACAATACAAATCTTCATCAGGAGCCATAATTTTTCAAATAGGTGTATATATTTATGAAATCACTGATAAAAACCCTTGTCGTTTGCTTCCTAACAACCTCCTGATGAATGGTTCTCAGAATATAATCAAGTGAGTTTTGTCTTGAGTTCTTCTTTATTTGGTTTATTCATCTATTGAACTGTTTGTTATACTTTTGCTTAAACAAAAGCTCCACCAGGTTATAAGGAATATTCATATATTTTAAAGAACATTTGATTTGTATCTTGTAGAGTTAAATAAAACTATTGACACCTTTAAAGTTAGAATCTAAATAACAGTAATGTTAGATCTGTGTGTATATTTTATTACTAAACTGAAAATTAAGAGGATTCATTTACGTAACCCATCGAGAATTCATATTTTTTTTTTTTATAAAGATTAACCACACACTATTTGTGAATAATTATAAACTGTCAAGGGTTTTATTAGAAATACGTCTGTATTATGTTTTAATTACACTTGACCCTCGACCGTACTAATAGAGACCAAGACAGGTCCAGAAACAGAAAAGTCTAGAAATTGGTAACACTGATAAGAGGTACCCTAATGGTGGGTAGGATAGGCTAAGTGGTTGACAGCGTGCCAAGATGTACCATATACATAACCTCTCTAACATTTTTTACAAGGGTTAGGCTATCTCAATTTTATTTACTTAAAATTAAATTTACACTATAAATTTTATTTAAATAATCACTATTTAATTTATTAAATAATTTATTAATACATAAAAACTTTATAATGAACAATAAAAAAGGTGTAGTTTGCTTGAGATAACTAAATTGGAGTAGCCTAGGCTACTTGGTTTCACTCTGCTCTCATTGTGAATTACCAATACCCGGATGATATTTATGCTGTTCGAAAGAAAAAAAAAGTACGGTTTCTTGAAGTTCGAAAACTCGAGAGTCGAGTGATATTTAAATTTCATGTAAGCTTCATAACAGCTAACCCTTAACTTCTTTTATCAACTTATTAAAAGTGAATTTTCATGTATATCTATACATCAATTTGTCACTTCATGTGAATTTAAATTTTTTTCCCAAGGTCTGAAGAAAGTGACGTCCGAGATGCAAACACACAAGAACCCAGCACTGAGGACAGGCCCAGCACCCTTTAAGCCTACAGTTGTTAACTCTGGTTCTGCTCCTGTAACCAGGCCTGTTGAGAAGCCTCCAGTCTTCACTAGAGACGGCAAAAAATGGCTTATCGTATGTCATTTAGATATATATATATATCGTATTATTTTTTTGTCGAAACCATTCAGATATATTGTATATTTGTGTTATAACCGTTGTGATTTACAAATTGTCTCTTAGTTATCTCAATATCTGTTGCAAATTATAAACTACGATTAGTATTAAGAGAAAGAGAATTTGATTGAATCAACAAAGTTTACAGGTGATGTGGAAAAATTGAGATATTGATTGTAAATCACTTATTAGTTTTATATAGCGATTATACAGATTATTTATATATCTGTGGGAAAATAATCACATGTGTCTCTCCAACCAAATAACCCTCCTGCTGATATATTTTGTTTTAACTTTACGATCAATACTCTTATCAAGATATATATATATATATATATACACGTTCTTCGACGTGGGGAGATCTCTCTCACTTCGTCCTCTCTACTAGTCTACTCTCCTGATGACGAACAACAGTTCGAAATATTGAATTCTGTAAGTTTTCTTTGTATTCTCTTTTCTGTGTCGTGCTTTGTGTAATTTAAATTTATAATATATATATATATAAGATTTCACATAAACAAGTAAAATAACAATCAATGATCAAACCACAATATGAAATGGGAAAACAAAACTGAGATCTTTCAACCAAAACAAGCGGTCTTCATCAGAATCAAAAACCCAACTGAAACACCAGATGCAGAAAATATCTGGTGAGGGATTGAGAAGAGTGGGAGGGAAAAGTTGTATTTTAAAAGGGTGAAAGTGCAGGAAAGGACAAATGTCCAGAAAGGGATGTTTGAGGAAGCAAAGGAGTACAGTAAGAAAGAGTAAAAAACTATCCGCTAGCTGTCAACCCTCTTAGAAGATGCTATTGCCCTCGTGACGAAAGTGATGATTGACTTGATACTTTCAGTAGGAGACCCAACTCCAACCGTCTCTGAACCAGTGAAGTGTGTCTTTTCTATGTGTTAAAGTGTATATATATATATATATATATATATATATAATGATCATTTCCAAGACCTAGCCCTCAAAAAACATATCAAATACTGTGTTGAATTAAGAGGTCAAGAACAATGACTGAATATATATGTATTAAAACACACACCCTTACAGTCTCTCCTGAAAACGGTTCAAACCGAAAATTAGAGACTGTAAATGTGTGTTTTTAATTTTTCTATGTTTCTTTATCTACATTGAACTTTATTTATCCGTTTTGAATCGTATTTTCATCGAAAAAATGTATATATAAATATATATATATAACAGATTCAATAATATATCGACCTTTTGATAGAATAGGTGTGTTCTCTAATCGGGGTTCGGTCAATTTTCCAGGATAAAAAATCAAACTCTCGTTGCCACTCGTTATGGCAACGAGAGTTTGATTTTTTATCCTGGAAAATTGACCGAACCCCGATTAGAGAACACACCTATAAATATATATACATGAATATTGATATAGCTTATGGATCACTGATTGTTCAAATACAAAATAGTTTATTCAGGGTTCGATCCAAAAAGTAATTATGCCAGATTACTCGCCAACGTTTCACCGAAAATTGGTCGGCATCCTCAAGGCTTTTTGAAGGGAACTATTTACTACATCTCTTTTTTTTTTATAATGTCTATTGTCAATTAAATTTATTTTTGACAATAGACTTAATAAAAAAAAATGATGTGCGAAATAGTTCCTTTCAAAAAGTCTTGAGAATGCCGAACAATTTTCGGTGAAACGTCGGCGAGTAATCTGAAGGAAGTGATTCTTGGACTGAATGCTCAAAAACCTTTTTTTTTATATATGTAAGGATGGGGATCTAATAAAACCCCGATTAGAGAACACACCTATTCTATCTAACGGTCGATATATTATTGAATCTGTTATATATATATATGTATATATGATTTGTTGCGATGTTGACCAATGGGAGTAGAGTTACAGGTCCATGCGTAAGGTCCCAGTTGTCCGCTGCTCAGCAAAAAGCCTTTGCGTTCTGCCAATAGGACCATTGGCGTCCTGCCTCTACTCCCATTGGTCAACATCGCAACAAATCATATTCCTTTCCCCGGACAACTCATAGAAATATGTATATATATATATATATATATATATATATATATATATATATATTCCATTAAGTTTCCTTCTACACTTCTCGAGGGTGAGGAATAATCTTCTTGCGTCATAGATTTTGTATAAATCATCTCCAATTCTTCTACCGTCACTACAACAGTACTTTCTTCATCTCCAATTCTAACACCGACATTTTCGACTTTTCGTCAGTCTTCTTCGGGATACTGAAGTTCTGTGCTGAGTACTTGATTATTTTCCAATAATTACTTATTTAATATTGATTACTTTTCTTTTAGGAAAATCACAAAGGAAACAGTAATTTGCTTGTTGAAGGGGCAGAAATGAACAATGTCATTTATGTTTACGCTTGTCAGAATTCAACTGTAACTGTTAAAGGAAAAGTTAATTCTGTCTTTGTGGATTCTTGCAAGAAAACTTCAGTTCTTTTTGATTCCATAGTTTCATCAATAGAATTTGTCAACTGCCAGTCAGTTCAAATGCAGGTTTGTCTTTTTAAAAAATTGTATTTCTTATTAACTTATATTTGTGTATTGGCTACGAACAGTTAATTTCTAAGTAATAATATATTTTGAGCTTACATTCCAAAAATAGTTAAAAATTTAAATGATGAAAATGTTCGAAAAATTATTTAAGGTAATAAATGTATGTAAAAAAAATGTATTTAAATATATAACTTACCATCAAGATAAACTACTATCTCACTGATATCATTTTAAATAGAACTGTTTAGCTTTTATGCAAAATTAAAGCTTTTGAAAAACATTATTTGATTATGCAAGAATTGGATAATATGTTTAAACAAAGTTATTTTAGATTCATTTAATATTTATTTTATATATCTTTTTCTACGACACTTTTTTTTTATTAACTGTAGTTTTTGCTTCTTTATTCATATCTCGTATAAATCTATAGAAATACTTATATCATCTCTTAGTCATGTCCTAAAAATTGGGTGTGAAATAATAACAATATTTTTCTGAGAGAGATTTTCAGTACTTTCTAAGTACTGAAAGTACTTCACCATTTATATGGAATTATATAAAAATCATTCAAATGATATTCATTAAATATTAGGGAATATATTTTCTAAATATGAATATGAATATTCATTGAATATTATTAGAAAATATTCTAACTGGTTGTATTTTTTAAATACACTTATAAAATTAAACTAATCAATTTAAAAATTACATATTAACAACATATTTTCTTGAAAAGTTCAGTTTAAATTATGTCTATCTTAAATGATTATCGTATTTCATAATTTTTTTCAACATTTCAGTAAGTACAACAAGATTAAACAATAAACACATGACATAGCAATCAACGTCCAAACCAGAATAAGTAATGAGAAAAAAGATCTTTCAACAATAACAAGCTGTAGTTGTCAGAGTCAAATTTCAACTGATCTTAGTCTTTTTTCTTATTTCTTATTGTGGTTTGGATGTTGATTCAGTAAGTATAAACGACTATTTAGGAACGCACTGAGTGGAATAAACTTAAAAGATGAATTAAGTTATCTGTACATGCTTTTTTTTTTAAATTGCTATTATAGTAAAGTTATAATCCATTGGTGTTTATTCTTTGCAGGTTTTGGGCAAAGTACCCACAGTATCAGTGGACAAAACGAATGGATGTCAAATATTTTTAAGTCCGAATTCTTTAGATGTGGAAATTGTTTCTTCAACATCTACAGAGCTCAATGTCTGCGTTCCTAAGTCTAACGGAGAATATGTAAGTGGTTTTTTGTTTTTTTTATTGTTATTGTTTAATATTCAAATGCATATTTTACTTCATCATACTAATTAGTCGAGTTTATTAGGGAAGAATAATTATAATTGTTAATATCACAGAGGTTGTTAATAGTAACACGAGAAGGATGTTAACATTTTCCCTTCAAATGTGATTCCTTCGGTCTACTAATTTAGAAACTAGTTCGACTGCCATAACACAACTGGGGAGTTCGTATCGAGTTACAACAAGCATTTACAACTATCCTGTTATTCTAACTGTTGATTCTTTAAAGAAGTAAGTCTGAGGGCATAAGAATTCTTACAGATTCGTGGGCCTGCAGCCAAGATTTTCTACTGTGCTGTCAAAGACATATTACAACCATCCAGTTCTAAGTCCATTCTCCTCTTTAAATGGGTTTATTCAGCATTATTATTATAAATTCTATTTCATTTTTTTTTACAATGCTATAGTTATGTAGTCAGTTACTGTGTGTTATTTACTCATCCTTGTAAATCATAGATAGGACTCCACATAAACAAAATATCCTTATAAAACAACGTTTTACGAACACGTAGTATTCTTCTTCTGGATTATCTTCATATAGTACAATGGTATAGAAAGGAAATATAAATGGTTAGAATTGAAACGGATAAAAATGAAGATGAATAACACCGAGCTTTCAAAATATTCCTGGTGTGATTTGATGGTCTGTACACTATCCTTAACCAAGGGTAATTTGTTCTTTTGGAGTTGGACCTGTTTTCTTGAAATAAGCCTCTAATTATTATTACTTATTTATTTATACTTCAATAATGAACTCTTTTATGAAAGAAGATAGTAAATTATTTAATATTTTATATTTATTTTCAATCCAGAAAAGGTAATTTCTATATGAACTGAATCAGAACATGAAAATTGTTCACTTTCTCCGAGTCACACCTACTACTACAAATGGTTGTTTCTTGTATTATTGTATTATAACCTTTGTGGAGGTAACAGTAAATGTAGGATAGTGTCAACAGTTTTAGTAGAATAATGTGGCGTTATTTGAAAAGATACAGGGAATGATTCGACAAAAAACTCAATTCACAGAAGTCTACTATATGTATGTTACATTAGTCTAAAACCTGCAAATATTTACACTAAAGTACGTACTTGATATTCAGAAAAACCAAATTACATTTGGACCATTGACTCCTCAAATACTATGTTATAATTTTTCTATTATTTTTCAGAGTGAATACCCAATTCCAGAACAACTTAAAACAACAATTAAAAATAATGGCATTGAAACAACTCTTGTGGAAAATAAAGGCTGAATTATTTCTTAAAGATTTTGTTTTAGTCTACCTACTCACGATGTGAGTTTGTTTTCCAAGTTTTGGATTTTTAGAATTATCAGTCACATTAACATACTATTATTTTTAATTTAAAATATTTATTGCTTCTAAGTATTAATTATTGATGTAATTTAATGTAACAATCATTTCAACCAAAATGCATTTCGTTTGTGTTGCTGAAATAAAAACACAGTTTTATTGTAAACATTTTAATACTTGGTATTTATAAAGTTTTATACATGATTCTATTTTATTTATAAAGTAAGGCTTATTGTTTTGGAGTATGGGTTGTGAGGTAATTATAATGAAATAATCTAAACCGGAGATTTGGAACAACTTTTGTATTGTTAATTAAACATTTTTAATCGTATTATTGTGTTTTTTGTCTGCCTATTCTAGTGCTTCTCAGACGGTGCGGCCGGGTGCATTTGTGCGCCCTGGAAGGTAACCAGGTGCACCTCAAGATAACCGAAGATTAAATTGTATATTTTAAAAATATTCATCATTTTCATTTATTTTAGAAACATCAAATATGTGATTTTCAGGTCTGAGTCAAGTCATCGCCACTTGGTATTTTGAAGTGGAAGGTAAATTTCTTTAATCTTTAAGCAGTAACTTTCTCTTTTCCTTTGCTTGGAATAATTTGTTACTGATCTCTCTCTCTCTCTCTCTCTCTCTCTCTCTCTCTCTCTCTCTCTCTCTCTCTCTCTCTCACAGGATCTATCGTCTCAGTTAATTTAGGTATGCTAAAATTTAGCCCTCCTGGAATACTATCATCCTGGTAATGTGACCTAAGCTGATGAGTACTGCAAGTTTACATTCATTTTGAAATTACATTATATTTAGTAGACGTAGTAAGTTAAAACAGAAAGTTAGTAACAGGCAAAAGGACTACTTGGAGCTTCTTTCTATATATCTGGTGTCCAATTGGCATAGGGTGAGTTCCTCATAGACTAGGCAAGAAGACATTGATGCACCTTTCTACCAACTTTGTAGAAATTTAGTAAGTAAAGGAATGGCCTAGTCTGAGGTAATGTGAAAAACGGTTCCAGGCTAGTGTCCTAGAAGAAAAGGGGGAGTTTTAGTTGGTATTTTGCCTCCTGGGAGCCCAGCACTATGCGCGTGAGTGCATTTCACCTCCATGCAAAAAAAAATGTACTACGAGGTAATATGTCAGTCAGAAAAAAGTGGGATGTACTAGTGGAATGATTCAGGACGAATGGCTTTCATCCCCGACATGAGGGAACTGCAGGAGAGTTAAGCTTTCATCATATATAAACATCTTTACGGATATATTTATTTCTTGAAACAAAACCTGTGATATAATTTTCAAATTACCAACACTTATTCGTCGCAGATTTGATTAATAATCCTTTTTTATCAAAATATAAATTTATTGGGAACTCTGTGTATATGAGAAAAAATCTCAAGAACTTACTTCAATGTTCAGAAGAGGAGATGTGATTCGCCGAAGAAGCGAACTCACTCTGAAGGAAAGCCTGGTTTGAAGAATCAGTGTCAAGTGCTGGAAACATACGCAGGAAGAGGGGAGGGAAAAATAAAGTCATTAAAAATGGAAAGTATAGATAAGAAAACATAGTAATAAATAAAAAATTGAATCTGAAATTTACAAAAAAAGAAATAGTTTAAAAAATTTCGATTGAAATGCAGAATTCAGAAGTAAAAATTCAGAATTGAACTAAAGTCTTTCGACCAAAACTAGTCCTCGGTAGAGTCACGTTTTAAACTCCAAAGCTCACACTTCTAACTTCGAAGAAAAAAAATTAACACTTGAAGTACTTGAAAGGCAAAGTGAAGTACTTTGTCTTTCAGTCTATTGCAAATACGATAAATTTGGAGTAAAGAGAGATTTGAGAATAGATTTTTTGTAATTTGGAGTTTTTGGTAAATATTAAACCGTATATACAAATACGGATTAAAAGGTTTAAGAGTGGATAGAAATAATGGAGGAACTATTGGTTGAGTGTAATTTTTACATCAATGAAGATGATAAAACTGCTGAAAATATTTTGAATGAAGAAGATAGACGAGCAGGAATCAATTGAAAAACAGAAAATTTTATTTATTTGATAATTTTTTTTCAATTTTCTTTTATTAGTATGTCTACTTATTTTATTCTTTTGTTCATGCTAAGCTTAATTGTTTTTCCCTCTGTTGTCCTTTTGCTTTTCTTATTCCTTTTTTCATAGTTTACACTTTTCCCTTGTTCTCTTTAAAATTTATTTTTGCTTTACATCTTATTTAACTTCTTCACTTTTAAACGGGCTCTCTCTCATGGTAACATTGTTGGTCATCAACTGGCACTGAACAGATGTACTTAAACTCCCTCTCTCTTCTCTTTTGATAGTGTTTCAACCAAAAGTTAAAGACTGTAAGTGCGGTTTTTCATATATGTGTGTTTATCAGTTTTTGTGGTTCATTTCGGATCGTAAGAGGGAGACCAACCAAACCCATTTATATATATCAAACTCACTATATTTGACCTTTTTCTATAAAAAAAGTTTCATAAATATGAATTTATGTTGGTATTGTTTTTATTTTTTTTGTAATTAAGGTAACAAATAAGACATTTTTTTGTTTAGTATACCTATTAGTAATCATAAAAAGTTATTATTTTCATGTAGATCATGTATCATTTTGAATAATAAGAGTTCACTAATTTTTAAGGATATAACATAATTCTAAGGTAGTATAATCAGTTATTATGTGGTATTTACTCATTGTAGGGTAAAAAGGTAATGAAATGGTCTCAACATATAAATTATTTGCGGAGAGCATAAAGTTATATGTGGAGACCATTTCATTAGCTTTTTACCCTACAATGATATAAAATAATTTTCAAAGCATCCTTGTTGGAATATCAAAGAAAACCTACTTGTATTATGATTGAATAGTGTTCCGTAATGAAAGATGAACGATGAAACATTGCAATTATGCTAACTGAAGGTCAATTACTCGCTGAATTGTACCAGTATAATAAGGTACGTGAACCCTGCTGCCAGCATCTAAAACAATTCATTAAAGTTTTTATTTTAAGATTTCACTATAAAATATTATCTTTCATTATTTTTGTTGTTCATTGAGGTAATAAATTTTATATCATTAATTAATAGAAATAACTCAGAAAAAAGTGAAAGTTACCTTACAGAAGAAATGGTATCTATTGAAAAATGTCGTTTTGACAATAAAATGTTTACCTTCCAATAATTGTATGGTTTAAAGAATAAACCAACAAATTTTTCGCAATTTAAACTAATATTATTAGATTTAGTAAAAAATGGTATTCTGTAATTTTGTCAGTTGACTTTAGATCTTTCTCCTTGACAGTCTGTTTTTTTCATACTTTCAGTTTGTTTATGTGAATGCATAAGAAAATTCAGTATGCATAAGAAAAATATTTCTAATATTCAAAATTGATTTTATAATCCAAAATTTGATTATTATTATCATCATATAAAATTATTGTATCATAATAAAAAAAAATCAAATCAAATAATAAAATAAAATAAAAAAAATCAAAAATAAACGGTTTGTTAGGACAAAATATGAAACGATTAGAACAAAAGAACACGTAGAAACAACACGCCAATATTTCGACCTCTTTGTCATTAGGAGAAGAAGATGAGTTCTGCTCAGCTGGGAAACAGCAACAGCCGAGCATAACTCATCATCATCTTCTTCTTCCCTTTTCCTGATGATGGTGAGGTCGAAATATTGAAATGAGTTGTGTATTGTTTCTAAGTGTTCTTTTATTCTAATCGTTTAAACAAAATTATTATTATATCAGCTACATGTGGTTTTGTTTTTCATTCCTCCCTCTGTGGTCTATTGACACCAGTGTAGAGATAGTGGCTAAAAATGAATATCATTCCAATCGTTCCTGGGTGCAAACTGGTGACGTATCTCAGCAGGTAAAACAGGGTTTTAGATAAAAGAGGGTGGATAACTGTGTTCTCTTTTTTTTTTCTTTTAATTCGTTTAAAATTAAAGTACGATCTTTGAAATTATTGTAAATTTGAAGGATGCTTTTTGACAGGTGTCTAGTTATAGCGTTCTGAACATGAGGAGAATGACAACTACTGTAATGTAAGTAGTAGTGTACATTGGTTTTATATTTAGCTGAACAAAAGTGAACAAGTGGTCATTATCCAAGGTAATATTAACGATAAGAAAATGAATGACAATATGAAACATTGTGGGTGATAGAGGAGAAGACATTTTGAAAAGGTGGTAAGAAATCATTTAACATATGAGGTCAAATAAAGAAAATATCAATAATCAAACACCACTAAAATATGATACTAGGCAGAATTACTCGTGCCTTATGCAGCACATTAATATACTAAAATTAAAAGGGTTGGAATCCTGTTGTCAAGTTAAGTAATTTTTAATGGATTGCAAAAGCTTCAAAGTTTTATCTATAGATATTATTATTATTCTCATAGAATGAGTTTTTGTTAATTTTGATGTGAAATAGTAACAAATTTATGTTGCATGAGAAGTTCTTTCAAATTTCTATACAAGCGGTTTCCAAAAGTAAGAAGTCTGCCTCCCTGATATGATTTGTACTGATATGAAACTGGAAATAACCGGGACCGACCAACGGTAAATCGCAGAATTTACAGTCAGGCAACTTGTTGAAGAAATATTTAATAATTATTTTATTTTGTAAGTATTTTTATTTTTTTATTTATATTTTTGTATACGTATTATTTTATAATATGTGATATTTGAATGAAAATCATAACTGCAAACATTAATGTATATATATATATATATATATTATATATATATATATCTCATTAAAGATCTTGCCAACATTAAGTTTAGTATGTTTCCTACATACCTTTTCAAGGTTTCGAATGCTTCTTTTCCATCTTTGTGGTATCATATAAATTAACTCACCGAAATAATAAATTATTGTAAATTTGAAGGTTGCTATTTGACAGGTAACTAGCTATAGCGTTCTGAACATGAGGAGAATGAGAACTACTGTAATGTAAGCAGTAGTGTACATTGGTTTTATATTTGGCTCAACAAAAGTGGACAATTGGTCATTATTCAAGGTAATATTAACGATAAGAAAATGAATGCCAATATGAAACATTGTGGGTGATAGAGGAGAAGACAAAGATGGAAAAGAAGCATTCGAAACCTTGAAAAGGTATGTAGGAAACATACTAAACTTAATGTTGGCAAGATCTTTAATGAGGTATGTTTAAAAGAAGGTCTGCTCCCAAAGTATACCAATATATATATATATATATATATATATATATGTTTTGTTGAACGACCTTTGTACCGTGGCATGAATCAATTTCATAGTCGATCTTTCAAGTTTTCTCACCTTTGATTTAAATCTTTCTGGTATTAAATACATCAGTTCTCCAAAATTTAAATCTTTCTGGTATTAAATACATCAGTTCTCCAAAATTTAGTGAAATATTCACAAAAATAGTGAAAGATCGACTATGAAATTGATTCATGCCACGGTACAAAGGTCGTTCAACAAAACATGCATAAAAGAAGGATTGCTCCCTAAATTTACAAATATATATATATATATATATATATGTTATCCAAGATTTCTTTCAAATACACTTTCAAACCAAACACCAATCTAAGTTTAAAATCTCAAAAGAGACAATTGAATAGCTGTTCTCCTTCGGTCGCTCTGCAGACTTACTGTTTTAATGGAAATATCAGCTTATATGCCATCCAAATGCACCCTTCAATCCACTGGCGAATTTCTCGACGTAATAAAAGAAATGAAACCTACATTATTTGCTAATGTCCCTATCAAAGAGTAATATAAATTATTTCTAACTATGTTTATTCCAACAATAGTATACTAGCAATACTCTTAAAAAAGGATCGACTACGGAGTTGCTGTAGATTTACCTTGGAATGACATATGTTAAAAACATTGTCAAAGTGAGTTAATGATGTCCAAACCACGACAACAAGAAATACTACTAATCAACGTTCCCTGTAAACTGCGCCTATTCGCAATCGCGCACTGCTCACGTGTTCTGCGCACAACAAAACTAATCTAGCGCACAAAAAAAGTCAACATACAGTCGTCGCAAACAAAAGTCTAACCTTTAAAAAATAATGAAGTAACATTTTGAAAAGTAAAATACACCATTTTCTTATGTTATAAACTTAGTACAATCGTGAAATGCGTTTTTTTTTCTAGTTTATTATTTTTTTAAATCAATCGGATATAAAATAAAGTCAAGAACAAAAAAAAATTGCAAATAAAGTATTTTAAAAAAACATCATATAGTAACTTTTGTTTTTTAGACAAGATTTTCAAGATCATAGAAATTACAGTTTTTCTGTGAGTAATATATATATCACTTATTGTGGTCCCTAGTCTCCTCAGAGAGCTTGTGTGTGTGCAGATTCATGAAAATTTAGAGGGAACATTGCTCAGAGAACTTGTGTGTGCGCAGATGCATGCAAATTTAGCGGGGACATTTTTACTAACCAAGACTTTTTTTAATACAATGCAGTTAGTATACTAACTAATTAATTGTAAGTTGTAATGAATTCATAATACACTTAGTTTGTTTTGTTATTGATTATGTGTTTCTTCTCTTTTCGTTAAAGGAAGGTAATGAGGTAGTTATGTGTGAATAGTAAATGTAAATATTGGTAAAAGACCACTGTGTGACTCGCTTGAATGGGATGATTTGTTTTCAAGCTATCCTGATTTAGTTAGAAGTTAAAAACTGTTTACTTACTGAATGGATTAAAGTTCTGTCTAGTGGAAAATAACCGCATACTGTTAACACAGCTGCTTTTTTCACCAGTAGATGGATCTTTATTTCATTCTGAAACCCAGTACATTTTTTTTTACAATTTACATAAATCAATTCAGGCTAAAGAAAACAGAAAATATAGATTCGTGTTCGAATATACTGTACAATTCTAATAAGCTATAAGTCAGTTTTATCGTTAGGACTTTTGATCTATGGTAAACTCATTGGATATAAAAAACATTCATTATGTTTAAATATTAAACAAAAATATGTAAATCTACTTAATGTACTTGAAGGCCTCCCCCGAGAATAAGCCCTAGCACGGATTTTGACCCAAAAATAAAGCAAGACAGTGTCTTATTTTCGGAAAAAGACGGTACTATATGAGTAGAGTTTTAATGAAGGCAAAATAATCATACTTTTTTACTTCATGAGTAGTGACAAATAGAGAAACTTTTGAAACTTACTGTTATGGGTATGGTAGGTCGCTCAATATTCATTATCTCATTGTATAAGATTTCTGTAAAATTTCTGGACTGAAACAAATATCATTATACATTATCAAGGATGTCCTAGTTTCATGAATGATGTGTGTTATTTATAATATTACACTTCTTTGGTCTTTTAACTTGAATTAATGTATTATTTTAGGTGTAATGGTTACAATATGATTACTCACAATCCCTTCTTTTATTTTCGTTATTAATTATATTAGATGTAATTCTTGTATCGTATATTCAATGGTGAGTAAATGATATTGTAAAATCAAAAAGTAATGATAATTCAGATCGCAAAAAGCTGTCTTCGTCTCAGAGTCAAAAACCCAACTGACTGACATCAGTCAGAACCCAACTTCAGTTGGGTTTTTGATTCTGACGAAGACCGCTTGTTACGGTTGAAAGATCTTACTCTTTTTTTCTCTTTTCTTATTGTGGTTTGATCATTGATTGTTATTTCACGTGTTTATTGTGAAATCTTGTTACCTATATTTGTATGAGGGCTAGGTAGGATCAGTGGTTAACGTACTCGCCTCTGAACCTGAACTGGTAGGTTCGAGGTTTGATACCTACCTGGCCCTCGATTTATTCATGTGGGAGGTGAATATATCTGAACACGTCGTCCCTCGAAGAGGACATTAAGCCGACGGTCCCGAGCCTGTACGATGTCAGGTACTCTTTAAAAATCCCTACTCTAAATACACTTGAGTCAGGTAAAATTTAAGACTCCCACTGTAGAATCAATCTTCATTATGTGATATAACAAAGGGCCAGTGTTCGGCTTATGTGTGTTCCCTTGTGGGAGAGCCATTGCAACATTGTGTTGTCTACTTCTACTGTTTCTTATATGTATATTCACAATATAGTATATATATATATATATATATATATATATATATATATACGTGAAATAACAATCCATGATCAAACCACAAAATTAAAAGGGAAAAAAGACTAAGATCTTTCAACCGTAACAAGCCGTCTTCGTCTGAGTTTGGTTTTTGACTCTGATGAAGACCGCTTGTTACGGTTGAAAGATTTTAGTCTTTTTTCCCTTTTCATTTTGTGGTTTGATCATTTGAGGATAGGTAGCACATAAAGTAAAGAAACACAATTACAAACTCAAATTTTTGGGCAATCCGTCTTCAGGTGAAAAGAGAAAGGTAGACCAAGCACGTTGTAGACGCAACGGCCAACGTGCGTTGCAACGTGCAAATAGGCCGTTGCTTCTACAACGTTCATAGTCTCCCTTTCTCTTTTCTTCTGAAGACGGATTGCCCGAAAATTTGAGTTTGTAAGTGTGTTTATTTACTTTGTGTGCTACCTATCCTCAATTTTGAACTGATATATATATATATATATATATATATATATATATATATAGTATATACTATATTTGTATATATTGTAATATTGTATGGTATGTAGTTATATTATTGGTTTTAAATTCTGTAATTGGGCTAATATCCTACCACCAACAACGGCTCTCTTCAGCCATAAATTAAAACCTTTTTATTATTTAGAGATTTCTAAGAATTGAGGAGTTCAACTGTAATTACAGTGTTTAAATTACTGTGTTTACATTACTGTGTTTAAATTAGGCTTCAAATAAAAATAGCTCAGTCAATATCAACAGAGTTGAGTGTAATATTCTGAGCATATAATGGTATTTAGAAACACCAATTATTAGAATGGTTTTAGTAGATCAGATTGGAGTTAAATATTCAACCATTTAATTGGTCTTTTGGAGTTATTTTAGGAATCTTGTTAGTAACCTTGACTCGTTAATTAAGCTAATTATAAACTTGATTTAAATTCTGATTTAATTGTTACTTCTGATCCAGTTATACTTGACTAGTAATCCCATACGTAATACAATACGTAATAAATAACACATAATAGTGCCCACACATAAATACAAACAAATAAAGAACTTGATCTGTTTGTGTTTATATACTTGAAATCCACTTAAGATTTGGATATAGTCCGCTATAGACGTGTATGTTGTAAAAACTATAATGCCCAAAGCAATCGGATAAGTGTATTTTATTTTTTTCAAAATGATTCCTTATTATTCATATGAGTATAAAGACATTTTATATTTATGTGAGTTTATATTTATATGGTTCATTGTAGATAGAGATATTAAAAACACACACTTGGACTCTTTAATTTTCTGTTTGAACCGTCTTCAGGAGAGGTAAGTGGTGGGAAACTAAGCGGACTGGTACAAAGACCTTGTACCAGTCTCCAACCGTTGGGTCTCCAACCCATTCTGTACCAGTGCGCTTAGTTTCCCACTGTTATCTCTCCTGAAAACGGCTCAAACAGAAAATTAGAGACTGTAAGTGTCTGTTTTTTATTTCTCTGTTTCTCTATGTATATGGAACTTTATTTTTCCGGATCGTATTTTCATCGAAAAAATGTTTATATGAGTTTGATATTTATGTGCTAGTCACTGCTGTAAATCATTATAGAGATATTTCAAATGAATTAGATATGATTTTGATTAGCTGGAAAAAAAGTTTCTTAAAATTTTAAAATAATTGATCTAATCGGAAAGGTTTCAGATTTGGTTCTAAACAATTACTTCGCTGGTGTACTTGTGCTCTTTCTAACTACTGCAGTGCGGCTCTCTATTTATTAAACCCTCTGGTTTATTCCTAAACAGTTTTTGCCCTTTTTGTAACGTTTATTGCACTTATTGCAAATCGGATTACAATCCAAACTGGGCATACACAAGTTTAAAAAGCGAAGAAAAGTAACACAGAGTAAAGAAACACACTTATTATCTCAAATTTTCGGAAAATACGTTTCAGGAGAAAAGAGAGAGCAAGATCAAGCACTCCTGAGATGTAACGCTAGGTAACCATTCCGTTGTGTAATCGATATTACGAATAATTCGTCAAGAGTATAAATGTTTAAATGAAGATAGTATGACAGATGTGTGATACCTGCGCTTGCTTCTCTTGCATGCTTGGTCTCCCTATCTTTTTTCTCCTCAAGACGAAAATTTTAGTTAGTAAGTGTGTTTCTTTATTCTGTTAATCCAACTGGGCTATAGTCTCCACATATAGAAATTTAATAATATAAACAACGCGTTTCGAACACCTAGTGTACTTCTTCAGGCATTAACCAAAAATTAGTGTCGTATCACAGACACTCATCCTTGGTTAATGCTTGAAGAAGAACATTACGTCTTTGAAAGGGGCCAGATTAGCACATTGATTAACGTAGTCGCCTCTGAACTGGTAGTCTAGGGTTCGATTTATTCATGTGGGAGGTAAATAAATCTTAGAACGTTATACCTCGGAGAGGACGTTAAGCCGTCGGTCCCGAGCCTGTACGATGTCAGGTACTCGTTAAAGATTCCTACTGTAAGAGAGGAATACAATAAACATTATTGTTTAACCTGCTAGGGAATCGGTTTAAACAATATAAAAAAAAAACGTGTTCGAAACGCGTTGTTTATATTATTAAATTTCTGCGTGTGGAGACTATTTCATTAACTTTATAACCCTACAATATTCCAAATGATAATATCGGAATACTTTTAATAATTATTTAAGAACTATTGTTAGGAAACGTATCTCTGTTTTTTTGTTTACCTCTAAAGTGATCTGATAAGATGGCACCACTAGAAAGCTGACCACCATCATAGTTAGTGACAGTAACAAGAAAGCGTGGATATTATAGGGCCAGAAATCAGCATGAAAGACACTGTTATTGACGGTGGCATAAATCAAAAGTACTGTGAGTCCGTTTAAGAAAACATAGACCAATGTTATCAGGATTAACCTTTCATAAAGCTGATTTATCTTCAAACACATGTTACACACATCTTCATGCTTCATAATAACTTCTTTCAATAGCCTTGGCAATACTTTGGCCGACTTTTTCAAAACATTGCTTAAAAGCGAGTTGATGTGATTTAATTTAATATTTAAAAACTGCAGAAGAGCATAAAAATGACACAGTTGACCAAATGACTGCAACCAAGGAAAGTAAAAGAAATAAAGAAGAGATAAATATGGAAAAGGTTGCCCGATAAGTACTTCATGACAGATAGATACAAGAATTATGTAAAACAATCCGCAAAAGATTGTTAAAACGTGATTTTTTTTCAAATAAATTGGTTTACCATCTTCTGAAAACTTAATGATTCTACAGCCATTAACGAGTTTCATTACTGCTAAAAAATTCTTTCGCCCAATTATTGACTGAGTGAAGATGTAAAAAGTTATGAAACAGCCGCAAATAGTCTTTACATCATAAACACCTTCAACAATTTTGGGGAAAGGTAGCATAAAATAATAGCGAAAATGGATAGTCATAAACATTTGGCTGGCGATTAAAATTCCACTGTAAATTAACCAGAAACATGATACATTGAAGTTATCATCCAAGGGAAATACTCCGAACAACCGGGATATGTTGAACACAAATCTTATTGATGTTGAGAAAGACATTCTATTAGGAAATACTCTTCAGTTGATCAGTTATTCGCATTGATTAATTGTCAACCATCCATTAAAAGTATAAATAGTTAATTTCAAATTAAACTTAATTGTGGTAGGTTTATTTGTGCTTGGTAAAAGCATAATAATTTGGCTATTATAGATAATGGAATTATAATTAATAATGATAATTCTTAAAGTAACTACAATTGACCTACTTAAGCAGGGACCTATTTGGAAATTATTTCACTTTCTGATAAAATAATATTTATCAGAAAGAATTGTTCTCTGTACTTTTTTGTCGTTATATAACAATATTAATAAAAAAACTGTTTTGAAGAGTATTGTTAGTTACTATTATAACATGCGTTGTGCAACAGTTATTCATAAAATAAGTGTGATATCAACAAGAAATACCTTTTATATTCTTTGATATGAGGAAGAAGCCATGGTCCTCTCGTAGAAAATGGTATGGATGCCATGAATTCCATAATTATTTGTTAATTAATTGTGTCATTAGAATTAATATCTAATCTTACCTAAGAGTTCATCATTTGCATCAGCTAAGAGATATTGGTATTAATAAATATACATAAACTTTAAATTATGTTAATCTCACATTTTCATTTCCCGACTGATTTAAAAGGTGTGATCATGTGGTAAAACTTGACCCAAGAGTTTTTATATGGAAGAATAAAAATGTTGAGCAGGCGGTCCCAGTTGTTCAGAGTTCTTTACGCTATCAGGTACTCTCTAAAGATCTCTGAATCAATCACATCCTGATAATTTTCTGTGTAAGACGGATTTGTACAAATAATGTAATTCTAATATATATTACATAGCTTTTTAAAATGTACAATCCTTATTTTTTTATTTTTCAATACAATGTAACATGTAAGACGTTTTTATAAATAGCCGTTACAGCGGACCAATAGAGTTGAACCACATGAATGCTAGATGCTTGTATACTCACCCATGGATCGATATACATGTACATATAATTGAGAAGTGAATTTTTACAGAGAATAATTATAAAATGTAACTGTGGCATAACCGATCTAATAAAAATCTTGATTTTATATTGGTTACGTTATTATCTTTTGTTTGCTTACTTTTCTTATGTTGATACATTAGTAGATCGAGAGTATTAAGTCGACCACGACGGGGATTGTTTGAATCGAATTCATATGAGTAAGGGTGTATTATTAATTTCCTTTTGCATGAGATACTAGTTACATTTTTGTTTTATTACCAACAAAAAAGATAGTGATAACACAAGTAAGTGCATATTTCTGTTTGTTGTATACTTCCAGATATTTCTTATCTACTTCTTATCATATTATAAGCCAGAATGGTTATAAGTAAGGGCAAAGTTCTTGTGTATATTTTAACATTTGCTGCATATTTTTGGACTGGTTACGGTTCTGAGTTCTTAAATAACTTCAAAGATGCAGTAATTTCTGCTGAAACTTTTTTTGGTGATATTGTGGACAAAATTGGTGATGTTGTACAAGGTATTAAAAAAGTGAGTGATAAATACGACGCTACAGTTGGAGAAGATTGTATCTTTAAATGTCCAGGAGGTAAACAACTTTTCAATTTTTATAGCATATTGCGAATAAGTATAGACTAATTGACTTACCGACGAATATAATGCTGAAGTTCTTTAATTATATCAAGCCAATCAGTTACTATTTCACTATCCAAAAAGATAATGGCCTGATGACGAATAATGATATTAACCACATAGTTTTCAAAAGAAAGAAAAATGAAACTATGACAGAAAATTAAAAAAACCTGATTATAACTATAGAATACGGCTTTCCTAAAATACAAATGAACTATATCATTTTAAACTCTATCATTACATTTCCTAGTGTGGTTAATATATTGATTTGTTTTTTCTCTATAAATACTTTTGAAATTAATTTTGCAGGTTCAAAACCAAAGCAAAATAAGTACTACAAACCTTCTTTTAATGGCTGTGGACCACAAGGGATGGAGGTATTTTGTACTTCTTTATCGTGTTTAAATTATTTTAAGGAACTCAATACGTGAGAATAAAGTATTTACTGATATTTATAAGCACGTTCAAACAACGATAAGTTTTTGCAGTCATCGGTGGGATGAAAGAATATTTTTATTTTTCAGATGGAAGTTGATAAATTACCTATGACTGAAATGACAAAGTGCTGCAATGAGCATGATATTTGTTATGGCACATGTAATAGGGATAGAGAAATTTGTGATTTGGATTTCAAAAAGTGCTTATATAGAGCCTGTGATAAAACATCAAATGATAACTCACTTTCATCCAAAGGTATGATACATACGAAGAGATTTGATACATAAAACTTAATTGTGATGTTGGTTATTTGTACTTGTTTCGCAAACTGAACTATACCCTTAATGATCACTGTTTTTTGAATATTTAAGAAGTTTTGGGTTATAAACTTAATGTAAATTGGTCCTGTAAATATAATCTTAGAGCAACTTGAGACGGTCCTACAGTTGTTTATATCAGTACATAATAATGCGAACGATTTAAAATAAAACGAATGTAATTAATCACTGTACCGTTCCAAATAGACCACGTAGTGCTTAAGTTAATTGAGTGTAAAATTTATATTGAACAAATTATTTTTATTTCGTAATTAATGTCGAATATATTGATATTTAACTGTGGAACCTTCATTTCAGAGTCATATTCAAGTGACATTTGTCGTACATGTTTGTAATAATCATATTGTCACTGTTGGTACTAATCTATCTTTTTAGTTAAGTGATCAGATATGAATAATTGTTACAAGTTTGGATGTAAGGATACTGTTTGTATTTGATTTTCGTTTTTGATGTTATGCTTCAGTATTAATGAAAATTTTAACAGTGATTGGTTAGAATTCTTTTAATCCAATAGGCTTGGAATTTAGGCCATCCTCCAAATTACCATTTTATGTTACCAACAAAATCATCCATTGAAAAGACAAAACCCACTCATCTAAATCCAACCGGCTCAATCGTAATATCTTGAGACTTTCAGAGGCGTCTAAAAAGAGATTATCACACGACCTTCTCAAATGATAAATCAATACAAACCAAGCCATGAAATATCACCCTTGTATGATCAACAGATTTCTGTTAATTATTCCAATTTTATTTGAAAATACAGTGACTTACTACTCTTATATAAATTATAATTGTAGTTGAAATAACATAATGATAACTGTGACGGCACTTTTTCAAGTATCATAATAATATCTAACTCATATAATTTATTTTTACTTCTCATGGTAAAGAGTATTTTAGCATAATTTATAAATATT
Source organism: Hermatobates lingyangjiaoensis (assembly GCA_026182355.1). Taxonomy (NCBI): domain Eukaryota; kingdom Metazoa; phylum Arthropoda; class Insecta; order Hemiptera; family Hermatobatidae; genus Hermatobates; species Hermatobates lingyangjiaoensis. Next base: position 290,207 of record JAPFBL010000290.1, on the reverse strand, counting down.
AAACTTAATTTTTGGCAATATTTACTACGAATGGTCAATTCGTTATTTTATTTACATATGTATGTATATTAATATATGAGTTCACAATAAAAGAAGAGTAACACATAGAGTAAAGAAACACACTTACAAACTTTGTAAGTGTTTTTCTTTACTCTGCGTGTTACTCTTCTTTCCGTTTATTAAGTGCATGTATAATATAATATGTTGTTTAATGTATTTACTGTTAATGTAATATTACATTTACATTTATTTATTTACATTTTTAATATTATTAATAATAATCCATTTTCTTTGCTTTGAATTTACGATAGCTGTATGATAGAGCTTTAGTATTCAATTTAGTTTTCTGCTCTATATCATATTACAAAATTATAAAGAAAAGGGTTTTGATCCAGTTTTTGTATTTAGCTTGCAAAGGAGCTGCCAAAATGTTATACACAGCAACCACTGCTCTTGGCTGCAGTTTCTATCTTGATGCTCAGAAAGAAGCCTGTTTCTGTCCTCTTTCAAAGAAAATCCCAGCAGCTGATGAACTCTGATGCTCTTAATTAATTTATTGTTATCACTACAATGAAAGATATATTGTTTTACATTATGAAAGCTTCTGTTTTAATAGTCAGACGGCCTTTGATGTTATTTCAATGAAATAGTAAATTCTATTTATTCGTTTTCATTTTGAAATCCGTTGTTAAGCTTTAAATCTGAACTTAATATTTCATAACTATTCGACACTACTTTTTTTTATAGCAATGTAATCTTCAAAGATAATTTTTAAAATTAAACAGAGTCAAAACAAAATGAAAAAGTACTTAATCTTGGGATATCAAACCAAAACGTGTTAAATTCTAAGTTTATTTATTATCAAAATATTTATTTCAGTTAATCTGTAATTAATTTAAAAAATATTTTTTATTGATTTCACATTGGATGATTTGAAAGAGAAATATTAGCTCTCTTTCTTATTATGTTATTAAATTCTATGTGTTAAGGACCTTTAACGAATTATACAGCTAATGTAAATGAGTTATAGACAAAGTCTTTGCATAGAATATGTTCCAAGGAAATAATTTAGTGTTCTTCCGAAGGGTTAATTTAAACTGAAAATTATAATAATTTAGCTAAATGTAGAAATATAAAAAATGAAAGAAGATATGAGCAGTTGTTTTTGTAAGCGAGACAAGACAACTTTATAACAAAAAAAAAATATTGCTTAACCTTCTTACAAATTAAGGTAAACTTCATGCTTTAAATCAATTCACGATATTATTGAAAACCGGTGTATATTTACACTCTTAATCAATGTTATCCTTATTCGTAATGAAGATTTTATTAATGTATCTCACTTTCAAAATAAAGCCAATATACCTGCCTTAAGAAAAGAGATTCGAAAAGGTTTGAATAGAGAGGTTATATGAAAGATAAATTGAGTCAAGAGCGTCAATTCGGGGAAGGAAGTAATGTAATGGTACATTGAGTAAGGAATATACTAAAGCTAAATTAAATTAACTGTAAAATTATTAAAATAAAAAATATAAAACTTTTTATATCAATAGGAACAGTTGTATAACTTCTGAGTAAATTTGGATTTATATTGTTAGTAGCAGAGAGTTTTTCCTTGCATTATTGCTTAACAAATAAACTATTGTTTTTTCTGCAGTAGTTCCTGGTCAACCACATGCGGTTCACATCCATTTGAAAGGTATTAGGATGTGATTAGGTGATGATTACTGATTAGGTGTTAGGTGCTATCGATGTATGTTAACGACTGGCTGATAGCATTGTTAGAAAGGTAATTTTTTTTTTTTGTGAACTGGAATAGTTCGAGCTCTGGCGTGATATAACTCCACTCGAGCATTTGACGTTCGATTTTGTTTAATTTTTACTTCTCCGCAGGTTAGGAGGTGGTATTCATTTTGTCTTTCATTTGACCATAAAGGTTACTTACGACACGAAATCGAGTTATTTTATGAGAGTGTTGGAAACTCAAGGGAGAGGTCCTTGCTTTGGTATTATTACTATTATTATTTGAGGGTGACTATAGCACTGCGTCTTAAAAAAAAACTATTGTACTTCTCCCCTTTTGTACTGAAGTATCCCAGCAGTCTGCTTCAACGCCTCCAAGAAGCTCAGCATTTTTACTGGATTCAGCGGTAAAAGTTTTTCTATGGCAGTCAGCCAGCAGGTGCAACGGTGTTTCTTCCTCATGTTTGCAAAATCTACATAAACCATCATTGATAATGCCCATTCAGGCTCCCTACGTTTCGGGAGAATTTGACTTCTTTTCTCCTTCTTCCGAACAGTCTTCTTCGGGTCCTTAGGTGCACTTGTGGGAGGTTGACTTTTTGTGGGAGGTTAGTGCTTTTGGGCCCTCTGCGTTTCCGGAGGATAGTCTCCGGACTTCCTTCTCCTTAGTATCATACAGGGGGAAATCCCTGAAGCTCTATCGGTGGTATTTCGTTCGCTCCGACAGAGCACTGCAAACCGGAGTAAGACTATTTACTCAAGGGGGTCGCCTGATACCCTTGAGGCTCCGTTCGTAATACACTGACCCCTGTATCATCCATCCTTCAGGACGGATCGCATAACGCCTTGGATTGTCTGAGACTTGTAGTCTTCAGCTTTCACTTTCGTTCTCTCCTAATTCCGACTCACTGAATTACAATTTCTTTCGACTTGTTTACAAGTTGGCCCATTTTTTTCTCGTTAAAGTAATGAAGAGGACATTAACTCAAATATCTGTCAGTAAGCTTCCAGACCTAAAATTTTAATAAATCTGTTATAATGCAAGTTATCTAGATCAGGGTTCCCAAACCTCAGGGCATCATGGAAGCCCCTAAGTAGGGGCAAAGGTTTTTCATGGAGAACTAACAAGACAGTTTCTAAAATAAATAAGAAAAACATTAATTTCAAATTTATGAAGTTTTAATTAACCTAAAAACACTTACTAATGATTTTTGGGTTAAAAAAGGATGAATAATTTTATTTTTCCCTATAAATTATTTGCTCCTCTTTAAGAAAGGGCTTGCGGAGCCCCTCAGCCTCACTCGCGGAGGACACTTTAGGAAACCCCCATTTAGATGATCAAGTTGTGGTTGCTTTTCACGATAAAATAATTCTAGCATAATCAGGAACTATTAGATATACTTTTTTTTTACTAATTCTTTATTACCCCTCATAAACTAAAAATGTTCATGAAGCATCTTTGTGTGAAGACTTTGCCAAATATTTCTAGTTATCTAAAAAGAATAGGAAATGATACAAGTTGCTAGATTTTTATTATAGTATATAACATAATTAAACGTAAAATAGATTATACATATTTATTTCACGGTTAATTATTGTTATAAAATCATTGAATTCTTTTAGTTTCCAGATACTCCTATGAATTGGTTTAGATATTTTAGAATGTTACCTTTAGGTTATGTGTTAGATAAATAAGTATGCCTTTTTTTATCTTGTTTATCCCAGCCAAATCCTAACTCCTCTTAATTTTGGATCACATCTGAACCAGTTGTAATCCGTTTACTTATTGTTAAGTTGATTGAAAATATTTCTGCCTTCAAATATATTAAGTGAATCATTTTCTGAGTAATTCTCGTTTCGTTGTAATTCTAACGGATGTGTAATCACACACGTTAACACTTCCTTCCAAAGTGAAAAAGTGCCTTCTGCTAGCCGTGTACCTTAAATTATGATGCGAAATTAACATTATTCAATAAACTACATAACTTTTTTTTGTACTTCTGATTCTTCTTTATATTATTTAATATGACGGTTCTTGACTAAAGATTTTCATTTTCCTGTTTTCCTTGTTTTACCTTCTCAAAATAATATTGGTATACATTGTAAGTTTTATAACTATCTATAAATCACAATAAAATTGAACTGAATTTATATTGTTTATTTATGAATAGAAGTATTTCTAAGTCAACTTTTATTTGTTTCAAAAAGTATTTTCCATAAAGTGATTTAGTTTCATAATTGAAATTATGATATACAGGACTTCCTACTTATAAAGTATTACTATTTAAACGTAAAAATAACAAACATTAGATAATGCACGTTTCATAAATGTCATTGCTGTGTTAAATGTTAGTTATATTTTTACCAAATGTGAATATGTTTCCAACCAAAAGTACCAAAAATTTGAAAGTCTTATTGTGATTAGTGGTTCTCAACTCGTGATCTACTGGATGATTATGACATGAAACTTTTAGGCTAATATCAAAAGTGGAAACTAAATGAAAGTAATCAGTTGTTTTTTTTTTAAAGGAAAGTATGAAAACATTCCATTCGCCTAAAACAATATAGATACTGTAAATGATCTAACTACCACTAACTAATGTTAAAATTGAACTTTTTGTTTTTGTTTTATACGTAATTGTACTAAAACATAATAAACAATGAAAAGTATATTGCATGAAAAAAAGGTTGAGAACTACTAGTGTAAAAGTTTATATAGTATTTTTTCATATTAGAGAAATTAAAAAATTTCATATATAGAAATACCTCATAAATACCACACTAAAACAGATTTTTTTAGTTGAAGTTATTCGCTTATATTCTATGTACTTCTTTAAATATTAAAACTAAGTTGAAATAAATATGTTATCAGGGAAGGATGACTATTTACTTTTCTAAATATAGATCAGTAATGCTCAATTAATAATGCTTACTTTTTGTGTAGGATTCATTGTGGTTTCTATATATGAAATTAAACCAAATTTTGTTGTATTTTTAGTGTAAGTTGATTCCGAAGTAAGTTTCAAATTGTATAGAAATTTTATATTGACTTTTCGAGTAGATTATATATATATTTGTAAAATTTGGAAGCAGTCCTTCATTTAAGCATATTTCGTTGAACAACTGACCGTATTTCACTGATGTAATTTTCTTCACCAGTTTTTCAAGGTTTCTGAATACCTTCTTCTTTCCTTCATCCAAACGTTGGAGAATGTTAATTAAGTGGGAACCGACATGTTTCGACTGGCTTCCAGTCATCTTCAGGGTAATTACTTAAAAAAAAAAATTAATTAATTACTCTGAAGATGACTGGAAGCCAGTCGAAACATGTCGGTTCCCACTTAATTAACATTCTCCAACGTTTGGATGAACGAAAGAAGAAGCTATTCAGAAACCTTGAAAAACTGGTGAAGAAAATTACATCAGTGAAATACGGTCAGTTGTTCACTATATATATCAGTTGTATATATATATTGTTTATTCAATTATTAACCGTTTTTAAAAATATATTGGACCAAAAAAGCTACTTATTTAATTTAATAAACAATCTTATATTTTTACTCTTTTTGAGCTCTTGATTTGTTGAATATGATAATTACTTGAGACAATGTTAACCTGTTTGACTTTATATGTGTTCCTTAAGCCTTTCGGTCATATAAGCACCAAAAATCAAATCAGTCCGACTAGTTTAACGTGCTGCCCTTTAGCCACTTTAGATTACTCCAAAGTGCGAGACAATGTTAACCATTCGTTCGTTGTTGGTATTGTGATAAGAATTAAGGTTGTGAATTGTAGCAGGTATATTTAGTAAGAAGCGTTTCTTATAACTTGTAGTCATAATTATATTCTTGTAAGAAATTAACCTTAAAATTTTAATAATTATTAACGTTAACTATAATTTTTGATTGTTTAATTAAATTGCTTTGTGTTTCGGATCTTGTTCATTTTTATGAAGCAGGGAATTAGAAGATGGTTTGAAGACGGTCAATGTCCGAAACCGGTCAAGCAAAACCGGTTTATAAGACGGATTTACATATTTATAATTCATGGAATACCTTTTGTGAGTACTACTAAAAACTTTAATAATTTTCTGTTTCTTTATTATAAAACAAAAATTAATAAATTACTATCTTAATTAAAGTTGCAACTAGAAAACACAAGAAAAATGTTTTTTTTTTGTGTTTTCTAGTTGTAACTTCAATTATATGTTCGTTTGAACCATATGTTTTCAATCAAAAAATCACTATCTTCTAATATTAAGAAATTTTATTTCGACAAAAAAGTTAAACAACTATTTCACTAATATCATACATGTTGTTGTTATATAACATCATAATAGTCGAAAAACATATTATTTTAATATATTGATATTGTATTGTATATTGATATATTGATTATTAGCAGTGAAAAGAATATTGAAAGAACGAATGAATTTATGAATTCAAATAAAAACATATTCGAATTACAAAAAAAAAATCAGTTACCTCATTGGTCATAGAAGAAGTGACAAATTCAATCAACGCTATAGAACACTGGTACAATAATGTGTTATTAGTGTTCACTTGATGTACACTGGACCCTCAGTTTTCCGTACTTCAAAAAAATTGTACTTTCAAATTTTCAAATTTTTTTCTTTTGAAATAGTATAAATTATCATCCGGGTATTGGTAATGCACAATTGACTCGGGCATAGTGAGACCGAGGAGCCTAGGCTATTCCAATTTCGTTATTTTAAGTAAACTGTACCTTTATTATGCATAAACAATATTATTATTATTACTTATTTTAATGTATGATAAACATAAAACTAACTGAATCCATCTGTATTTGATGATTTTGAAAGATTAGCCTGTATTTGATGATAAGACAAAAGACTAGCCTAGTTATCCTCCCTTCTCAAATGCCTACCCTACCCACCATCAGGCTACCACTTACCAGTGTTACCAATGTCCGGACTTTTCTGTGTCCGAAGCTGTCTCGGTCTCTATTAGTACGGAAATTTGTGGACCGAGTGTATTTTATTTTCTTTAACAAAGTAGACCGAGGGTTATTCGGGATGTGGTAAAGCGCCATAAATGGCATATGTGCTCTATTTTGAATAACACAAGGGGTATTCGGGATGTGGTAAAGCGCCATAAATGGCATATGTGCTCTATTTTGAATAACACAAGGGTTATTCGGGATGTGGTAAAGCGCCATAAATGGCATATGTGCTCTATTTTGAATAACACAAGGGTTATTTGGGATGTGGTAAAACGCCATAAATGGCATATGTGCTCTATTTTGAATAACACAAGGGTTATTTGGGATGTGGTAAAACGCCATAAATGGCATATGTGCTCTATTTTGAATAACACAAGGGTTATTTGGGATGTGGTAAAACGCCATAAATGGCATATGTGCTCTATTTTGAATAACACAAGGGTTATTTGGGATGTGGTAAAACGCCATAAATGGCATATGTGCTCTATTTTGAATAACCCAAGGGTTATTTGGGATGTGGTAAAACGCCATAAATGGCATATGTGCTCTATTTTGAATAACCCAAGGGTTATTTGGGATGTGGTAAAACGCCATAAATTGCATATGTGCTCTATTTTGAATAACACAAGGGTTATTTGGGATGTGGTAAAACGCCATAAATGGCATATGTGCTCTATTTTGAATAACACAAGGGTTATTCGGGATGTGGTAAAGCCCCATAAATGGCATATGTGCTCTATTTTGAATAACCCAAGGGTTATTTGGGATGTGGTAAAACGCCATAAATGACATATGTGCTCTATTTTGATACCTCTTTTATAGATGTTCGGAATGTGACGCTTACTAATTACAATTTAGATATTTTAGTCAATTAATTTCTGATTAATATTGCAATGCTTTTACTGTTGTGGCAGTTGTAAAAATTAATATTAGTTTTTTTTTTGTTAATATTATATGAAATATGTTATTTATTTTTATAATATAAGGAAGACTGAAGAATTGAATATTTATTATCTCTTTTAGCTTACAGTTTGCTTAAAGGTTTTTTTTTTCTTTTAAAAATGATTAAGTACCGTTTTTTATTTTTCATGAAATGAACGATACCTTATATTATTTTGTGACTGTGTTGTGTTATGTAAAAAGTTTTTGTTAAAGTAAAGCATTATTGTTTGAAAGAGATATAATTATTACTACATCCTTTTATTTTTACGTAATATAAACTTGTTAACTTATGAGATTGTTTACGAAAATGACAAACAGTTTTCTTTATTTGGAATATTTAAGGAGTGTATGTCCAATGACATTTACAATAGAGTGAAAGAGATAAGAAGTTTGAAGGCTTGTGAAACATTCGCTGCCCGGTCTTCGAGGTACTATTGCCTGATGTAAATTCAGTAAATACCCTCGACCCTCGGGCAAATGTTCCCACCTTACGCATTGCCTGCTCATTTTCCCACATTGTATTGATAATGTCGGTATATCCACGTAAAATTAACAGCTGATGTGACATCACCTTCTTACTACACATACACTTCCTGAGAAACTTTTACAAATGAATTCAATAAAGGACTCTCAATGCGCCATCTTCTAAGACCTTTAACATAAAATTATACGAGTATATAATATATAACATTATAAGTGTAATTGTAAAGTACGTGCTAGAAAAAATATTTTATATGACAAATATAGTAAGTAATGTAATAACATCACACAGAGATTGAAAAAAAATATTATTGTATACAATATTGTGTATTGTATCCCGTTTAGTGATAATATTAAGAATTTTAATTTTTGTTTTAGAAATAATTAAAATTGAACAAAATTAAAAATGGCAGAACAAGTACAGTTTTTATTGGTTTAAATTGCTTTGAAATTTACAGGAGGGGTTCTTGAGGATTTTGGTCATAAGAATTCAACTGATTATATGCCGATGTTTCACCAAAAGTTGTTTGGTATTTTCAAGGCTTGTTTTTGAAGAAACACTATTTAACCGTCCATGCCTTTATCTAGCAATATCATAACATATACGCATATACAGGAAGGTTGAAATTAAAACAAGCCTTGAAAATGCCAAACAACTTTTGGCGAAACGTCGGCATATAATCAGGTGTTGAATTCTTATTACCAAAATCCTTAAGAACCTCTTCTGTAAACTTGAAAAATACTGGTCGAGAAGTTATATCTATTTTAATTGTTTTGTTGATTTGATTGTATAGAGGTGAATGAGTTCAGAGTTGCCATATTGTTAGGATTTCTAGCCACTGTTACTGACTGATGAGTGTTACAGAAATTCCTACAGTGGCCAAAGACTTCTTCCCTAAGCAATCTGACGACTCGCTAGCTACCACTGTTTCTTCAGTCCCATTCATGCTGCTACTGGTAAATGATAAGGACTGATCCGTAAGTATACTGTCTTGAGGTGTTGCACAGTGGTCCGGTTTTCCGAAAACGATTTAGGAATTTTCAACTCTGAAGTTGGTAGTAGTAATGTTGGAAATCGTACATAAATATATATTATATAATAATATTTTTTTGAAATTTCAGTATCAATCCAATTTTTTTAAAATGTAATCCGCCAATTGTATTTTTGTAATTAAAATTTAAAATTCGTTATCAGCGAGTTCAAAGCATAACTATACTAATTTTTGTTCAGAAAAACCTATTTTTTTTTTTTAAATTTGATCCGCCATTTTGGATATGCCTTTTTGAATTTATATACCAAAGTCGAAATCAGCGAGATCAAAAACATAAGATTTTAATTTTCGTCAACATTGGTTAAGTTGAATAATTAAGTCCACGTTTTCGTAAATCCAAGTGACCATCCAAGGGGTCACTTGCTTTTGGTTTGGCTTACCCTCCTCGGATGGTTAGGGCGAAGCTGAACACCTCACCAGATACAGACTCCATGCAGCTAAAGGAGACTCATTTAATCGATGAGCAAGGTACTGCAAGATATCGAATAGCTTACGTCATTGGAAAAGGTGTTTTATGAATGAAACAACCAATTCCTACATACAATTTTCATCACATAGTATATGATGAGTTCATTGCTAAAGAATCTCTCTGTTCATTCTAATAAACTGACATCTTTTCTTTTACTTGTTTTCCATTATATTAAACACTTTGAACCATATTGGATTTTCATATTGGATGAATTTTCATTTTTGACATTACATTTAAGCCTATAAATATGAGGTTTTTTTTCTTGAAATTTTTCATAACTTAAATAAATGAAAATATTATATTATTCCCAATTATATTATCAGTAAAACTAGATTAATTAATCAATTGATACCTGTAATTAGTTGCGAAAACCACTAAAATATGATAATCTGTTATACTAAATTTTTTTTTCAAGATAGTGGAGTAAAAAAAATTTTTTTTTCAGGGAATAAATTAGCTATTTGTCTAGTGAGATAAAAGATTGATTCTGATATGACGGTTATAAATGATGTGCCGGTGGAACGACCAGTTATCTTAGAGAGGAGAAGGCATCACCATGAAGGTCTGCCTCATTCTACTGTGCCTGATAGGCACATCGCTGGGCCTTCTCTTTAGAAAGGGTATGTCATCTTTTCTTTCTTTTTTGAATAATAGTAAATAAACATTTGAATATTATTTAATTTTTTTTAATTACTTTAACAAATGGCTTAATGAATTATTAAACAGAATTATAAGAAGTGACTTTATATCTCGCTTAATTATTGCTGGTAAGAATTAACAAGTCATTGTAAATCGATGATAACACCATTGATAACATGCGTTGATAACACCATGTGAAATCGTATAAATATAAAGACAACTAAAATTTGCATAAGTCAGTCTTATATTACTATGTAAATAGAAATAGCTGACATCTCCAGGCTCGGGAACATATCTAATAATGGAAACAAGAAATAAATTACATACTTGAAATCTTAGCATGTTTTAGGCTTAATGTAATCTTTCATTGATCTTCACATACTTCCCATTCTTCACATACATTGATCATGGAAAGTTGTTTAATTAAAAACATTTTTAAAATAAAAGTTATAAATAACTAGTTGATCTACACGGCGTTGCCCGGGTGGTAGATTATGCCCCGGCGTTTTGGTTATGGATGATAGATCACAAATGGACCCTGATCGACATCAAAATACCTTAGTTAGTCCCTCCGAAAAAAGTTATATAAGGTCCAAATGTTTCTTGGTGTCTAAATGTCTCCAGTTTTATTTCTATAGCGGACAAACAGACAAACTTTGTATTTTATATGTACGGATTAGTTACAATGGATTGTCTAATACTACTTACATATATGAATGTACTCTTTACTATTGTAGGATAAATTTGAAAGGGCTTTGGAAAATACTACACTAGTAATAAAATTTATTTCAATGTGAATGCAACTATCCTAAAATCTTCATGTACCAGGTTTTTAAGCTCTTATTTTGTAAAACAGTCCAAAGTGACATCGTATAAATAATATTCCATCTTTATTAAAATTAAGATTAAATTAATTAATATATCTTAACTTAATTAAAATGATTTATGTATTTCCATTAAATTTCAAGTTTAAAGAAAAGGATTCTATAATTAATGAAATTTCTATTGTGTGTTATATACCTCATCATTGCTTAAACATCCAATATGTTCTAGGAATTTTTGTACGTTATTTAGGGAAAAACGCTATATTTTTTGTTTGGTTTATGTACCCTTGGTGTTTTAAAGGTTAGTTGGTAGTGTATGTTACCTTCTTATCAATATTATAGAGATAAAATGTTGACCTTGCTTGAATGATAAAAGATAAAGTGAAAAATAAATGAAATTTATTTGATAATATCAATAATGTTTGATGTTTAACTAGCTGATCTATTCGGCATTGCCCGGGAAACAATTTAATTCGAACTCTAATTATAAATTACATGAACGAAAACAATTTAAATTTTGTATAGTTCCAATACACTTAAATTTTTTTTCAGATAAAGGAAATTAATACAGAATTTAATTATAGATTACGTAAAAAAAAAGATATAATATAAAACTTATTACAAATTTACGCACCTTTTTTTTTCAAAATTATAACTAAGATATGGGAAAGTAGATTATCATCAAAATCAAAATTACATCATTAACTTTCTCAAGGAAATTAAAATAAGATTGTTATAAAATATCCTTTAACTTCTACCAGCAATGGAAAGAGAAATATTAAGTTCATAAGTATGTAAGAAAACATATACAAACCTTGAGTTGTACATATATAAATATACATGATCAAACCACAATATGGAATGGGGAAAAAAGACTAAGATCTTTCAGCCGGTAACAAGCTGTCTTCCTCAGAGTCAAAAAACCCACCGGGTTTTATATATAACAAGCGAAGACCGATTGTTACGGTTGAAAGATCTTAGTGTTTTTTCTTCATTTCATATTGTGGTTTGATCATTGATTGTTATCTCACGTGTTTATGTGAAGTCTTGTTATATATAAATAGTCAGTTTAAGTGTTTAGATTTTTGAACAAATGAGGTGAACTCTATGTTCGTTATAAACCCTATTTCACGTGATTTGAAGCTGTTTAGAGAATTGTATTAAATTAAATTAAATTCTCTAAATTAGGATCAGGGTAGATCCAAAAAAAGGACCCTGATCAAAATCAATATACCGTAGTAATTTCCCCCCCAAAAAAAGTTATATAAGATCCATATGTTTCTTTGTATCTAAATGTTTCCAATTTTATTTCTCTATCGGACAAACAGATAAACTTTGTATTTTATATATACAGATTTTAGCTGCAAAATGCTGCAAAAAAAAATTGGTATTTATTTTTGTTATATTTTTATGATAAATAAATCAGAAGGAAATAAGTTATTTCGTTTATGTTTCCATAAGACTTGCTTATATATTAATTTTAGTCTCGTTCCTTTACAAATTCAGAGTGATATGCTTTCCTATAAGCATCTTTTTTTTTTCTATCTCATTTAATGAATTCTTTCTCAGCTTACGCTTTACTATAAAATGTGTTCAACAAAACAATTATTATTTAATATGTGTTAAAAATTCACAATAAAAAAATGATTCACAATGATTAGAAAAATGTTAATATAGTGTTCGTTTGAGCTGTCATCAGAAGGGGAAGGAGAGCACGTTGACGAAGTGTCATTTGGTGATAAAACTTTTTTTGTCACCTGATATCAGTTTAGCCAAAAACTTGAAGTTGTAGTTTTTATATGTTATATGAATTTCATTGTTTATTTTTGAACTTTTGTCGTCCTATTTAGATCTTTTTTTTATATAAGAAATAAATATGTAAAATTGTAATGAAAGGCTTAATGTAATCGTACTGTAATGTATTTTAATGTTAAAACTAAGATTCGATAGCATGTAATGTAATATATGGTGCATGCAAAATAAATGGATTTAAAAAAATATGTAAAATAAGCAATATAACAGTTTTATTAAAAAAAAAATTAATATATGAAATTATGCTCTCATATTATTGAAAGAACTTTATAAATGTTTACAGTCTTGTTGATAACAGTAAATCTCACTTAGTCAGCGGAACATTGTAATGTCAAATCATTAAGCATTAAGATAAAATTTATTTACTTTTTTGTTAACTTAGAAAATAATAACTTTATCTTTATTCTAAAGAAATTAAAATGAGGATTTGTGATTGTTTTAGCTAATCCTGATTATTTGGAGAAACAACAAAAGATTCTGAAGCTTTTGGTAGGAATAGGAGCTGAAGTTGAGGACAGTGCAGACCATGTTCCAGAGGAGGTACCCTTCTATGCCTACACCCTCTTTAAGGTAAGTGACTATATGGAACTAAATTCTTCTAAATAATGTATATCATTTAAAATATCCAAATAATTTTAATAGTCTTGATAATTAAAATACGATCAATTTGGTACTTTAGGGGGCATTATCACTCCAGATTTAAACTTTGCTCATCTTCAAGTATAGAACTGTGTGCACAGCCTCACCTCTTGTAACCAACCTAAACCTTTTGCTAAACAATGAGGCATTTGCCTTCATGTATCCATTACCTAAACTGTATTCACAGTTAGGATTTGTGAGCGATCTGTTTCACATAGGTCTCTATTCGACTATGCTCATCCATAAAAACTGTTATATACTTTCTGCCTGTTATATAAACCTTGTTTACCCGTATCCATCCACTCTAACAGCAATCGCCTATTCTTTGATGATTGCTACAGGCCTTCAGATTCCACGACAGATTTCTCTTGAGCATAAGAGCTTTCGATGGAATAAACATAATTGCTCAAGACTTGGTATAATGAACTCGTATTGAATCTTACGTGTTGAAACTTCTTTTGTTTATTTACTATTGTATATTTTTCTTAATTTGATAACTTAGGTTTAAGTTTCTATATATCAATATTTATATCTTTTTTTTTTCTTTTATTTTGAATTTTCTATTATTTATCTTTTATTGCTTTTGATAATTATCTGATATTCATTCTATTCAGTACCTTAATGTTTTTGTCGTTTTCTTCCTTTCCTTGTTCTTAAATATTTTTTCTTCTTTTATCACCTGTCTTTTCCCTCGTAATAACTGTCTGTATAGGAAATGGAAGCTTTCCTTAAATGTATACCTTTTTAATTAATCTTTGAACTTATATTAATATAAAATTTGTTAAACTTCAATAGGTCTGGATATTAAATACAGTTTGTTTTCAGAGAGACTCTGTGGTGGATAGGTTCGAAGAGTCCTATTTCCGTGGCATGGTCCCTCGAGATGGAGTCTTCAGTATGACTTCAGGCAGGAACAAGCAGGACACACTGAGACTTTTCGATATCTTTTTCTTCGCAAAAGATTTCAATACATTCTACAAGGTTTGAACTTGTATATTGTTTTTCTATTTAACTATGTGTAATGTCAAATCTTGTATTTTTTTATTGCAAAGGGTTACATTATTGAGGAAGTTTAGTACGCTGAAATAGATTATTAATACCAAAAGGTAAATTATGCAAAACGAAAAAAAAAATTATAAAATTGCTTTCATCAGTAGAAGAGTTGTGAATAAAAATAAAAATTAATAAATATTTCGATGTTGTATTCTAGATGAAACATATGTATTATATATCAACATCCAAACCACAGTTACACGTGAAAAAACAAAAGCTAAGATCTTTCAACTGTAACAAACGGTTTTCGTCAGAGTCAAATCCCAGTATCTTATAGATATTCCAACTGAAGCGAATTTGTCTTAATTAAAACGTCTTTTTTACTTATGTTGCAATAATTGCAGATGTGATAGTAAGTCCGACTAAAACACCAAATACATTGCTGATGTTGAAAACATTCAATTTTACTCATTTACTATGCTCTTGCATAATGTTTTTGTTTTCTGTCAGCTTGGAGACTATTAGTATTAATTCGAGGATGATTTGATAGTGCCTCAAATGTATGAATGAGAATATGTGTCTACAAGACTGTATGTGTTTGCACTAGTGAGTTGGTGAGGTTATGAGGAGGTATGTGTGCTTTATCTGTGTCATAGCATCTGTGTTCAGCTAATTTATTGTAAGAATAATTGTGTTCTTTTTATTAATCAATGTGAAGGCCGATGTTATTCCTTATAAATAATGTAGTATTCAGAATAATTGGGAATCATTATTTTGAATCCTAATTTTTATAGGCCTTTCTTACCCGGTCCTTCACTGGAATTGAAGTGCAAATTATGTGAAGGGGTCATGCAGATTTTCATTTTTGGTTTAGGAGACGCGAAAATAAAACCGTTAATTATTAAACAAAATATTTATATTAATATAATATAAATTATTATATTAATATAATTAATATAAATATTTATATTATATTAATATTTATTAATATAGCTTCTGGACTACTGATTCTTAAAATTTGAAATGGGTTTCTCGAGGATTTGGTCAAAAGAATTATAAGCTGAACTCCTGATTTTAAGCCGAAGGTTCGCCAAAAATTGTTTGGTATTTTCAAGGATAAAAAAAATGTATTGATAACGTGAGTTGTGAAAAAAATACATCCACAGAATATCAACCAATAGAAAACAAAAAAAATACAATAAAACAATAACACTATTTATTTTTGGTTTTCTTTTACGTTATTTGTTATTTGTTGCTTATTGTGTTTTTTTGTTTTCTGTTGTTTGATATACTGCGGATGTATTTGTTTTCACTACTCATGTTTTCAATACATTTTTTTTGCCTTGAACATGCCAAAGTGTTTGCGATGAAACGTCAGGAGTTAATTCTTTGGACGAAGTCATCAAGGAACCCATTTTGAATCAAGATAACTATGTTGATACTTCATATCTTTTAAGTGATGAATCATTCAAATTTTGATTGTATAAATGTTTCAGGCCGCAGATTGGGCAAGTAGAAATATACACCCTGTTCAATTCTACCATGCACTAACATTAGCAGTGTACCATAGAGATGACTTAACTGGTGTCGCTATACC
Organism: Hermatobates lingyangjiaoensis; assembly: GCA_026182355.1. Taxonomy (NCBI): domain Eukaryota; kingdom Metazoa; phylum Arthropoda; class Insecta; order Hemiptera; family Hermatobatidae; genus Hermatobates; species Hermatobates lingyangjiaoensis. The sequence continues at coordinate 274,034 of JAPFBL010000290.1, read as the reverse complement.
TCCTATTCACGAGATCTTCCCAGCCTTCTTTGTACGCGAAGAAATAATGAATTCTGCTATGAGAGCAAAACTTCATGGTATTACCTTTAAACTATTTACGCCTACTTAGCTTTAATTTGAGACTTATAACAGCAGAAGATTATTCCACTGCGATATATTTTGAACTATTAGTCAGATGTATTGAATACTACGTGTATTAACTCCATTCTTCATCATGGATCCCAGATATAGCTTTACTTTTTGCTGTCAGCATCTACAATACTAAAGTCTCACTAACCCGGAGGGAACAAATTATTTGTAATTATGTTATTAGGTAGAGAATCTCTGCTTACCAAATAGTGTAAGCATTTTTTAACAATCTTAGTTTCATCAAGTTTTAACTAAAATATAGCCAGTTTTATAATTTTATACTGTTTAGGAAGTCATTTTTTTTATCCATTAATAATATTATTTTCTATTGGAATTCATTTGTTGTAATCGGTCGTTAATCGGTACTATGTTTATTATTATAAATAAAACTAAAGTTTATCAGGACTCGGTCAGTTCTTCGGGTTCAAATTAAACTCTCACTGCCAGCGTTTCGGTTTTTATTTAAAACCTTTTTCATAGGCAGAAGTGTAAATTTTTAAACACAAAAACTAAGTATTACATTACAAATTATTTTACTTGGAAAATAGTTCAAGTGTCACGTGTTCATTCAAACTACAGGTGTTGTTGAAATCCTCAGACTATTTTTCTTTGTAAAATAATTTATAATATAATACTTAGCTTTTCTGTTTCAAAATTTATACTTCTGCCTATGAAAAAGGTTTTTGAATAAAAACCAAAACTTTGGCAAAGGGAGTTTAATTTGAACTTGAAGAACTGACCGAGTCCCGATAAACTTTAGTTTTGTTTCTACTCCACGGTGGATACTTTTATCAATATTTATTATTATAAATAGTAACATTTAATGATTTTTAAATAATTATAATAAATTGATTTTTATTAATAGTTGTATTGCCATGTTGTCATGGCAAAAAGTTAAAGCATTGTGGAATACGTTGATGAGGGGCCTTGATATGTTGATGATTCAAGTGAAAATAGATTCATTTTTTTTTCTTTTTTTTTAGGAATAAATAGAAAGAATTTCATTATGAATTCGACTAGCTGGAAGTGGAGTTGGCACAGGGACATGACATCTGGGGTATATAACAGCGGAAACAAGTGGAATGGCGATGACAGAGAAGCTGGTGATATCTATTTCAGAGAAGATCCTGCCCTGGGCAACTTTATTGACAAGTTCTTCAAACATTTCGCCCCATCAGTTTCTGGAGAGAGACCGAAATTTAAGAGTCATTTTCACCGTCGAGGCGAGATGTTTTTCTTTTTTACCAGATGGTTGGTGGCTCGGTATGCCATGGAACGCTACTCTAGGGATATGCCTCCTATTCCCTTCATTGACCTCAAAAAACCACTGGTAATTATATTCTCAAAAACTAAATTCTTCGGTATGTCGGTATAAAATAAGGAGACTTATATGTAATACTTTGTTTTTGTTTATACATATTTAATTATTACATACTCCCTCAATCTCCCACATGGTACTTCAGTGGCATAGCAACCACAAACTATTTTTGCCACCCGGTGGGGTTTTCGTAGACCCCAACTCGCTTGCCTTTGAAAATGCGTATACATTCAAAACTTCAGAATTTCCTGAAAATATTTATTTTCATGGAATTACAATCAAGGATCTAATTTTAGACTGCTGTCATGGGTTCCAAACTTCAGCGTTATTACAGTACTCGTATATAAATATTACAGTTGAAAACCGTTTAAAAACAGTTTTACACAATTAAAACACAAAAACAATTACGCCCTTAAATCCCATTTTGGTATAAACTTTCAGATTTTTTGTTAGCTTTTTATAATTTTTTCCTATTTTCTATTTATATCCCCTAAAAATGCGGCCTCCTGGTACGTGCCGCCCGTGGCATCCCCCCCCCCCCCCACTCCTTACTACACCACTCCGTGCATCTTACATTGTGTTGGAAGCCTTCGTCTTTGAGTTTTTCTATCAGTTTCAGAGTAGTTAGGGTGATTAGAAGTTCGACATTGAGGAGTGCAGTGAATGTACACAATCCATTGAAAGTATATTTTCAAAAACAGTCATCTTTGTTTTGAATTTTTATTTGCTCAATTAAGCTTTTTGACTCTCGGTAAATCTTGACTCTTCCATGGAATAACATTAGTTTCTCGATCAACAATGAAAATCTGAAAATCATTCCTATAATTTCTTTGTTCAGAAAGTTTGGGTCATTTTAAATGGCAAATAAAATATCAGTGCAATTATTTGCTCGAACGTGAAAATATCCAAGATTTTTGCGAACCCTTTTAGTATATTGCAATTTCTACAAGCAAAGATATGTTGCTTTTGTAAAATTTGAGTGGCATATTTATGTCTACTTTACTGTTTCAGTAATCATATACTTAATAAAGGGCAGATTGTTTAACATTACCGGTATTTTCAATAGTTATCCTCAACATCTTTTCAGTCATCATTGAAGAAACCTGCATCCTGATAAACATTCATTGTCAAATACTATATTTACTTCAGAAATATTACTTTATAAAAGTTTCTGAAAGTAATACTGTATTGTATTACTTCCAGTTGCAGTTCATGGGAAACAGTTTGTTCAATCAGTTCATTTAACTGGAAAAAATGGAAAAAGGAAAACAATAGAAATAAATTGAAAGGTCTCAGAGCATTTATTTCTATTGTTTTCCTTTTTCCATTGAGGTTTAAACTTCATTGATTGCATCACGTGTTTATATATTGTGATCTTTTTGCATATACATATATACTTAAAAACTTTAACACATAGGAAAGAACACAGAATGTCACTACAGAACTCACATCAATATTTCGACATCCGTCGTCATCGGGAAGAAGTGCAAAGTACTCGCGTTGAAAAGCTAACTGCTATATATATACTTATGTATAATATTTATTAGAAATCAGTCAGTTTCCAGGTTTCCATCAAACTTTCGAAATATAGTCTGTGTCTTTGAGTTGCTTTCTTTATAATCTATATTTGATAGATGTATTAATGGGTAGAGGTTTTACACATATTTTTTTTATTTTTATAGGTTGGATACAATCCACAGGTCAGTGACAACCGAGGAAGAGCACTGAATGCCAGACCAGAAGGAATTCGTGCTGAACCACTCGATTACTTTGGCTACTACTCAAGAAAGGAGGCTATTTATCAAGATGCAATTGATAAAGGAATGATATTTAGTGTAAGGATAAAGTCATGTGGATTCATTTACTCCTAAGTTAACTAGTAAATATTGTGTTCTTCATTCGTTACATAAAAAAAACTCATTTCATTAAATATACTTTTTGATTGAAGCCTTCTAAGTCATAAAAACTACCAGTTTTCTAAAATTATTGCTCCTGAAGAAATTAATTTTTTCTTAATATTTAAAAAGTTTCTTTTACAACCTACCTCACAGAATGTGGCCTACATAAGTAATTCAGAGGGGAGAAAACTCAAAACTATTATCACAACCATTCCTCCTTCCTTTGTCTAATGTTAAATATTATATCTTATGTATATATTTGATTATATTGAGTATAACAAATATATTTTTAAAGCTTCATCAAGCGAAGCTTTAATTGTTTTGGATGATACATCACCCCTAATATTCGATTGTAACGCAGTCCAAATCAGGTTAAGTCCATGACTTTCAATCTTTGATTCAAAAAAGAATTTTTTTTTTAAATATTATATGCTAATTTTGCTCTTTTTACTAATTTTGAATAATATACAGTAATCCCTCGCTAGTTTGCGGTTCAGTTTTCGCGGGGTCCTGAAATGTTCAATTAAAAATTAAAAAATATAAAAAAAATTCAACTGTAATTGCAGTAAAAAATGAAAAAAATACAACTCGTAATCAAAAAGTACAGTCGTTAGTATTAGAGAAGAAAATATACAGTATTCTTTTCTCTCTTTCTCTCTTACAGTCGGTAAAGACGTAATTTTTTTTATTAATTATTTTTTCTTTTTATTTACAACAGTATTCAGTAAGGTCAGGATTCTCTCTTTGTTGGAAAGGTCGTTGTTTGAGCTTTAGAGGCTTTTATAAAGAAAAGTGAGGGATTACTGTATATATATATATATATATATATATATATATATATATATATATATATTTAAAGAATTTTAGGAAGAATAAATTAATCTATTCCCAGAATAATATATTACATTTGTTCAGTATGAAAGGATTTTAAAAAACAATTTATACCTTCAAAAGTATTTATTTACAACTTTATAACTATGTATGCAATTATTTTTTACAATTTATCAGTGGTATAGCAATAGTCACGTAGGTAAGGCATGACCTGGTTTAAGCATTAAAAAATATATATTTTTTTATACTTTTATAGTTAGCTGTAATAAAACAAAACAGTTTTTTCTCACAGGTTTCTATCATTGTAGAATTTTTGTTAAACAAAATACATAAATAAAAAAAAAAGAAAAGTAAATATGATAATAAAATGAATGAGTGGCCTCAGAGAGTTTTCAGGCCACAAAGACGTGTGTTTCAGTCCTTTAGCTCTTCTTTGTGTGTGTTGCCTGGATGTTATATGGTAACTTACATGAGATGGTGTGAAAGAAATATATATAATTATAGTTTTTTAAACTAGGTTTTATAGTAGGAATAAAATTTGAGTGAGCTAGAAATGACATTTGAATATTTATGAAATGATAATTGGTGATAAATAAATATATTTCTTTAATTCGATTTGACTTATACTGGTTTCCCTCCCTCTTTCCATATTTTTTCCCGGGTGGGTGGTGTGGAGTTGCAAAAAAATGCATTATATAATTTGATTACATAATTTCCTAATAAAACATTGGTTTATAACTGGAATTCTCTATCTACCAGTTCGAGAGTATGTGATAGTTAGTCATTTGAAATTATTGGCAAAGTCTCCTCAAAATCAAGTTTTCTTTTTCAGGTTTAACTACTTGTAATGAGAAAGTACACTAAATACCTTCTCAATACTTTGTCCATGATTTCGAAGTATCAGTAACTAGAATGTTTAACATCAGATTGTAATATATCAATTTTTTTTTTTTGCAGGTTGACGATGAAAATTTCTATGCAATGAATGAAGAACAGGGAATTGAAGTGTTGTCCACTGGATTATTTGGGCTTAAATCTGAAATCCACAAGGGCCTTTACCAACCTTTGTTTGATTTGTTTATGAATGCTGCTGACGAACTGTTTGATTCCTCTAATAACAGAGAGGTACATAGTTACTTTATTGAATCACTAATCTGTCGATGTCAGTCGTTCACAACCTTATTTATCTCATATTTCCCTTCACCATATGTCAGAATGTCTTTCCATTTTGTCTTGTTTACACCAAAGAGTAAATTCTAAACAAGGTGTAAAGTATAATACAGAAATATATTATTACTAGCAGACTTACAGGCATTCACGAGTTATTTTTTTGTTAAAACAATAAGTTAGGGAACCATAAAATCACACTTTAGCAACCTTGCTAGGACTGGATTATCCCTCTGGGCCTTGAGAAAATACAGAATTATGCCTGTTTTTTTTTTCAAAATTTCGAGGGATTAGATAACGTTACAAAGAAAAATATTAAGCAAACAAATTTTCCAGATTTTCTTGAAATTCACTATTATCAAATAAATTCTCTAAAATTATAACAAAATATTTTGATTCAGTTTGATATTATTATGGTCGTATGTTATGAAAACTCCTTGATATAAAGTCGTCAAATTGTTATTAATTATACAGGTTTCGTTCATTGGTAGCATCCTTATGGGGTTATACCTGTTAAACTGAGGGAAAAATGTTACAATAACTCTACTTGCCATGTTCGTACTATTTTGTTGCAAGATTTTTGGGGGCTTTTAAAACGGAAACTTGGCCGGAAATATTTTTAGGTATATGTTATCTCTGCTATCCAAATTTGGTGTCATTTGAGCGTTTCTATAGGTGATCGAAAACCCGTAGTGTGCATGTGGTGGATGGGATATGGAGTGCTCAGAAACAGACGACAGTCAAGATCTAGAATTCTAGCCAAAGTTTCATGTATTTCATATGGGTCATCAGACTACTCGGTGACAAACGTGAACCCGAAGTGTGCCTGTGGTGGAGGGGATATGGGGTACTCAGAAATAGACGATAGTGAAGGTATAGAATTCTAGCCAAAGTTTGATGCCCTTTGTATGACGAAGGTGGCGTTATATCGTTTCTTTATTGCAGTTTTGTCTAAGATTTCAATCCTATGGTTCAGGATGTCCTGATAATTGCCTCCAAATAATTGCAGTGACTGGCCCACTCTTGCAGTATCACCTCTACCCTATGAGTCATGCTCTTAAGTGTCCAAAAGTGGTCTGTCGCCCATCCCAGGACTCCAAAAAACCTGAGTATCAGTTTCTAGAACAGTCCTCACAGATTGATCTATAAATCATTAGTTTTGCAATCCTTAATTGTGTGGTATTTACTCATTCTGAGGTAAAATGGATAAACAAACAAAAGTCTCCACACAAATGAAGTTTTATTCAACAACAACTTTGTTGAATTCGCGTTTCGAACACTTTGTGTTCATCATCAGGAAGACACTATAATACAAATTATATCTAATCAGTTACAAAATTAGAGTGAAATAATAAAATTCAATTTAGAGAGTTAAAGATATATCCAAAGGATGTGGTGCTACTATTTCCTTCTAGGTTGTTGTTTTCATCGGACCAACCCTTCAGTACCACATCCTTGGGTATGTCTTTAATTCTCTTAATTGAATTTTATTATTTCATTCTAATTTTGTAACTGATTAGATATAATTTGTATTATAGTGTCTTCCTGATGATGATCACAAAGTGTTTGAAACGCGTTGTTGTTGTTGTTGAATAAAACTTCATTTGTGTGGAGACTTTTGTTTGTTTATCCATTTTACCTCAGAATGAGATTGATCTATACCTACTTGTGTGGATCTTGAATGATTCCTAGACTCAAACAAGTCTGTCCAACCTTGGAGTTTTTCACCACAACCTCGCCGAGGTCAACATCATGACAGGCTTACATATGAATGTTTAAAACTATAACTAACCACGTGTAAGACCGTGTAATGATACATGAATGTGTAAGACCATAACTAACCACGTGTAAGACCGTGTAATGATGTATGAATTTGTAAAACCATAACTAACCACGTGTAAGACCGTGTAATGATGTATGAATGTGTAAGACCATAACTAATCACGTGTAAGACCGTGTAATGATGTATGAATGTGTAAAACCATAACTAACCACGTGTAAGACCGTGTAATGATGTATGAATATGTAAAACCATAACTAACCACGTGTAAGACCGTGTAATGATGTATGAATGTGTAAAACCGTAACCACATGTTGCCCATCATATTTAGTATGCATCCCTTGATACACTCATAAGAGCTCTACTATTCCTACCAGTGTTGCACTCTTTTACAGCCCAATACAAATATATCGTTATCCTTTCTCTAAAGTATATTTTTTTTATTTCAGCTTACAGTAGGACCCTTCGCTCACCTCTTCACTGCACCAAGAGACCCCTTATTCTGGACAATGCTGAACAGAATTAACATGTACTTTATCAAGCTCAATAATAAGTTTGAACCTTACACTGAAAAAGAGGTAAACAAATGTGAATTCATTATTTTATTTCTTATAAAAAAAAACCTTCACTCCTTCGCTGCCCTTACAGGAAAGAGGGGGATTTTTATTAGTTAAGATTATTTTTGGGAATATTGTTTAATTGCATATTAAATGTCATTGTTTATTCCCACTTTTAATCATTGTAGGGTTCCATTTTTTATTCATAATCCTATAATTATTATGAATGTAATAATAATTATTTTGTATTTTTTTTTCTGAGATAATAATTTTGATAGGTAAATAAATCTAATATATTTTTTTTATTTTTATTTTACATAGTCACAACAACGTAAATGTAACACTACCAGTGACAATGATGAAAGAAATATATAAATTTGCACATGAAGGCATGAGGGAAGAAATAATCCAGTAATTATACTTCCTGGCATGAAAAATAAGTTATAAAACTTAGATTAACTTTATAAGTCACTAGAGGAATTCACACCAATAAATCTCTTGGTCACTTTCTCTTCAGGCGCCTTTGGAGATTTCCTGGGATATTTTTGAGATGTTTAGTACTAAGGGCTTGTTATTGCTAAAAAGATTTTTGTGGAAGGCTTTGTAGCGAGATATTGCCACTTGATGAACTGTTGAATTCCTGAGGTTTGAATAGATTGTTTGATTTGGTATGTAAAAAGGACAATGAAGAATTTTTGACTGAAGAGTTTGTATCCTCTGGGCATTGCTAGATTTTGTTGTTCCCCATATAAATCTATTATTAATATCAAAAATGATAAAGATGACAGTGATTGGGAAGAATTGTGTTGAAAATTGGATTCACGCTGATCCTTTTGGATCACATCCTTATTTAGAGCTTTTGTACTAGATTCTGTGCTTCAGATTCAAATTAAAAGTACTGTAAAAAGCAAAAAGCAATTGTATTAGGTTAATGAAATATTTTTGTATCGTTGCAGTTACATACTCCAGGAGTAAAGATAGACAGCTTTGAGATGGATCCTCTTGCTACTTTCTCTACGAGAAAGGAGTTTGAGATAACAAATGGAATTCCCATGAAGGATCGAAGTGAAAGGATTGAGACTAAGTACACTGTGTCTAACTACCGCCTGGACCACAAGCCATTTAACTTCAAGCTTAAAGTTACAAGTGACTCTGAGAGAGAAGTTATGGTCAGAATATACTTAGGTCCAGTGCAGGATGCAGAGATGAGACGGCTTTCTTTGGACCAGTCTCGCCACCTCTACTATCCTCTCTATCAGGCCCCCATTGATCGTAATGCAAACTTTATAGATTATTATTCATATCATACGGGGTTTTGGAGTTTATCAAAAGACCGCCTAAAAATAGAATATAATTCTGAGGTAAAATGGATAAACAAACAAAAGTCTCCACAGAAATTAAGTTTTATTCAAAAACAACGCGTTTCGAACACTTTGTGTACAAACACACTAAGTATTCGAAACGCGTTGTTGTTAAGTAAAACTTAATTTGTGTGGAAACTTGTTTATCCATTTTACCTCAGAATGAGTAAATACCACGCAATTGCGGATTGCACAACTAATGATTTGAATAGAACATAAGGTTTAACTACTTAGTTACCAGTTTAATATTTGAAATACTGATTTTATTTTAACACTATTTTAGGAAAACACTGTAGTGCATCCTGGAAAACAATTTCAAGATATATTTTCTAGCTCCGAAACCCTAATATAATAAATACATAGATTTCAATATAGATATTTTCACTTTAACCATTAGAAAAGCGAAACTTTAAAAACAATATAAAAACCACTACTCATAATTGCTCGCTAGTTTTTAATTACTGATTAATCAAAATCTTAAATAAAAATTCACTTTTTTTTCATAAGATCTTTTTGTATTCCATTCTTTTAAATAAAATTATAATATTTATGTGCATTTTAATATTTTTAGTTTAAAATAAAAAAAATATGCATTAAGAAAGTTATTCGTGGTAGTATAATTTGTTTTCTATTTATGATTATTAATCAGCTTAACTTTTTTAATTTGTTTTCCAGTTGAAAAAGGTGAGAACGAGTTTGAGAGAATGTCTTCCAAATTCCCACTATATGGGGAGACTATCGGTTACAGGACTCTCTATGAAAAAGTGAACAAGTCAATAGACACAAGCGACCCTTATGTTTACGAAGAGGTAATATAATGAAACATATCGACATTATTAATATGTCGCTAATTAAACATAAGCGACCCTTATGTTTACGAAGAGGTAATATAATTAAACATATCAACATTATTAATATGTCGCTAATTAAACATAACCGACCCTTATGTTTACGAAGAGGTAATATAATGAAACATATCAACATTATTAATATGTCGCTAATTAAACATAAGCGACCCTTATGTTTACGAAGAGGTAATATAATGAAACATATCAACATTATTAATATGTCGCTAATTAAACATAAGCGACCCTTATGTTTACGAAGAGGTAATATAATGAAACATATCAACATTATTGAATTATACTGATTCTTTAGATATTTATATTAAATTAAAATTCAGTTTTTTGAGGTGATGATAAAAACTTTAAGAATAGTCCTAGTAGTAATTTTATAGCCATCATATTGAGTTTCTTTCAACTTATTGAGAGTTATAAATGTTTAAAAAAAACAAGACTAATAACCGCAACTTATTCAAAACAATGTTTTGACAAGTATTTTTATACTTATTTGTTTGAATTAACGTCCTTAATTTGTTTTACTCATATTTAAAATATTTCGATCATCATTTGAAAAAATAGTATATAATACAAAGCTTGTGTCACTAGTGGGTTTTGTCTTTCTATTAATTAAGTGTAAAGGGATATAAGATAAATAATATACTCCTATATAAAAAATGACTATTAAGTTCAAGACTTTGTTGTGATTTTAAAGTTTATTAGTTTATGAGTTAATATTTATTAAATCATTGTTGTTTACAGTTTGACGATGGGTGTAAATTCCCTGCCAATTTAATGCTACCTCACGGAAGTCCAACTGGTATTAAATATAAATTGTTCGTTATGGTCAGTCCTCTTGAAAAGTCTGAACCTGATGTAGGATATGGCTCCTGTGGTTTCACCCATATGATCGACAGCCATTCTGCAGGATTTCCCTTCGACAGAAGAATTCCCTATGAAAACGTCTTCGATGCACCCAATATACATTTCCAGGATGTCAAGATAGTTCATAGAGAATTACAAGATGGAAATAAAGTATAATTATTGAATTGTGTTTCTTATTAATCTTCTTAAATATAAAATACTGTTTCTTATTTCTTATATAATAATTCACAATTAATCTTGCACGTCTAAACTTTTAAAAAATAACATAATATTATTACAAAAGTACGTCTTCGTTTATCAATGATATAGCAGCCTCCCAACCGGTTTCGTATGTTGTTTATCTTCAAGAAAACGAACAAAAATATTAAAAGGTTAATTAATTAGTTGTACAATCCGTAATTGTGTGGTATTTACTCATTTTGAGGTAAAATGGATAAACAAACAAAAGTCTCCACACAAATGAAGTTTTATTCAACAACAACAGCAACGCGTTTCGAACACTTTGTGTTCATCATCAGGAAGACACCCAGGATGTGGTGCTGAAGTGTTAGTCCAGTGAAAACAACAGTTGTTTTCACTGTACCAACCTTTCATCACCACATCCTTGGTGTCTTCCTGATAAACACAAAGTGTTCGAAACGCGTTGTTGTTGTTGAAGAAAACTTCATTTGTGTGGAGACTTGTTTGTTTATCCATTTTACCTCAAAGGGTTGACGTTTTTACCCCTTAAGAGGACCAGTTTCTATTCTAATCTCTTCAAGAAGTACTGATAACTGTTGAATGCTCCTTGGAATAAATAACTATTGAAGAACTGATGTCATTATGTACCTAAATTTCCTATTATTAGTTTCAGATTTATTTTATTTATCTTTATTCTTTTAAAATTTACATTATCATTGTTCAGACCATCCAGTCGCCTGTTTCATTTTATTACTGGTTTAAATAGTACGTCCAATTGATGATTAATTGCTCATTTATTAAATTATCAGTGTTTTTAATAAATTTCGAGTCCTCTGCTATATTAATCGTTGTTCTCTACTAAATGTTTTTATTAAATATCTTCTTGTCCTGTTTTTATAAAATGCCTGAAATTTTCAATACTATCTGGTTCATGGTTATTTTTATTTAAGTAGTTAACATAGTTTACTTTAACAATAAACTATGTCCTGTTAATTGACAACTAACCAGTTTGCTGTTTTATTAAATGCCTGGAATTTTCGATACTATTTGGTTCATGGTCATTTTTATTTAAGTAGTTAACATAGTTTACTTTAACAATAAACTATGTCCTGTTAATTGACAACTAACCAGTTTATACTGTTTTATTAAATGCCTGGAATTTTCGATACTATTTGGTTCATGGTCATTTTTATTTAAGTAGTTATCATAGTTTACTTTAACAATAAACTATGTCCTGTTAATTGACAACTAACCAGTTATTAATGTTTTATTAAATGCCTGGAATTTTCGATACTATCAGGTTCATGTTTTTATTTAAGTAGTTAACATAGTTTACTTTAACAATAAACTATGTCCTGTTAATTAATAACTAACCTGTTTATACTGTTTTATTAAATGCCTGGAATTTTTGATACTATCTGGTTCATAGTTATTTTTATTTAAGTGGTTGAGCATAGTTTGGTTTACTTGAATTATTTACGTAATATTTAATATGGTCAGTAAACCGTTGTTTTAATGTTCAAACAGTTTGCCACAAATATATATATATATATATATATTAGTGACGGTTAGTAGCAATACTTCTTGCAAACATGTTTCTAAAAATTGTATGCCAATGTCATGCTTGGTTACCTTTTTAAAGAGTTTCTCTAATGTCCTACAGGATCTTCTGAGTTGCTCGGGGAATAAAAAATCAACTGGCCCAAACTTTTCCTTTCATATATACACATTCTGACACTATTTATATCTAACATTGTTTAATAACTAACTAAATAATAATAATAATAATATTTAGTTAGTTATTAAATAGTGTTGGTTATAAATAGTGTCAGAATGTGTATTTATAAAAGGAAAAGTTTGGGTCAGTTGATTTTTTATTCCCCGAGCAACTCAGAAGAGCTTGCAGGACATTAGAGAAACTCTCTAAAAAGGTAACCAAGCATGAAATTATCATAACATTTTTAGAAACATATATATATTTGTTTACTTTCCTTAAATTTGAATTTATCTACTCCACTTTTATTATCATTATTAGTTTTAAAATCCATCGTTTACCTATTATTTGTTTTATCGAATTATTGGTTTTAAAACTTACCTTTGTATTGTATTGGTTTAGTAATGTAGTAAATTTTTGGCTAACTTCTCCCATGTAAATTACGGATAAGTATTTATTTTTTAGCATTTTGTTTATTAAGGTTCAATTATATCCGCAGTTTATTTTATTATTATATTTAAAAAGTTATTTCCATTCGTAGGAATTATTATTAGCTGATCAATCATATAACAAAAGACTGGTATTTTTTGTTGGGGGGGGGGGGGGGGGAATGAACGTAAGATTTGTTGATTGTAATATCTTTTATATTGTTAAATCATGCAATTAAATTTATTGTTTATTTCAATACGTTAGTAAATTTGGTTTTATTATTTAACGAATACAGGTACTTGTATTATTCTAGTTATTTATATCTGGTATTTTATCTTCATTTAAGTTATTTATGATGAGGAAGGAGTCATCCACATATCTACTGTAACGTATAACATCGAATTTCTCTTTTAAATTATTAACATAAAGCCTTTCTAGTTCTTATAGGATTTTCTGATAAAACTACTGGCAATAGGTTCTGCAAAACTAATACATCTTTTGCTAAAGAGAATGCATAATAATTCTGCCATAGTTAAGTATTGCACCCGTACCTGTTCAACAATGATGTTCACTTGGAAGTAGGTAAAATATAAAACAAGATGAGGAAAAAAAAGTGCACAAGATATGCAGTAAAACTACTGATTTAAGAAAATAGTGAAATTCAAAACAAACTAATTGTAAAGAAAGTAACTACGGTAAATAGAAAATGAAAAATAAAATATATACGGTACATTTACGTCACTATCATGGCTTTGGAACCCAGCACAGGTTTATTCCGATACTTTAACTCCGAGTTATATTACAAAAAAAATTTTGCCGGATTAAGGAGGTTCAACCTTCATGTCATACCCATCAACCTGTACGACATGAAATACAGGGGTTTTTTTTTAATAAGGTATTGTTTTTTTGACCACAATTTACTAATATAAACCTTTTCTTCTTCTTGGAGTTTGGTCAGGGTTAATATATGGAATCACCTTTTCGTCAACGTTTCGTCTTTATTTTAAGACATCCTCATTTGAATTTGTTATGATGATTGTAAAGTAGATATGACAAATGTCCATTGTTTTTTGTTAGTTTATAGCCCTGAGTATGTCTTAAAATAAAGACGAAACGTTGGCGAAAAGGTGATTCTGTATATTAACCGTGACCAAACTCCAAGAAGAAGAAAAAGGTTTTTTTTTTTTACAAATGTAAATTCAGTTGGAATGAGTATGTTAAACTAAAGTAGACATGATTGTTGTACTTACCTCTATCTGGTTTCTTTTTCATCCATTCCATTCCAAAAGAGTTTACTGTCTAATTCCCCTGTATTCCCATGTTTCCAAGTACTCACATAGGAATAACTTTTTTTTACTGGTTCCATTATTAATTTTTTGGCGTCAATACACGAGAGTACTTTTCTTGAAGTCAAGAAACTTTGTAGTCATGTAGAGTCATCTACACTAAATATTCTTTGAAATCTAAATATTCCTACTGATTGAATGAGCAGTAAGGACATGATATCAAAAGTTCTTTCTAAGAAGTCCATAGTAATTCTTTTAACCCTTAAAGATTTTTCTGTTTTGTTTACATAAAAATGTTTGTCTTCTTTTGTCCAAAAAAAAATCTATTTTGTTTATCTAAAAAGATTTTTGGAACTGATTCTAGTGGGGTATGTTGTCCATCATAGAAATGATAATTTATTTAAAACTTCTCAGTTGGTTATACTATGTAGTACTTTTGTCATTTTTAATGTGATATTGCTCATCTAACAGTGTAACTCATGAAATATTCATCGTATGAAAATATATAATAATAAATTACAATTTTATAAAATCTCGCAAGAAGTACAAATTTATTGTCATAAAAATGAAATAGTACCTTTCCAATGTTCCAATACCAAATATAATGTAGTCACTAAGTATCCAATATATATATATATATATATATTGTAAAAGACGAGCCAATCCCTGTTACGTATTGCTTTGGGCACTTCTTATTGGTTGTGGGTGTTTATTCGTTGAACACGTTTCTCCTTAGCACACTCCGTCTGCTCAGCCGCCTCAGCCTTCACTCCGGGAGAGGGCTCGCAGTCCCTACTTAATTTTCCAATAGAGTTGGATGAAGGTCTTGGCGTCCTGGCTTGGAAGTGTACCTCATCGAACTCGGTGTTTACTATGGGCTTAGTGGATTTCATTAGATACTGGTTGTTGGTGCTTTCTGTAAATTCTATTGATGTGGGTGTATGTAGACCTTTTCCCCGTCGGTTTCTTAACACGCTTGGCCGCATCCGCCGTCCTTCCTGGAGAGGGCTCGCAGTCCCTACTTTAATTTCACAGAGGGCAGGAATGGCATAGGCGTCCTCACGCAGAAGAGTTCCTAGTAAGAATCTGGTCCGGGCTATGGGCATTATGATTTGAAGTTGAAGTTGAGTGTGTGTGGCGTTTGTCATTAGACCCCTTTACTGCAGTGTTTTCAGTACAAAGCAATACGTAACAGGGATTGGCTCGTCTTTTACAATGTCTAATCTGGCATTCAACATATATATATATATATATATATATATATATATATATATATATATATATATATATAGTATGTACAGATGAGCTCATCAACAGATATAGCTCTCTGACGACGTGATAAACGAAAGGCCTCTGAGCGATTATCTTCAATCATTTGTGGTGAGTTACCTGAATATTTAAATCACGTGTTATTGTGACAATTTTATATATATACATATATATTTCTTCTTATATATACATATATATGTATAAAGATTTCACATAAACACATGAAATAACAAACAATGATCAAACCACAATATGAAATGGGAAAAAAAGACTAAGATCTTTCAACCGTAACAAGCGGTCTGACAGTCAGTTGGGTTTTGACTCTGACGAAGACCGCTTGTCAGATTTATACTTCTGTCTATGAAAAAGGTTTTAAATAAAAACCAAAACGTTGGCAATGAGAGTTTAATTTGATTCTGAAAAACTGACCGAGTCCTGATAAACTGAGTTGGGTTTTTGACTCTGACGAAGACCGCTTGTTACGGTTGAAAGATCTTAGTCTTGTTTTCCCATTTCTTATTGTGGTTTGATCATTGATTGTTATTTCACGTGTTTATGTGAAATCTTTATATATATATATATATATAGAGATAGAGAGAGAGAGAGAGAGAGAAATTAAAAGCACACACTTACAGAGAGTCTGTAACCGTGTCTGAACCTTTGCGCTTGGTGTTACAGAACACTGTAAGTGTGTGCTTTTAATGTCTCTATGTTTCTTTTTCTACATTGAACTATATTTGTCCGTTTCGGATCGTATTTTCAACGAAAAAGTATATATATATATATATATATCAGTTCACAAACGAAGAAAAGCAACACACAGAGAAAGAGAGAGAGAATGGGCGACCAAGCACGTGCTTGGTCGCCCATTCTCTCTTTTCTCCTGAAGACGGATCATCCGAAAATTTGAGTTTGTAAGTGTGTCTCTTTCTCTGTGTGTTGCTTTTCTTCGTTTGTGAATTGATTTGCGTCCAGTTTGGATCGTTTTTTCGAATTTTAAGTGGGTATATATATATATATATATATATATATATATCAGATTATATGCTTGGCAATTAAAGAAGGGTACTATGAAGACCCTATTCTGGTTAGTTAACCATCCTTCGCTCTAGAGTGTATATAAAATGTATGGTTGTTTGGTGTTTAAATGTATATTTTATTATTTTTATATTACATAGCATATCAAAACATCTATACTTCAAGTTTTTATTAAACTTAAAAAAGAATAGTATTGGAATGAATATTGAAAAAAGTCTAGATGGAAAAAGTCTACACTCAACTTCACTATAAGTAAATATAATAACAAACTCTTTGTCAATAAATAGAGCTTGTTTTTATTTTACTGTGATGCTAACTATTATGATATCATAGTTGATTAGTTACTTTAAGCAATTGTAATGTGACTATATTTATTTGATTAATAACAGGTTTTGTCTCCAGAGTAAGTTAAGCCGTTACGAATCTAATTTCCCCAATGTATAAACATTCGAATGTCATGATTATAATACAAGTGTAACAGTTACTCGTCTACAAATGTTAGCATCTCTTTGATTCTTTATTAATTTATGGTTTCATACTCTAAATCCTTAGTACATATTCCTTTAAGATGATTTATCCTTTTTCATTTCTTATATAAAATGTTAATTATTTATTATAAGAATTATGTTTCCGTTTCTTTAACTGATCTCAATTCAAATTTATGATATGTAATCGCATTACTAAGTCTTTAGAATTTCACCAAGAGAAGGATTATATGTGGATTTCAGGTAATTGGCTTTGGAATATTGGGGGCTGTGCATCACCTTCTGAGACGATCTCCAAACTGCGTATCTTAGTTCTTCGCTGCTCTAGACACGCTGGACATCTAGAAGAATTTCTCTCAGAGTTGGAAATGGATAACTATTGCCAACGTTTCGGTTTTTATTTAAAACCTTTTTCATAAGCAGAAGTATAAATTTTGAAACAGAAAAATTAAGTATTACATTACAAATTATTTTACAAATAATTTGTAATGTACATTATGAACATATTGTGCATAATGTAAGAAACCTCAATGGACCCCAAGAATATTCTCAATATGATAGTTATCTAAAGCAATTGAAAAGAGCAGGACATTTATTAAGAAGAATCAAGCCACGGAGATAATTTACAAATTATAATAAATACGAAAAGAATGTCTACTGATAGAACATGGGTCAAGGACAGTGAAAAGACATCCTACGAGCTTATCGAAACTGGAAGATTAAAAGACAGCAGGAAAAAAATGAGAATAATTGAGAAAACGTTTATGGATGCCAAACAAGATAAAAGAAATCATGATGTACTTTATTATAAAGTAAATTAATTAAAAATCTAATTTTTTTTTTGTCACTGAGAGCAGAAGTAATAAGTGAATATATCGTAGAAATAACAAACTAATATTATTGCATTTACTAAAAATGATTCTAAGAACTATTGGGCATATGTAGGAAGTATATTTGTATATATACTCCCTGTACTCCTTTATTTCCCCAAACATCCCTTTCTGGACATTAGTCCTTTCCTACACTTTACATCCTTTTAAAATACCTCTCTTCCCTCCCACTCCTCTCAAACCCTAACCATGACGTGTTCTGCATTATGGGTTTTTAACTCTGAGGAAGGCCCCTTGTTACGGTTGAAAGATGTTAGTCTTTTTTTCCATTTCTTATAGTGGTTTGAACATTGATATATATATATATATATATATATATATATATATATATAAAATAAATTCAAAACGAAGGAAACACACAGAAAGACACAGACATAACTCACATCGATATTTCGACCATCGTCGTCATCAGGAGGTGCGAAGAGTCCCGCAGGAAGACAGGGCGGTACTGTCGATGTGAGTTATGTCTGTGTCTTTCTGTGTGTTTCCTTCGTTTTGAATTTATTTTATTTTAAAAAAAGTCCGCTGGACCGTTTCTTTTAATTGTGTATATATATATATATATATATATATATATATATATATATATATATGATCAAACCACAATAAGAAATGGGAAAACAAGACTAAGATCTTTCAACCGTAACAAGCGGTCTTCTTCAGAGTCAAAAACCCAACTGTTGGGTTTTTGACTCTGAAGAAGACCGCTTGTTATGGTTGAAAGATCTTAGTTTTGTTTTCCCATTTCATATTGTGGTTTGATCATGGATTGTTATTTCACGTGTTTATGTGAAATCTTCTTATATATATATATAATATATATGTATATATATATTTTTTTTTTAAAGGAAGAACTAACAACTGTTAAAGAGCAAACGATGGATGATGAGTTAACACATGAACAAAAATGACATGTAAATTTTCATTGTCTGAAAATTTCTTTTAGAAGAAACAACGCAAAAGTCAATGTAAGTCTTATGGTTTCAGTAGACAGAGGCAAATAATTTAGCCATGAACTATGATTTTTCTTGTGAAAAATTGAAAATCTTGAGCAGTGCATCACTCCAAGAGGACGATAAGCTGTTGGCAATGAACCCGTGCGATGTAAGGCACTGGTAACAAATCCAACTTTAATAAACTGACATTTTATTATTCTAATTAACTTCACCCTTTTTGAAGTGAAGACATGCAGAACAAATGTACTACTTTTAATTCAATTAAAAACGAATCTTCCTGAGTAAAAGAAAAAAAAACTAGTAAAAAATAGTACAAACAACCGTTAGACCTTTTTTTAGAACATGGTGTTAATTTTATTTTAATATTTTTTTTTTATTACATTAAGTACTTTGAACTATATTTGATGAATAAATTTGAATGTTGAAATTAGCTTTAAACCTAGAAATACGAGTATTTTTATCTTGTATTTTTTCATACGTAATATGTAATGTTTTTCATAATTTTATCTTCTAGTTTAAATAAGTGAAGTATTATATTTTTCTCGTTATATTATCAGTAAAACTGTATTCATTATTCAAGCGATATCTGTAATTGGTTGTGCAGATCACTGAAACATGATAATCCATTAAACTCGATTTTTTTTCATGATAGCAAAATAAAACTGTTTTTTTTTTTACAGGGAATAAATGAGTTACTTTTCTAGTGAGATAAAAGATTGATTCTGATATGACGGTTATAAATAATGTGCAGTTAGAGACGACCAGTTATCTTAGAGAGGAGAAGGCATCACCATGAGGGTCTGTCTCATCCTACTGTGCCTGATAGGCACAACGCTGGGCCTTATCTTAGAAAAGGGTTTGTCTTTTTCTTTTTCTTTTTTTTTTTTTTTAAATAACAGTAAATAAATATTTGAACATTATTTACATTTTTTTAATTAACTTCTATAAATGGCTCAATCAATTGTTTAAATATGCTTGCTTTTATTTTACTACAATTATATTTCGATTAATAGTGGTAGTAAAAATTAACAAGTCATTGTAAATCGATGAGTGTTTGCGTTGATAACACCATGTGAAATTATATAAATATAAAGACAACTAAAATTCACATAATTCAGTCTTGTATGTAAATAGAAATAAAATAGCATGACAACTATATTATTAAATATATTATTAAATATCATAAAATGAGAAATATTTAAAACTTAGATAACGTTGTTTTATAGATAAGAGATCTAACGTAGTGCAATCAGTTATTATGTGATATTTACTCATTGTAGGGTAAAAAGCTAATGAAATGGTCTCCACATATAAAAATTTAATCCACATAACACTACGTGTTCGAAACGCGTTGTTTATACGATTAAATTTTTATATGTGGAGACCATTTCATTTGCTTTTTACCCTACGATAAGAGATCTATAAAAATTCCTTGGAAAATCTCCCACATACACATAATGAGTAGACCTCTATGAGAGATGAAATGTCAAAGGAATTGTAGAATGAAATATGAATATGTTGATCTATATGTTGGTTACATAGAGTGCCCTTTGGAGACAAATATCTTTAGAAGAAATGAGTTGAATTATGTCAACATACTAGTTTCAATTTATTTTAAAAGAATACTATATCTTCAAAGGGAGGATTTAAAAATATATGCAGAACGTAGAATTTGATTACTTAACTACTATGAATGGAAGCTGTATTTGACATCATACGAAGATGCAAACTCAGTGTATAGAAGAGGTAGAAATTCTTGATCACATTATATTTGTATTCGAGCCAGTCATCTAGGAACGGAAAAAAATTTCTGTGAAATCATACCTAAAACTATAGAAGTGAGGGATACTTCTGTATCTGCATTTATGATGGTCATTAATGAACTTAAAATCAGAAATAATTAGAACTATAATACACCATCTTACATCGTATATTGTTGCTGCAGCTCTCTGACCGGTTTCGGGTGTCAGCCATCTTCAAAAAGAACTGATATAGTCAGAGAGCTACATCAAGAATAACGAAGTAAGACGGTGTATTATAGTGTTAATATTAATCATACTATTATCAGTGGAAATAATAAGATACATGAATTTAAAATCAGAAGTTGAATTTAATTACAACAGTGGTGTGGACAGTATAGTTGCGGAGCGTACGTGTCCGGTGAGTTTCAGTCCCTCAATTTAATAAGTGTAATAATTTATCAGATTCATCACTGATTTCACGATAATTATAACTAACAAAATTATTACAATCAAATGTAAACAAATGATACATATTGATTTAAATGTAAAGAACGCAAAACATCAGTTGGTGGTTAACGAGTTTGATTATTATGTTTACTTATAGTAAATTTGAGTGTAGGCCACTCCAGATTTTTTTTTGTAAGAAATAAATAAGTAGAATAAGAAATATAACAGTTTCATTTTGAAAAAAATATCATTTAATTTATAACATTAACTTCTCATATTATTGCAAGATCTTCGTAAATGTTGACAATGTTGTTGATTACTGTAAAATTTACTCAGTGAGCAGAACATTATAAAATTAATCATTAATCATTAAGTTAAAAATGATTTACTTGTTTGTTAGCTTAGAAAATTATTCTATCTTTATTCTAAAGAAATTTAAATAGCTATTTATGATTGTTTTAGCTACTCCTGAGTACTTGGAAAACCAACAAAAGATTCTTAAGCTTCTGGTAGGAATAGGAGCCGAAGTTGAAGACAGTGCAGATCATGTTCCAGAGGAAGTACCCTTCTTTGACCACTCACTCTTTAAGGTGAACTATTACATATTAACATACGACCAATCTAGATTGGAAACTATTTTCAACTAAACGAACAAAGTATTTTATGAGAGCTTTCAACTTTACAAAAGACATTAAAAGTGGCATATATAGGCAAATCCGAGGCATTTAAAATTATAATTGGATTCTTTACATTTTTTTGGTTAAATTGTTTTTACTTTTCTGTTTTATGGATTGTTTTCGAGTTTTTTCATTTTTAAAAAAGTTCACTTTTAATTAATTTTTCAATTTTATTTATTTTTTACCTTTTATAAAATTACTTTTTTCATAAAAAAAATTAATTTTAACGGACATAGCCGTCTTGATTCCATTATGTCTCCTGAACCCATTTTTAATTATTCTACTAGTATGACTGCAAAATATATTAATGAAATTTGCCAGATGTATAGTCCTTGGTGCAGAAATGTACCCTTCTGTGGGTAATATTTCATGATTGGATAGGTATCTACTTTTCATAAAAGCTCTAATGATCCTCGGATATTTGGTTATTTAATTATCTTCATTCCCTATTAAAAATTACATACATTTTGGATTAGTAAAATTAGAAGAGGTAATAAAAACAATAAAAAGAATAACTATTACTTCCAGATATAGTTATTTATCGGGTTTGTTTATATTAATGTAATTACCATGTCAGAGATAAAATTCATGTTTTATTATAAATAAATACCATTAATTAATAAATATTTCATAACATTCATACCACAGATTAAAATTACACCTAGAATATGAAACGAAATGAAATAACTTATGAAATACAATTTGCATGTCAATACAAATAGATATTGTGGTGAATATTATAAATATAATATTACCAAAGTATAGTTAAGTCATATTTCATTTTTTTTAAGGGAATTTATCATTTATATTTCATTTGTAAATCATACTTATTTATGTATATCTGGTATCAATTATATTTGTTAGTACTGATAGTTTAATTTTAACAAATTTGAATTAACTTGAAATTAACGTATATACATTCCAATATGAAAATTGCGATATACAATTCCATTATATTACACAGAAAAACCTCTCAAATAATTCTATTAGCTAATCTGATCTTAGCTCCTGCTGCGAGCTAAAACACATTTAAGTCGATTTGTTGCTTGATTACTGTTTTAAAAATTATTAAAGAATTATTAAACGTTTGTTGCAATACAATCGTGCCTCCCAATGTAAAAATGATGGAGGATTTATGCTAAAAGAGAATATGTATTAAAATTTGTATCATGCGTACATTGTTTATAAAGGCTTTTGTTGTTATATTATTTTTTGTTCACTCGTGCGAAAAAAGAGTTGCTACTAGGTCTATTTGATATGAATGAATTGTTATTTTTTGTGCTTTTGAATTTTGTCTCTTTTAGTTTACTATAAAATTGTCTAATCCGTTAGAAATCTGAGAAAATGACCAGCTTTTAAGATTTAAAATTATAATCAGCATAGAGCGAAAAAAGTACATTGGGTTATCTGAGAAGGTGATTAGAATTTTACCTTTATCAAAGAGATAACCTATTGCTATTCTTTACACATCCGCCATTTCTATCCTGAATATTATCTTCAAGGTAATTTTTCCATTTCAAGGTTTTATCAATTTCTTTGAAAACCTTTTTTCTTTTATATAGCATTATCATTTTCACAAAATTTTAAATCTTAAATATTTAGTATTTTTAAATTTAAATGTAACATTTATTTAATATCAAATTATTTAAAGTACGCATTAAGTATATTTATTGTTAGAAAATATATAGAATTTAAATAGGTATGTGATTTTTGATAGAGGAATTTAACCTAGATACTGCCGGCAATGTTAAGTAACAACAGATGGCTACAAATGAATCAGAGTACCTATGGGCAGTGCTAAAGGCGGAATAAAAGCCCTATGATTAAATACGTTCTTACTGTATTCTGTATAAATATTCCAAAAGTGAGCCTTAATATATTCTCTTTCTTTTCTGAAACTTGAAATCATCTGAAACGGGTAAATTAAAAACTAACAGATGCACTGTAATTCTCGAAGTAACTATAAATGTATGTTTCGCTATACCCACTACATGGAAGAAAAATGAGACACAAGTGGATAGGAGGTCCACCTGTAGATGTCTATTATAGTATAGCCCTACCCTTTTTTAATTAAGTTGTTAGTTATTTAATTTTTTTTAAATCGTATGCCTGAGAAAATATCAGTGTTTGGTTTAATAAGATACAAACAAATTGTAAATTGATTTGTATAAAATATTTAAAAATGCAATACTAAATATTTATTTACTGTATATGTGAAAAACACGTTCAGAACAGATAAGATATCTTTCAAATCAATAAATTCAGTTTTTAATTTGAAATAAGAATAATATTTAATATAGTTTCAATTCCATTTTTAAATAATTTTATTAAATTTATGGAACATGCGGGATATTTAAACGTCAATTTTTGATGACTACTTGGTTTTTATTGCACATTACTTTAGTACTGTAATATTTGTTGTTGGCTCGGCATTATCACCCCAGAATTAAACTTCGCTCATCTTACAGTATAGAACTGTGTTGACAACCTCTCCTCTTCTTGTAACCAACCTAATAAGGTTAAATAAGAATAGCTTTAACCTTAATAAGAATAGCTATGGGCCTGGATAAATGCATTACCTAAACTGTACTTACCTTTAGGATCTATTCCACAAAGGTTTGTATTCCAGTATACTCAGCTTCCATAAGAACCTGTCATATACCTTATAGTACAACCAACCTAATTTACCCGTATCTCTCCAGTCAAACAGCAATCGCCTATTCTTTGATGATTACTACAGATTCCGCGACAGATGTCTTTTGAGCTTAAGAACGACCCTTTGTGAGCTTTCGATGGGAAACACATTTGATTGCTCAAGGCTTAGTGTTATAAACTCTGATTGAATCTTACATGATGAAACTTCTTTTGTTTATTTACTATTTTATATTTGATAAAGTATCTTTCTTAATTTGATAATTTAGGGTATAAGTTTCTTTTTGTTTTTATTTTTCTTATATTTTTGTTATTTGTTCTGGTCTTTTACATTTTTATTTGTATATTTAATACGTTTATTAATCTAAAATATGTTAATACAACAATAAATATATCTGGATATTAAGTAGAGTTTGTTTTCAGAAAGACTCTGTGGTAGACAAGTTCAAAGAGTCTTATTTGCGAGGCTTGGTCCCTCGTGATGGAGTCTTCACCATGACTTCAGACAAGAACAAACAGGACACCCTCAGACTTTTCGACATCTTTTTCTTCGCAAAAGACCTCAATACCTTCTACAAGGTTTGAACTTATATATTGTTTTTTTATTTAATCATGTTAATGTGAAATTATGTATTATCTATTGTTTTTGTTAGTTTAGGCTAATGCAGCACGCTAAAATAGATTATCTTTAACTTATTAATGTCAAAAGATAGACTGCGGAAAGGAAAGGAAAAGGAATTATTGCAACGGATTGACAGAGCTGTGAATAACATAAAAATAAATAGATATTTTGATGTTGTATTCTGGATGAAACATATATCTTATAGGTTTATGTATTGCAATAATTAAAACTTTTTCTAATTCTGTTGTAATAATTACAAATGTGGTAGCAATTCTGATTTGAACACACCAAATACACTGCTGGTGTGGAAAGCATTCATTTCTTCTCTAACGTTACACGTTTCATTCATTCAGTTACACGTCTATGCTTTTGTTTTTAGTCAGCCTGGGGACTGTTGGTAGTGATTCAAAGTTGATTTGAGAGTGCCTCAAGAGTATAACAAGAATGAGAATATATGAGAATATGTGTCTGTATTAGTGAGTTGGTGAGGTTACTCTCGTGTACGTGTGCTTTATCTGTTCATCTGTGTTTTGCATTTATTAATAATCTGTGTTCAGCTCATTTATTGTAAGAATAATTGTATTATTTTTGTAAATCAAGATTAAGGCCGGTGTTTTTGTTTAATTCCCTTATAAATAATTAAGTATCCGTATAAATTGGCAGTCATTATTATAAATAGTATTTTTTGTACATGTTTCTTACCCTATTTTTCACTGGAACTGAAGTAAAAATAAACAGAAGAGGTCATGTAGGTTTCAAGATTTGGTTTAGGGAACGCGAATATAAAACCTTTGATTATTAATCAAGATAAATACGTCGATACTTCATATCTACAAGATGATGTTTAAGTGATGAATCATTGAAATTTTGATTGTATAAATGTTTCAGGCCGCAGATTGGGCAAGTAGAAATATACACCCTGTTCAATTCTACCATGCACTAACATTAGCAGTGTACCAGAGAGACGACTTAACTGGTGTCGCTATACCTCCTATTCACGAGATCTTCCCAGCCTTCTTTGTACGTGAAGAAATAATGAATTCTGCTATGAGAGCAAAAATTCATGGTATTACCTCAAAAACTATTCACGCCTACTTAGCTTTAATTTGAGACTTATAACAGTAGAAGATTATTTATTTTGAACTATTGATCAGATGTATTGAATATTGCGTATATTCCTCATCATAAATAACTATTGGTGTTATTTATGGAGAACTATTTATTGGTGTTAATATTTTTCCTCACTCTACAGTTTTATGATCTTGTGTAGTTCTACAAGACAATGCTCAATCCGCCCACTTCTACAAATGTTGTAGTAATATTTAACTCAGTTAGGTCAGTTCTTTCTTTATATGTCTCTTACAGAATATATATGTTATATTACAGGAGGGTTCTCTTTGTAAGGGGAGGTAGACCTCCTGATTCTCATGTGCCTATCCGTTGGTGTCCTCGCCGCGAGAGTGAGCAACAGGTTACGCTGATGGCGTAGACTGGCTAACAGGCGGAAAGGTTTTTTTTTTTGGCCACTGACTTCGCCTGTAGCCAAGACAGGCTCAGTAGGACCTAGAGGTCTGAAGTTCTTCCCTAGAAGTCTTAAACTACTGTTGGTACCACGCAGGCGTAGTGATACATACCACTTCTTATGAGGTTCCGCATGTTTCGTCATTGGTGTTGGACTCTTAGTGGGTGCGGTTCCTCACCCAAGAAGGAACCTCTATGGAGTCGCTGTATGAGAGCAGTCACTTCTCGGAAAGTTGCCCTCAGATAACAAGAGGGAGCTAGATCCTTGGCACTTACCATTGGGCAAGGTCCATCGCTTGGCAAGTGGACTTGAAAACTGCTACTCACTTGTTAAGTTACTACAGGTCCCAGGGATATCGGCACTTCGCCCTCGTCAGTGCCCATAACGATATAATCTTAATGGATACCAGAGTAGTCCTAAAACTGATTTCATCGACTAAGATTTGTGAAACATTAATTTCGTCTACATCATTTAAGTATTCGTCAGCTCTGTTGTTTTAGTATTGCAGACTAGATTGTTAGAAGCACCATCATATTCTTGCTATTGTGCTTGTAAGTGTTGCACACTTGCTGTCAGCACCTACAATAGTAGAATCTCATTAACCCCCCGAGAACAAATAAATATAATTATGCATTAAGTACAGAATCTCTGTAAACCAACTACCGTAAGTAAGCTTTTTTAACAGTCTTAGTCTCATCCAGTTTTAGTTATAATACAGCCGGTTTTATAATGTTATCCTGTATAACGAGTCACTTTTTTTATCCATTAATAATATTAGTGTAATTGTAACTTCATTATTTTCTAATGAATATTCATTTATTCTAATTCATTGATTAATTCTATATATTCGTATATTTACGTATGTTTATTGTTATGAATAGAGATATTTAATGATTACTTACGGTTAAGGTTTTACATCTCTTCCAAGGTAGGCCTTTCCAAAATTATCAACTTCTGTACATAAATCTTGGGTCATGTGAGGGAAATCAAATCTACTGCTCTAACTGTAAGCTTGCCAATAAATCGCAATTAATATTATTATACCAACGATATGTAAACATTAAAATTGATTTGTCACATTGTCATGCTAAATAGTTTACAACAGGTTTTGAGGTGGGATAGGTTAATGAGGTGTAATGATATCTTAGACGATTCAAATTTACATTGAATTCAAGATAATACATTGATTTTTTTTTTTTTTAGGAATAAATAGAAAGAATTTCATTATGAATTCGACTAGCTGGAAGTGGAGTTGGCACAGGGACATGACATCTGGGGTATATAACAGCGGAAACAAGTGGAATGGCGATGACAGAGAAGCTGGTGATATCTATTTCAGAGAAGATCCTGCCCTGGGCAACTTTATTGACAAGTTCTTCAAACACTTTGAGCCATCAATTTCTGAAGATAAAGGGAAATATGAAGAAGATTTTCACCGTCGAGGCGAGATGTTTTTCTTTTTTACCAGATGGTTGGTGGCTCGGTATGGTATGGAACGCTACTCTAGGGATATGCCTCCTATTCCCTTCATTAACCTCAAAAAACCACTGGTAATTATATTCTCAAAAACTAAATTCTTCGATATGTCGGTAAAAAATAAGGAGACATATTTAAAACTTTGTTTTTTCTTTACATCGTTCTAGATTTACATCGTATTTGAGTACTCGTATATAAATATTACAGTTAAAAATCCGTTTAAAAACAGATTAACACAAATAAAACACGAAAACAATTACGCCCTCAAATCCCATTTTGGTTTAAACTTTCAGATTTTTTGGTATCTTTTTTATAATTTTTCCTAAATGTATGCCGTCCGGGGCATACTGCCCCCCAACCCCTTGCTACGCCACTGTGCTATCTGCATTTTACAGTGTGCTGCAAGTCTTCTTCATTGAACTTTTCAGTATGAATGAAGTAAGAACTTTTCAATTGAGGAGTACAGTGAAAGTACACATTGATTTCCTCAACTGAGTTATAAACTCTCAGCGAATCTCGACTCGTCCATGTACTAACATTGTTTGTCGATTATAAATGAAAATCAAAGACTCATTTGTTATAACTTTTTTGAGAAATCTATTTTATTTTTAATGGCCAACAAAATGTCAGTACATTTTTTTTGAGTGTTTTTTTTCTCGAACATGGTAATGTTCACCACTATTTTTGCAAACTCTTTTAGCATATTGAAAATATTATAGGCAAAGATATATTTCACTGTTTCAGCAATCATATACTTTACTTAAACCAAGGTTTGATTTTTCCTTAATACCGATATTTCTAACAGTCATCCTCAACACCTTTTCTGCAATCATTGAAGAAAACTGCATACAGGATGAACATTCATTGTCAAATACTTTATTTAATAACAAGTTTCTGTAAATAATACTGTATTAATACAGTTGCAGTTTCATGTGAAAAGTTCGTTCAATTCGTTGTTATATTAAAAAACTTGTACTTTTTTTGGGAAAACAGGAAATTAATATATGAATGAAAACCACTGAGGGAGAAAGACAACTGACAACTGACAACAGTCGGTTGCCGGGACGGTTTCCTGCCGTTGTGTTTCCGGCGTGTTTGGTCGCCCATTCTCTTTTCTCCTGAAGACGGATCATCCGAAAATTTGAGTTTGTAAGTGTGTCTCTTTCTCTGTGTGTTGCTTTTCTTCGTTTTTAACCTGATTTGCGTCCAGTTTGGATCGTTTTTTCGAATATTGAGTGAAATATATATATATATATATATATATATATATATATAAAACTTTAACACTAAGCAAAGAACACAGAAAGACACTACAGAACTCACAATTTCGACATCCGTCGTCGGGAAGAAGTGCGAAGTACTCGTGTTGAGAAACAAACTGCTACTTTATATAATATAGTAGCATATAGTATATCATATATATATATATATATATATATATATATATATATATATATATATATGTATATATGAGTTGGCTTTAGTCTTCCCAACGATCATTAAAAGGGTCGAGATGTTGAATGTTGTGAGTCCTAGTATATGTTTTCAATTGTGTTTCTTAAAGTTATCAAAGTGAATTGTTCGATCGTATCTGATTTCACTTGATTTTATATATATACATACATATATATATATATATATATATATATATATATATAAACTAGAATTTAAAAAGAACACATAGAAAGGAAATCACTGAACTCACTACTATATTTCAATGTCCTCGTCTTCAGGAAAAGAAGTGTATATATATATATAAACTAGAATTTTTAAACGAACACATAGAAAAGAAATCACTGAACTCGATGTCCTCGTCTTCAGGAAAAGATGTGTATATATGTATATATGATTCGTTGCGATGTTGACCAATGGAAGTGGGGTTTACAGGTCCATGCGTAAGGTCCCAGTTGCCCGCTGCTCAGCAGAAAGCCTCAGTCGTTCTGCCAATGTATATATATATATATATATATATATATATATATATATATATATACGCTTCATGGTAAATCAAAGACACAGAACAAAGGAACAAACACACTTACTGTCTCTAATTTTCGGTTGAACCGTCGTCAGGAGAGTTAATATAGAGACACCAAGCGCACTTGCGAAGCGACGGTTGGAGGCCAACAGTGTTATCACACGCGTGCCCGGTTCAAGTAAGATAAGAAAATTAACTGAGAATAAGCGAAGAGCTAAGAAATAGAAAGTGAAAATGAAGAAAATTAGGAAATATAAATAATAAAAGCTTAAAAGATAATAATGAAGAAAATTAAGAGGAAAATAACTGAAGCAAAAGAAAATCCAGGAATATAAATAATAAATACATAAATAATAATAATAATGAGGATGATTAGAATAAAGTTGTATAAATAATAATTTAAAATAAAAATAATGATAAAAAAAATTAATAATAAAAAATAGTCAAAGGTAAACTCTAACCTCTAAACTCTAATCTCTAACCATTTAGAACAGCCCTGTCTTTTTAAATAAAAACCTCGTTTATAACGCGCATTTAAAAACCCCTCTTCTTCCCCCTCTACCTCTAGCATCTTCCCCAAACCCCCTCGCCTGTCCTATAGACGTCCAATCACGTAGAAATCTGACCCTGCGAGCGATAGTCATTGCATTGTATAATTTTATTGTGATTTTTCTTATTAAGATATACAATGACTCGTATTGCCACTTGAATTTTACATCTAGTAAGTTACCTTTACTTTGCCTCAGTAAGTAAAATAAGTGAAAGGCCTCAGAGCATTTATTTCTATTGTTTTCCTTTTTACTTGTGGTTTCAACTTCACATATATGTACATTCAATGATCAAACCACAATAAGAAATGGGAAAACAAGACTAAGATCTTTCAACCGTAACAAGCGGTCTTCGTCAGAGTCAAAAACCCAACTGATTGTGGTTTGATCATTGATTGTTATTTCACGTGTTTATGTGAAATCTTTTTATATATGTACATATAATAGATGTATTCATTGATAGAGGTTTTGTCAATATTTTTTTTTCATCTTTGTAGGTTGGATACAATCCACAGGTCAGTGACAACCGAGGAAGAGCACTGAATGCCAGACCAGAAGGAATTCGTGCTGAACCACTCGATTACTTTGGCTACTACGGAAAAGATGACAGTGTTTATCAAGACGATATTGATAAAGGAGTTAGACATGGTGTAAGAATAGTCATTCAGTCGTCACTTAAAAAATAATTTCAATTTTTATAAATTTTTTGGTGTTATAACGTGTATAACACCAAGTTATACACGTTATTTTATATAGTACTAAAATATTAGAATAATGCGTTTCGAACACGCAGTTTTCTTTTTCAGGTTTAACGACTTGAGGAAGTAACAGATAACCTTTTCGCTACATGTTCTCATAATAAAATTTGTTTACGTAGATACTTTTTGCATGAATGCGAAGGATGAGTAATTAGAATATATTTACAACCAGGATGTAATATGTCAATTTTTTTTTCAGGTTGATAGCGATTTCTCTGAACTAGATGAAGAACGATGGGCACTTAAAACGTTGTCCAGTGGATTATTTGGGCTTAATTCTAAATGGAAAAAGGCTTTTTACCCACCTCTTTTTGAGTTGTTTATGAAAGCTGCTGATGAACTGTTTGATTCCTCTAATAACAGAGAGGTACATAGTTATTATATTGAAATGTCTATGTATGAATTACTTATCTGTCGATTTCAGTCGTTCACAACCTTATTTATCTCATATTTCCCTTCATCATATGTCAGAATGTCTTTCCATTTTGTCTTACATACACCAAAGAGTGAATTACAGACAAGTTTTATATGCTACTAAAATATTTTATTACGTCTAAAAAACAGAATACTACTCTCTTTTTTTTTTTTTAATTTCGTGAGATTGAATGATTTGGGACTCCAAAGAAAAATCTTAGGCTGTCAAATTTTCCAGATTTTTTCTAAATTCATCTGTTTGTAACATATATTATTTGTTTATTTTGATATCTTTTTAGGTCTATTTAAAACTATTACAGACTTCAACGACCATACGAGATGAAAACTTTCCATATAAACTCGTCGAATTGTTATAAATCGTATAGGTTTCGTTTATTGGTCGCACACGTTAAATATATAACGGGGCATATACATATCGACTTGCTGTGTACATATTCTTTATTTGCAATTTCGGTATATTTTAAACTGAAACTTGACCGGGAACATTTTTAGGTAAATGTAATCCTTGTTGTCCAAATTGGGTGTTATTTGGGTATTCTTTTTGCAAACAAAAACCCGAAGTGTGCACTGAATTGGGTCTGTGGGGAAGGAGGTATGGGGTACTCAGAATAGACGGGAATCACGGTCTAGAATTCTAGGCAAAGCTCTATATCCTTCTTATGGGTCATCAGACGACAACTCTGTGACGTTATAGTATTTTTTTATTAGAATATTGTCTAACATTAATTTATTTTGAACCAGATGGTTTAAGAGGTGGTAGTGAACGGTATGGTTGCAGCAGGCATTGAGTTTTATGTCATCCTGGGAACCTCAAAAACAGAAAAAAAAAATATAAAAATCCAATAGTTTGTCTGTACGAATTGTAATCACGATTCCCCTTTAGGTGGAAGTCCTTGTGGTGCAGAAATCCATATCTATAGGAAAGAGCGTTGTGTGTAAGTTCCTCGGTCTGTATATTTTACATACTAACATACATTCATGCAAATAGTATGATAATTTTAGTTCTGCTAAGATATAATTGCAATCAATACATCACCGAGTAATTACAATAACTTGCCCACTCTTGGGTTTAGACTGACGGTGGGTCTAAAAGCGTCCGTCGCCCTGCCCCCTTGGACTCATTGGATCTTGAGTATCAGTTTCTAGTACAGTCCTCAAGGATATATCAGTCAATACCTTCTGTTAGAGGTAAAAGTACTCAAGATCAGAAGGAAAACCGCGGAGACTGTTTACCTGCTGCATCCAGTTAAGAGGTTATCCTGAATGAATCCAAGACTCAGTCAAGTCTGCCCAACCTTGGACTTTTTCACCAAAACCACACCGAGGCCAGCATGCTATGAATGTATAGGGTCATACCCTGACCCGTGTTGCACGTCATATTTAGTATGCATCCCTTGATACACTCATAAGAGCTCTACTATTCCTACCAGTGTTGCACTCTTTTACAGTCCAATACAAATATATCGTTCATCCTTTTTCTAAAGTATATTTTTTTTATTTCAGCTTACAGTAGGACCCTTCGCTCACCTCTTCACTGCACCAAGAGACCCCTTATTCTGGACAATGCTGAACAGAATTAACATGTACTTTATCAAGCTGAATAATAACTTTGAACCTTACTTGGATGAAGTGGTAATGGGAATTCATTATTTTATTTCTTATCGAAAAAATACCCCCTAGCCCTTACAGGGATGAAGGGACTTTTATTAAGGAAAATTCTTTTTGGGAATACTGTTTAATTGTTTAGTATAAGGAAAAGAAACTCTAGATCTCCACACAATAGATTTTATCCAACCTCGGCGCGTTTCGAACACTATATACATATTTTTATATTTTCTATATATTCAGTAAAAATGATAGAAGAAATGCTACGTAATAAAGAAAGAACGCCTTTATTTAATGAGGTTGTCCCTCAAAGCAAATCGGATCCAGTTATGAAACACTGGACTTCACGACCATATGCAGGGAAGCCGTCTGTTAGTATTACCAGAACATTAAGAAAATTCAATTTTATGGTACAGCTTCAGATCTGTGGGAAAATTAAAAAAAAATTAATATTGTAATTTGGTTGTCATCCCATGTATACAAAACTGTCCTGTGGAGCATGCCCTTGTGTTTTACAGGCATGACTATCAGTTCATTCGAGAACATAATTTGAGGACACTTTAAAGAATTAGAGTTAAAACTAATAGTATTATAGTATGTTACCTACCTTCGATTTTGTTATCTACCATTTACAATATCATTTCAAAGTAAACAACGCAAAATCATCACAAGTTTGCTAAGAAGAAAAAAAAATATCCTTTAAATGTATTGATTTAGAATTTAGAAAATTCAACATTTACTGTGATTATACATCAAGCGCTACTCTGAACGTTATATAATACTTTGATATCAGATCTAACTTGCTGATTGTGATCTTGCCTAATGTAATCTGACCGCTTTTTCTGGAGGACTAGCAGGGGATTACGACATCAATCTTCTCTTCCTTTTTAACTTAAAACTGCACTGTTAGTCGGTACAAGTAGTTAGAAATTACCAGTGGTTATTCAGTGTCGTTTTTAATCTCGTTTTAGTCAGTTATTCAGTAATATTTTGAATGTATGGTTTCAGATATCATAATAGGTGTATGCATAATGTAATAATAGCATATTGTAGTAGAAAATCAAAGATAGGTAGCATACTATAATGGCACGAACTGATAATAATCAACTCCTCTCACACTTGTGAAACGTTTAATCTCAGAAAAATATAGTTTTGATTTAACAAAAGACATTGATAATTATTCATTTCATTAGCATTGGAGCCTTTGGAAATTGACAAATGAATACATCTTAATTCTTCCCTATGTTTAAATGAACAATTCCCCGGATGATCTAAATCAGGAGTGTCAAAGTCAAAATGGACAGAGAGCCACAAGTCCTAAAAAATGTAGCAACAAGCCGAGGGCCGGACTGATAAAATGTTTATTGAATTTTTTTAAAATGATCACATATAGTGTAGTGAACGAAATTGAACCTACTGAAACCCTCTAACAAATATATTGCAATATGATGGGATAAATGAAGCAATATTTTCTTATGGCTTTGTCAGTCATTTTTAATTTTGAACAGCACAAAAGACAAATTTTCTTTATATATAAATCCCCATAACATGAACATTAAATGTTTGAAGCGGTATTATTCAAGGCAGCATCAGTATATTTTCTCATTTAGACATACAGGTTTTACAGCTAGCTCCGTGAACATGTACTTCGACTCCCACCTTGTTTGAAACCACCGGTTCTCAGTGCCCGCCTTCCGTTTTGCCATTTTTGAAGGGTATCTGAAAGTTAACTTTTGCTATTATGCTAATGACTGCTGATAAATTATGAAATGAAGCCACGCTCGCTGCGTCGCCTTTGCATTGTAGGAAATGTAGTATTGGTGCATGTAAAATTTCTGCAGCCTGCGGGTCGATTTTAATAATAAACTAATATCATCCTGCGGGCCATAGAAAACCCTCTCGCGGGCCTTGACTCTGACATATGGGCTCTAAGTTTTTAAAATAGTTGAGATGCTGTTGGTGTGAAGTTTGGTTTCTTTCAAGTTTATATTAGTATAGCGTCTTATTTCAATGTATTACCGTTTTGTACAAATACCTGCCTGGTTCAATCGCATTCCTTCTACCTTTCTCATATTTCCCTTTTTTTCCTTAGTGTTCTTTGATTCCTCGAAAAATCAACAGTTACTCTGAACTTCCTAGAGTAAAGATTCCACTAACAACAATATTATCTGCTAAAACAAAATTAACTTTATATAAAAATTAAATAATGCTATATAATAATAAATAGTACCCATACAAACATTTCATCTTTATAGTTGCGATAAAGTACTTTAAACCTCAAAGGATAAAGTATTGTATCCTTTGGGATACAAGAAAATTACTTCGTGAACATATCCATAATTCCTAATGGGGAATTATTTCTAAATTATTGATAACTTTGCTATTTATTCTAATACTGGTGAGAAATTCACATATGAATTAAGTGATTCTCATTATTTTATCTTTACGATACCATCTTTAATTTGATGTAGGATGGCATACAGACGAAACTTAGGCTTGGTGTTGACACGCTGTGTCCCTGGCCGGAAATCATGAAAGAAATAAAAATATATCGTAAAATTCTTATGTGGTCGAAATAACGATAGAAGAGATAAGTACCACACTGACGGTAACTATATTTATGATTGATATGGTGTAACATATAGAATGGATAAATTCCCATAAGTAAACTGTATCCTTCCATTGATAGAATATACTGCAACCAGTGTAAGAAATATTTTAAAGTCACTAATACAGTAATGTAATGTATATTCTACATATATTATTTTCATCGTAATTTTCAAAATGATTCTTGAAAAATTATAATCAAGCAATTGTTAATAAGTTATATGTTAATTTATGTTAATAATATGTTAACTGTAAATGCTTGGAGTAAATGGATAAATCAGTCTTCATGCACAAAAAACAAGCCTTTTATTTTACGCGTTTCGAACACTTCGTGTCCATCGTCAGGTAAACTTATATAATACAAATTACAAATTAAAGTTACAAAAGTAACCGAAATTATATACAATAAAATAAAAAAGGAAATTCTGGTTTTTTGTAACCTTAATTTGTGATTTGCATCGTAGAAGTTTACCTTACGATGAACACGAAACAATAAAAAGGTTTCTTTTTTGTGTTTGGAGACATTGATTTATCTATTTCCGTAGTGTGAGTAAATATCACACAATTACGGTTTGCACAACTAATGAGTTAACATGTAGGGTATAACAAATTTTTTAAGTCAAAATCATTGTGCATTTTAAATTTTCGATTTTTGTAGTTTTAATTAATTTCTGTTATGTTTAATATTCTTGTTATAATATAAAAATAATTACTCTTGTGCAATATGACTCCAATTTGTGTAGTTCTTTGTTTTCAAATGCTTAGTATTGTTATGTGATAAGGCTATTCTATCCATACAAGTGTCAGATATCTAATCTTATCTTATCTCCCTTTGTTTTTTGTATGACCTTGTAAGGATTAGTTACTTATCTGCCTTTTCCCTGCCTTTTCCCTCCTCGACATTAGTTATTAATACTTCAGTAACCTAGTAACCTTTGAGGAGGTCTTAGATCTTTATAGTATGAGTATTAGCCAACAAAGGCTAGACCTTCAGGAAGGTAATTAATAGGCTACCTTCAGATAATAAACTTCATTTTCTGATGCCGTGTGTCCATTGTATACTGAAAGTTTAAATGCGGCATTTCTGGCTTGGACAAATGTTGTTTCTATCAAAGCAACGAGGAAAGATTGATTTAGAATTATC
Source organism: Hermatobates lingyangjiaoensis (assembly GCA_026182355.1). Taxonomy (NCBI): domain Eukaryota; kingdom Metazoa; phylum Arthropoda; class Insecta; order Hemiptera; family Hermatobatidae; genus Hermatobates; species Hermatobates lingyangjiaoensis. The sequence continues at coordinate 236,809 of JAPFBL010000290.1, read as the reverse complement.
AATTCTTGGACTGGCTCATAATTGTGGATTATAAAGTATCTCTCCACGTAACGAAGTTTTATTGATAAAACAATGTGTTTCAAACAAATGTATTCTTTGGGTGAATTTTATTTGTCAATAAAACTTGTTATGTAGAGACTTCCATCAATATTTTCAAATATTGAATGAATGAACTGATTATTCATTCTGTTTTTTGAATTGGTCCACTATTTTTACAATATATTTCATGGCATGATCCTTCTACGCCTTTTACGCAAACATCTTCCTTCCTTAGATGGTCAGAGGCTAAACGCTGCTTCTACTCACAGGAAGTCTATTTATTATAAATATTTTTAACATTAATTTTGAAATATGTTTTGGTCAGTCACCATATCTCACTCGTTCGTCTGCATCTGCATTAGAAGCAGTAGAGTGGGTTTATGGTTGCTTGGTATAATTAAACTCTGGAGGGACTAAACTCCGTCTGTTTCAATAACTACTATTATGTTATTTAAATATTTTGTATCGTTGCAGTTGCAATATCCAGGAATAAAGATATCCAACTTCAAGATAGATCCTCTTGTTACTTTCTCTACGAGAAAGGAGTTTGAGATAACAAATGGAATTCCCATGAAGGAGCGAAGTGAAAGGATTGAGACTAAGTACACTGTGTCTAACTACCGCCTGGACCACAAGCCCTTTACTTTGAAGTTTAAAGTGACAAGTGACTCTGAGAGAGAAGTTGTGGTCAGAATATACTTAGGTCCAGTGTACGATGCAGAGATGAGACGGCTTTCTTTGGACCAGTCTCGCCACCTCTACTATCCTCTCTATCAGGCCCCCATTGATCGTAATGCACACAAAATATTATTATTCATATCACACAGGGTTTTGGAGTTTATCAAAAGACCGCCTAAAAATAGAATATAAGGTTCAATTACTTAGTTTCCAGTTTAATATTTGAAATACTATTTAAAAAAAAAAAAATGGCAGCAAATCCTTGAAAATAGATTTCAAGTCATGTTTTCTAGCTCCGAAATCCTGATATAAAGACTAATATTTCAATTAATATGCATAGTTTGACTTTGATTATAGAAAAGTGAAGCTGTTAACAATATATCAAAAAATAATACTCTACTAGTTTTTAAATACTGATCAATTAAAAAATTTAAAAAAATTATTTTTTTTTAGAAGAGCGATTAACAGTAAGAATAGGGGTTGAAAGATTAAATTTCTTGGAATAATGGTTTACAAATTCACGTCACATAAATGGAACTTGTGTTTCTTGCTCTTCTAACATCGCTAAGTGTGGTTTTTTTTTGAATTGACATTATTTTAGTTAAAAAGTGTTGTATTTCTCATCTGATATATTCTATATCGGAAATCCTTCAGTCTGTTAACCCAAGTTGATTAAAGTAAAAATCATTGACGAGTGTTTTGTCATCGTGCATAGAGCCGGACAGACGGCTTTACGACCTCCCAATGGTACACTATATTTCTAATACTTCAGGCAAAAAAATCTAGATCTTGTCCAAGAAACGAGCGGGAGGCTCATCTTTTCTACTAACTGCAAACACGTTACCATTTAATCATATCCCCTCCTCCATAGACATATATATATATATATATATATATGTATAATACTTCCCTTAACTTTAATTAAAAACTTACCTCATATCTCCATAATATTTCTAATTTATAAAAAAAATTATTTTTTAGATAATTAATTTTAAATAATTCCTATTTTGATTTCGAGTCTATCTTGAGGGATATCCATGGAAACTAGAAAATGATATTTTATGGAATTTTGGAACAATAATTAAATAGATATTTAGAAGAAGAGTTTATGTTGGTTTCAGAGATTTTATAGGGTATCAATTAAAAATTCACACATTGAATACAGTGTCCAGTAGAAAATGATAAGAGCAAAGTCTTAACTGAAAATATGACAAAGGGCCTAGGCATATGAGAAACAACTTGTTCAACATTTCATAGATCGTGTCTTTTTCTTGTAAACGACTTTTAAAAATCATGTCCAACCATTTTTAAATTATTTTTATATTCCATTGTTTTAAATAAAATTGTAATATTTTTAGCTTGAAATAAATAAAAGTAAAAAAAAATATATTAAAAGAGTAATTGATGATAGTAAAATTTGTTTTAAATTTTTTGATTGTTAACCAGCCTGACTTTCTAATTTTTTTTCAGTTGACGAAGGTGAAAACGACCTTTCCTTGGAGTCTTCGGACGTTCAACTATACGGAGAGACAATCGGTTTCAGAAAATTGTATGAAAAAGTGAACAAGTCAATAGACACTAGCGTCCCTTTTAGTTACGAACTGGTAAATAAATAAATATGGAGCATATTAAGCATAATTGCATTTTACTGATTCTTTAGTTAATTAGCTAAGATTAAAATTCAGTTTTTTGAACTGATAATACAAATTTCAAGAATAGCATAATTACTACTTTTGTAGCGGTTATTTTTCGAGTTATCCAGAGTTATAAATGTTTAACAAACCAAAACAAATAACTTCAACATATTCAGAACAATGTTTTAAAAAGTATTTTTTTTTACATTTTGTTTGAATGAAAGAACTTAATTTTTTTTATTAATATTTTAAATATTTAGATTATTATTTCAAAAAAAGCATTCTAATGAAATTCTTGTATCTTGTCTTTCTATAAATTAAGTTTAAAGTGAAATAAGATCATGTATATAAAAAATAACTGTCAAATTGAGGCAGTCGAAGACTTTGTTGTGATTTTAAAGTTTATTGGTTTATGAGTTAAAACTTATAAATCATTGTTGTTTGTAGTTTGACGATGGATGTAAATTCCCTGCCAATTTAATGCTACCTCACGGAAGTCCGACTGGTATTAAATATAAATTGTTCGTTATGGTCATTCCATCTGGAAGGGTTGGAGATAGCAGACTGTTCGGTTCCTGTGGTTTTACCTATTTCATGGATAGATATTCTTTTGGATTTCCCTTCGACAGAAGAATTCCAGATGAGAGCCTCTTCAATGCACCCAATATACTTTTCCAGGATGTCAAGATATTTCATAGAGAATCACAAGATGGAAATAAAGTATAATTATTGAATTATTTTTTTTATTGATCTTTTTTTTAATATAAAATATTGTTTATTATTTTATATACAATTTTGTACACATACTATAATTTGGATTGGCGCATTTTACTTCCTTGAGATAAAGTTGAATTAAGCTTAAAGTACTGCATTTTTTTTTCAGTGATTTTAATGTTTTGTGAATATCTTTTCAAAGAACGTAATTTTTTTTCACGTTAATCTGCTTTCAGTTTAGATATACTTAATTAATCAAACGAGATGGACTTTATGAATTTCCATTTTAAGTAAAACGTTAGTTATGACGGTCTGATTTACAATTTGAAGAATGCACAGCTCCTCTCAGTATCAAATTTAACTCCACATACTTAAAAACTGGTAAAATCAAAGCAACCTCAAAATTTTCATTAGAACGTTAAGTTGATCAGCTTTATCAAGTATTTCTTATTTATTTTCTTTAATTTAATATTACTAACATATAACAATTATATATACATACACTTTTTCTTCTTCACAGAATTTGGTGAGGGTTAATATTTAGAATCACCTTTTCGCCAACGTTTCGTCTTTATTTTAAGACATCCTCAGGGCTATAAAACAAGTTGGTTCGGTATTAGAAAGCTAGCCTTGATTTATAGCCCTGAGGATGTCTTATAATAAAGACGAAACGTTGGCGAAAAGGTGATTCTAAATATTAACCCTGACCAAATTTCGAGAAGAAGAAAAAGTGTTTATTAGTAATTGTGGTCAAGAAAACAATACCTTAATAATATATATATATATATATATATATATATATATATATATATATATATATATAACACATTAAAAGAAACAGTCCAGCGGACTTATATTAGAAGGCAGTCACCGCCCTGCCTTCCTGCGGGTCTCTTCGCTCTTCACACCTCCTGATGACGACGATGGTCGAAATATCGATGTGAGTTATGTCTGTGTCTTTCTGTGTGTTTCTTTCGTTTTGAATTTATTTTATATATATATATATATATATATATATATATATATCTTTAAATTACACAAAACACGACACAGAAAAAATAGTAAAAAGCATTCTTACTAAATTCTCAATATTTCGAACTGTTGTTCGTATGTAGATTAGAGGACGGATCTCCCCCCGTCGAAGGACGGAGCGCGAATGAAGCAATGAAGAGTCGACCAATGAGGGCAGCACTAGCATAAAAAAGGGAACTAGGCACTAAAGGTCGGAGAACGGAAAGGACAATGCCAAAGTCTAATTCAGATACAATAAATAAAATTTAAAAAATTAATTAAAATGAATTAAATTTTAATGAATTAAAAAGCGTCAACATGAACAAAAATTATAGATTAATCAGTTTCGATGTGAAGTCTCTTTTTACGAATGTACCTGTAACTGATCTGTTGAGCTTACTCCAGGAGGAATTAATTAATTATTCCCTTCCTCTTCCATCTACCACTATAATAGAGTTAATTAAGTTATGTGTGGTAGATTGTCATTTTCAATTTGAAAATAATTATTATATACAAAAATTTGGTCTTGCTATGGGTAACTGTTTATCCCCCCTCCTAAGTAATTTATATATGGAGTTTTTTGAGAGTAAAATGTTAAGCTCAATTTTGCCCAAAAATGTTAAATGGTATACATATGTTGACGATATTCTTTGCATTTGTCCCAATTCTTTAAATAAAGTTGATTTCCTAACAAAATTGAATTCATTAGTGCCGACAATCAAATTCACAATGGAAGAAGAAATAAGTGGTAATTTGCCCTTCTTAGATGTCCTGATCCATAGGTTACCTAATGAGTTACGCTTTAGTGTATATAGAAAACCTACGAATGCACTTGCATACGTTCATTTTTATTCATCGCATCCAAAAAATGTTAAAATTTCTGTTTTTAGAAATATGTTTTTGAGAGCTTTAAGAGTTTCCTCTCCTGAATTCCTTAATGAAGAGATTAATAACATTAGCTCAATTGCCCTTTCATTAAAATACCCCTCTTCTTATATCGATTTAGCTTTGAAGGGTGCTAAAAAAACTTTCTCTAATACTTCAAAAGAGCTCCTTTTATTATCAAATTCTATAGTTTTGCCATACCACGAATCATTGGACCCCCTTCCAAGATTAGCCAAACAACTTGATTTTAATATAGTGTTTTCTAATCGTAATAACGTGGGTAATATGTTAATAAAAAACTCTCCAAGCGAATTGGAGTCCGCTGGTATTTATAAAATTCCGTGCAAAAATTGCCATAAAATTTATATTGGTCAAACTGGTAAATCATTAAAGACACGTGTAAAACAACACCAATATAACGTAAGTAGACAGGAAAAAAGTAGTGCCTTATTCTTGCATATAAAAAATGAAAATCATCATATTGATTGGACAGGAGCTAAATTTATTACCTATGAAAAATCAATGTTGTTAAGAAATATTATTTAATCGTCTCTAATTAAATTTAATAGATCTAATATTATAAACATTAGTAACGGTCTCTTCAAACTTGATACTTTCGTCACGAGGGCAATAGCCTCTTCAAAGAGGGTTGACAGCTAGCGGATAGTTTTTTACTTTTTCTTACTGTACTCCTTTGTTTCCCCAAACATCCCTTTCTGGACATTAGTCCTTTCCTGTGCTTTCACCCTTTTAAAATACCACTTCCCTCCCACTCTTCTCAACTCCTCACCAGATGTTTTCTGCATCTAGTGTTCAGTTGGGTTTTTGACTCTGACGAAGACCGCTTGTTACGGTTGAAAGATCTTAGTCTTGTTTTCCCATTCTTATTGTGGTTTAATCATTGACATATATATATATATATATATTGTTAAATAACAGAGCAGATTCTGCATTCACGATTTTTTTCAGCAATTGTTCTTTTTTTCTAATCACTTTTCTATGCTGCAAATGCAATGGAGATAATGAATTTCCCAAGGACATACTGGAGGCAATAACACAGTCCAATAACTGATAACATATATTAAGGACTAACCATTACTAAATTATAAAAGAAAACACAAACTTTCGACCTCGTAGGTCATCTTCAGGCCGAAGAAAGTAAAAACAAATAAATAACAACACAAAACTACACTAAAGAGAAAATAGAATATGACTAGAAATATATTACATGCAGTTCGCTGCACATGGAGATAACAATTGATAGAGATAACGTCAGACTAGCGTCCTAGCGTACGGGAGGTACACGTGTTGCGAACTGCCTGTAATATATATAGTAATATATATATATATATATATATATATTATATTCTATATATATTCAGTTGGGTTTTTGACTCTGACGAAGACCGCTTGTTACGGTTGAAAGATCTTAGTCTTGTTTTCCCATTTCTTATTGTGGTTTGATCATATATATATATATATATATTTGTAAATTTAGGGAGCAATCCATCTTTTATGCATGTTTTGTTGAACGACCTTTGTACTGTTGCATGAATCAATTTCATAGTCGATCTTTCAAGTTTTCTCACCTTTGATTTAAATCTTTCTGGTATTAAATACACCAGTTCTCCAAAAGATTTATTTGGGCTCCTGCTAACAGATGCATTGTGAGTCTTCTTGAAATTGTTGTTGTTGTTATCAATATAATTGTTTAATAGGAAACTGCGAGATCCTAAAATCAAAATACATTGGTTCAACAACAACAACAATTTCAAGAAGACTCACAATGCATCTGTTAGCAGGAGCCCCAAAAGAACATACCATAAATGAACATAAAATCAAATTGACTCGAGAAATGCTAGTGAAAAACACAGAAGTTTTATACCATGAAAATGATCATAATAGACTACAAATTGCTGAAGCACTTAAGATAATAGAACTGAAACCAAATATGAACAACCAAACCACAGGTTTCAACAGGACGTTAAAACTATATTCTAAAACGACGCAAGAACACGAATCAAGATTGAAAGCCCAACAGATGGAACCTAGAGGCATTTTATGAAGTTAATAGGTACACCTGATTATGACAGGTGGCAAAAACTGCTTTAAGCAAATGTTTATTTTGGTGATAGAATTATTTCTTGATGTTTTTGAAAATTATTGTGTTAATTTAGGAAATGTATAGTATAGTGTATATAGTTGTGATTAGTAGGAATAAGTTTTTGTAAATATGTTTAACTCTGAAGATGGTCTAGGAGACCGAAACATGTCAGTATTGAAAAATAAATCTTTTGGAGAACTGGTGTATTTAATACCAGAAAGATTTAAATCAAAGGTGAGAAAACTTGAAAGATCGACTATGAAATTGATTCATGCAACAGTACAAAGGTCGTTCAACAAAACATATATATATATATATATATATATATATATATATATATATATATATATATGAATCTTGTTAAAAGTGTCGAAGGTGGAAGCAAAACAAAATAAAATTTTAATTTATATATATATATATATAATATATAAAATATATTTATATAATATATAAATGCAATTATATAAAAAACTAATTGCACTTTTATGTTTGTTTGATTTTTGAATGATTGTATCATTTCTTATATTTCCTCTGTTGTTGTAGGCTTATGAAAAAGGTTTTAAATAAAAACCGAAACGTTGGCAATGAGAGTTTAATTTGAACCTGAAGAACTGACTGAGTCCCGATAAACTTTAGTTTTGTATATATATAACAATTTTATATATAGAAGAGAAGTAGGCGTTGGGTTTCAAGAGATTTATGGGGCATCTGTAACCCTATACTAAAAATTTGGTGCATGCTATCTATGTAAAAGGTTGGCCATCCCTGCTTTAAAACCTCTGACGATCAATGCAACCAAAAACCATTTAACCATAGAAAATACACCAATTGTGAACCCTGTGGGCACCCACGATCTACACTCTTACACACTGTGACCTTCCTAAAAAGAGAGAGAATCTCTAGTCAAGTAACTGCAATACAATAATATTGTTACAGACTTACGAAAGCGAAAAAACTCTATCAATAGTTTACACTGTGGAAAACGTTTGACAAAACATTGCCTTCAGTGAATAAATTCGATCAAATTGAAAAGTGTTACACAACACTCATATCGAGGTAGTACATACTGCTGGAAACAATTATTTTCATGTTTTTACAAAAACAAAACACTAAAACAAATTGCCATTTGATTGACACCCACGTAATAAAGACAGAGCAATAATTGAAGGTATTAAAGATATCATAGAAAGAAGACTGTCAATAATCCCATTGAGTTAGTAAATTTCATTTTCTATTATTTTCTATTTCCTTTATTGTTTGTTAATAAATCTGAAGTAACCCACACTCAACTTTACCAGAAGTAAATATAATATTAAACTCGTTAACGATCAATTTTTTGTTTTCTTTTATTGAAGGTCTCATATTACTAGAGAATGGATCATTTTATAATCCTTATCTCTTGCTATCGTGTAAATATCAACTTCTTGATAATGAAGTATGGAACTTATAGATAAACAAATGAATGATATTATCTTTTTTATTGTGGCTGTATCCATTTTATCACTTGTAAAAAACTTTCAATCATTGATGTAGAACAGTCTGTCTCTGCCGCTCTATTATCATTGTTAAAGTAACATCTGTAGTTTAATCGGGCTCTACTGCACCGAGTCCTACTATCCTTTGTTTTGTCGTCTCCAAATCAACTTTAGATTTTAAGTTCTTTAATGAACTTTATAATTATCCTTAAAAAAGTATCTCTCATTTTTATTGGTTTTGGGTATAATTTGCATTGGACAAACACTTACCGATAAACAGATATTATCGAAGAAATATCAAACAAGTACTTTGGAAAACCTCAAAAGATGTAAAATCCTCGAGATCGAATTTTTTCATGATGCTTTACTTATAGTAAAGTTAAAAATCATTCTATCTCCAGGTATGGATAAAGTATGCATTTAACTGCTTTTGTTGTGGCATAAAATAGGTAATTTTATAATTTGGCTGTTTAGGGAAAAGGTCTACCCTACCCTGTACAATAAACTACCCTGATTCAAACACTAGATGAGACAGTGGGGTAGCAAAATAGAAAACAATTAAAATCATAAAAAGCTAACGAAAAATTTGTAATTTTATACTAAAATGAGTGTTTAAGGTTGAATTTTTTTTATGTTTTATTTGTATAACTAGCAAACGTACCCGTCTTTAACGGAGTCACAAATTCGATTATACTCGTACATGGTATTCCAAAATATCACTAGAAATTATAGAATGGTAGAAAATATCGTTATTAGTACAATGTTAAGCAAATGCCTCTGTATACACCACATAGGCTGTCTGTCCTTCAGGTTCATGAAAGAACAAAGAGTTGGAACCTCTGACTTCTGGGCAAGCAAACTATGGGCAAAGTTGACCATATCAGATAAACTTGGTCTCACTCACTTCAATTTAAGCGGTAGATATAGCTTCCCCTTGGGACTTAGTTACCGTCTTTTAAAAACAGACACTGACAGGATATTGCAATCGTTTGAATGGAAACGGATAGTGGCTCAGAATCAATGGTACGCGTGGTATACACAAAGACTCCCCAGTACCATACCCAGTCATGATGTCAGTGCACGAACTCAGAGTTGTGTCCCGTTGCACATTTTTGGGCACTCAAGTTTCGTAACATGAAATTTGTTGCTGCTACTAAATATCAGGATGATTGGTGCTCCTACTTTAATTTTTTACACAAGAGCAGGCAGTCCAGGAGCAGTCACGGAGACAATAAATTCGGTTGGATAATGAACTGCTTGCTCATAATCACTCTCTTTACTGACTTGATAGTTCTTTCTTCGGCTTGATATAGCGTAAGAATTGTTTGTTGATTTTTCCTGCCTGTTCATTAGTAAGGGTTGAGAATCACCCGTTCACAAAGCTATTTATTCTGAATAGATAGTACATCTTGAATATATGCAAATGAAATTAAAATAAAAAATATCTACTTGCTACACCTGTATATTTTCAAAATAAACATGTCCCTGAAGTTAGCAAAATACAGCTTAAAGGTTCATAACTTCGGTTCTACGCTGAATTTTTTAACCATTCAGAGCCTATATTTTAAGTTAAACATACACAGATCTACTGTCAAAGTTTCACTAGTTTTTTTTTGTAAAAAAGTAGTTATCATTAGTTAACGTTATCAGTTAACGTTCCATAACATGGACGTTAACCATGTCTCATGGTGGCTGAGTTTACTTGTGACAAACGTTTTTGCTAAAACATCCATAACTTCACTTCTACGTTGAATTTCCAATCAAGTCAGAGCCTATATTTTAAGTTAGACATACACAAATCTACTGTCAAAGTTTCAGCTTGCTATGTCTTATGGTGGCTTAGTTTACTTGTGACAAAATTTTGCGGACAGACCGACAGAAATTTTTCTAAAGGTGGATTCGGTTTCTGTAATGTATGAAACGAAAAGAAAACTTGAACTGAATTCTAAGCAATGTACAGACAAAATCATTCTTTTATTTATATAGATATTATTTTTAATCGAGTGCAATATTTGCAAATTAAAAATAAATTTATTTTAAATTATTCAAAACTATTTTTTTTTAAAGTGTTTGAAAGTTTATTATATTTGTTTACTTATCCAGTTAATTGAATTAAAAATCTTTGGTTTTCTTTGATGATGTCTGTATATGTATACGAGTATGAATACTGTAATAATGTGAAAGTCTGGGACTAAAAACAGCAGTCTAAAATTAGATCCTTGATTGTAATTCCATGAAAAAAATATTTTGAAGAGTCATTAATCTTGAAGGTTAACGAATTGTCAACGGCCAGCGATTGGGGGGGGGGGGGGGCAAATCCGCCCCGGGTGGCAAAAATAGTTGTTACGTCACTAAGATGAGACCAAGAATAATGAGACGAAAATTATAACGTTAATAACATTTCGAGAAGCAAAATTACTTTAACTTTGCAACAAACTTATTTAGTTCTATTATTTCCAAAAAAAAAAAAAATCCTTGAACTCGAACTATTTGAAATTAATTTATTGTCTTAAAGCAGATATTATTGGAATGTCAAGGTTAGATTAAACATCACGTCATGCGTTACTCTAAACTCTAAACTATAATAATGTTTTATCTTTTCAAATACTGTAAAATTTAAACTTAAATATCTTGAAAGGTATAGAAGGTATAACAATACCAGTATCAATTTCTGTTTTTAATAGATATCAATAAGACATGATGGAGAAAGATAAATAGGAGAAGCCTAGATAAAAGGTCACCGGTGATAACTGTGTGGATAGAGCATATAGATGAAAATTACACTTTGACAGTCAGTTGAAACTGGTCAGTATACCAGAAAAAAACATCTTGCAATGAAGCTTTGCCTGCTGGCGATTCTGACGATTGGGCTGGCATCAGCATTTCCTTCCATGAGGAAACAAGGTTAGGCTATATATATATACATCTAATTACTTGTAATCAGCGATATTATTATGTTAATAATAATCTGTTTAATTACTAAAATGAATATAGAATACTTTAATGAGCTAAACATCCCGTAATACATATACTAACATGGAGTTCATTACTGAAAAGTAAAATGTTAACTTCCAAAGTCAGATGGGAGCAAAACCGGTTAGAAAAGGAATGAAAACTGTTCCGTATACTTTTTCATTACGTACTTTGATTTTAAATAACTATGTTATTTTAATTTAATTATCGAGGCTGATACAAATATCTTTTGATTTAGCATGTGAATATTATGAATACGAAATTCCATTTCAGAAACACTATTTATTTAGAGAAAATCTACATCATAATTCAGTTCCCTAATAAACTAATACAATTAGCAATATATTTCAGTCATTCATGGATCCGAAACATAATTACAATTAAAACAAAATTATGCACAATAATTATAATTAATAAGTATTAATTTCCATCAAATTACGCAATAAGAATTTATAGTGTTTGTTTTCCAACGCCCACACTTATGAGGCTTTCACCTTTTAGTGCTGTTATGGGGGCGGAAATTGTGGATCATTTATTATTTGGCACCCAATTTTTAATAAAAATTTTAAAAATAAATTTTTTTAAAAAATTTAATGGGTGAGCCACATTATCTGTTTATTCTACCATACATTAAGAGTCCTACATTTTGACTAACTGAAGTGTATTTAGAGTAGGGATGAGCTTTAACGTTTACCTGACATCGTACAGGCTCTGAGGTATGACGTACTCAGACTTATTCACCTCCCGCGTGAATTAATGGAGGGCCAGGTGAGGATCGAACCCTGGACATACCTGTTCAGAGGTGAGTATGTTAAACAATCAACAAATCTGGCTCTCCAGAACTAATGGTACATCTAATAAGTTCATTATAATTTTGATCGTAAACTTATATATAATCAGTAAGATTTTTAGCATGGGTTTCACAAATCAATAATAATACGTATTTCCTATGAAATAACGAAATTATTATATATTTCCTAATTCAAAATATCTTAAATTTACTACAACCGTATACAATCTATATAACTTTAAATTTATATAGATAATGAACATAGATAATCTCTATAATGAAACCAAAATGAATATACTGGTTAACCAAAATTCAATTAACGAGTGACAAACCGAATTTTATTAAGTAATATTTAATTACTGTTTGTTTACATAGATCATGATGTTTAGTAAATAGCTGTAAATTTGCACTTTATCTAGTTTGTCTAACATTGGATGTAGGAAGAAGATAATCAAATAGATGACGAAAATATATTGCTGATTCTATTAGTTTACATTAAAATTATACATATAATTGAAAATGACACCAAACTTAGCTGATACCTGTTTCCTAACAAGCATCTCAATTTTTCTAAATAACACTCTCGTTATTTCTTCTACACAGTAACTACTGTTACTTCGTCTAGATCAGAGGGCATTCGGTATCTCAGTTGTGTGGTGAAAATTTTTAAATTAAATGGGGTGATACCAGCTATATATAACATATACTGCTAATAGTAAGACAGTGGTTCTTATCCTTGTGGAGGTACCGAACCCCACCAGTTTCATATGCGCATTAACCGAATTCTTCTTTAGTAAAAAGATTTTTTTCAAATTCAAGTCATAGGTGCACAAAATTAACCATGCGTGAATATCTCCTTCTTCAAAGGACAAAACCAACACAGTATATGAACCCACAATAAATTACATACCTGCAAGTCAGTATGACTTCTGCTGTTGACCTCCGTGGCGGAGGCTCTACCGAACCTCAGACCGACTCATCGAAGCCAGGTTAAGAACCACTATATTCTAAGAGTCATATTTCTTTGAACTCGACGTAATTATAGTTCCACACATTATTCATTCGTTCTTTCTTCTGACAAATATTTCAATATTATCAAATTTCCTTAGGTACACCCCGTAAAATATAATTTCTCATCTGTTCTAATTTTTTTCTTCGTTTAATTAATAAACTAAGACTAATTGTATGAAAAGAAAATTAAAATATATATACAACTTTTGACCCTTTATTATGACCAAGGATTAATACTAGAGAAAAAAAATTCAACTATTTGCTTTTATGATATTCATTTTAAACAAAAACAGAATTTATATTACCATATTTTCTTGTTCTTCAGCCGATGCTGAGTTCCTTGAAAAACAGAAGAAGGTCCTTGAGATTTTCGTTGGTTTGGGAGTTGATGTCGATGAACATGAACCCAAGGACTTCACCTTTGAAGATGCCAAATACTATACGGTAATTTGTTAAAAGGCAATCTTTTAGATTTATGCAATCATTTGTGTTGAATTTGTGTTTCAAATTGAGTTGGGTTCGTTTTTGTTCTACAAATATATAAGAAAAAAAACACAAAATATATCTTAAAACTTGAGATTATTGTTTTGAATTCAGAAACCAGAGTATGCGGAGGAGTTTATGAAGGCGTACCACAAGGGGTATCTCAATAGAGACGGAGTATTCACCCTTCAATGTAACAGAACTAGACATGACACTTTCCTCCTGTTTGATCTCTTCTTCTTTGCCAAGGACTTCGATACTTTCTATCAGGTAAAAAAATAAACGAAACTGAAGGAAATATTTTAATTAATTTCCCTCTAATATTAAAAGTGGTTAATTTCAGATCGCAGAATGGGCTAAGAATGAAATGAACCCAGAACAGTTTGCATTTGCCTTTTCTCTAGCTGTCAGCCATAGACCCGACTGCCATGGAATCATTTTGCCACCTCTTTATGAGATCTTCCCAACATTCTTTGTTCCAGAGGAAGTCATGACTAAAGCCAAACACGCAAAGCTTCACGGTAATATATATAATTTCCATCGAAACATAGTAATGTATTTAAAAGAAAATTTGAAATAAAAACGTTTGTTTTAGACGTTAAATACAGAAAATTTGAATTTAATAACACTGGATGGGAATGGAGCTGGCACAAGGATATGACTTCAGGAATATTCAAATCGGGTAATAAGTGGAACGGAGATGACAGAGAAGTCCGGATGTCGTATTTCAGAGAAGATGCCGATTTGAACAGCTGGTATGCATACAACATCATCTTCTTCATGCCATTCTTGAACCCAGAAAAATACAACATCAAGTTCGAACGTCGAGGTGAATACTTATTTTCTTCCTTCAAGTGGATACTTAACAAGTACAACCTGGAAAGAGATACCAATAACCTTCCAGCAGTTGAACCCTTCGACTTCGGTTCGCCAATGGTATATTCTTTTTATATAATTGCCACTTTGTTTGGTGCTCATTTTCAGTTTTGATCAATATTCCGCTTTTGCTATTACGAGCTGTACCTCTGATTCCTCATACATCAGATAACGCATACATGTTTCGCCCTTGTTTTTGCTAATATATATAAAAAGATTAGACATAAACACGTAAAATAACAATCAATGATCAAACCATAATATGAAATGGGAAAAGAAGACTAAGATCTTTCAACCGTAACGAGCGGTCATCGTCAGAGTCAAAAACCCAACTCAGTTGGGTCAGTTGGGTTTTCGACTCTGACGAAGATCGCTTGTTACGGTTGAAAGATCTTAGTCTTGTTTTCCCATTTCATATTGTGGTTTGATCATTGCTTATGTATATATATATATTTCACTTAAAATTCGAAAAAAACAATCCAATCTGGACGCAAATCAGCTCAAAAACGAAGAAAAGTAACACACAGAGAAAGAGACACACTTACAAACTCAAATTTTCTCCTGAAGACGGATCATCTTAAAATTTGAGTTTGTAAGTGTGTCTCTTTCTCTGTGTGTTACTTTTCTTCGTTTTTGAGCTGATATATATAGACTAAATTCACAGGAAGAACACTATATAAGAGATCAGAAAGACACACTACTATACTTTGATTGCCTTTTCATCAGATAGAAAGATGGAGTCGCTGAAGACAAGTGATGACTTTCTAATCATCTTTCTACCTGATGAGAAGACAGTCTTTGGTGATGAGTCTTGTGATGACTTTTGTATGTGTTTTTTTTTCTTATTTTGACAGCTTATAAGTTGTGCTAACTATGAATGAAACAATTAGGGTGCAGAGGAAAATTTGTCTTATACAGTTTTGTTGGAATGATACAGAGACTTAAACTATTTCAAGAACTTATCCATCATCAATATTTCGTACCAAAGTAAATAAGGTTTTTGATGAACTTAAAAATAAGAATTGGATAAATATTCGTCAAGTGATATTAATGAAATAATATAATGGATTAGCTCTGAAGATACGAGGTGTGTAAATAAAGTAGTGAGACTGGCAACGTCGCTTTCGATCTGGCAACGCTGGAGACGCGTGGCCTTGAGTAGCGTCAGGTGCACGTGTGATGCGCCTCCAGTATGAATCTGAACTCGCCACAGTCATTTGTTTGTCCGTAGCGTTGGTTTTCGTGAAATGGTTTTTTTCTTGAGCGTTTTAAAAATGAGTGACCTCAAAGTTGAGCAGCGGTGTGCAATCAAATTTTGCTTCAGAATTGGACATAATGCAACCGAAACTTTTGAAAAACTTCAGGAGGCCTATGGAGAACGTGTTTTATCAAGGGCACAGGTTTTTCGGTGGTTTAAGGAATTTTCAGAAGGAAGAGAGTCGATTGAAGATGAACCACGAAGCGGAAGGCCTTCAAGTGCAAACACCGATGAAAATGTCAACAGAGTACGGAACCTTGTGCGTTCAGATCGACGCTTGACAGTCAGAATGATCGGGGAACAGTTGAATTTGAATCACACCTCCGTTCATTACATTTTGACCAATGAATTGGAGATGAGAAAAATTTGTGCGAAAATGGTTCCGAAAAACCTTTTAATAAACGAGTTTTTGGCCAGTAAAAACATTCCTGTTGCTCCTCAGCCTCCTTATTCACCAGACTTGAGTCCTTGTGACTTTTTCCTCTTCCCGAGATTGAAAAATCACCTCAAGGGAACTCATTTGGGACACTACAAAACATACAAACTGCTGTAACCGACCAGCTGAAGGCCATTCCAGAATCCGAGTTCCAGCAATGCTACAATGATTGGAAGGACCGTCTCCAGCGCTGTGTGGCTTCCGAAGGGAACTATTTTGAAGGTGACAATATCACATTGTAATTATATTTGAATAGAAAATTTAAAAAAAATTAGTCTCACTACTTTATTTACACACCTCGTATATGGATTAGTCTGTGTTTTTTCTCTGTAAATTTATTTACATTTTTTAACCGTTTCTACTTTATGCTTAAATAAAGAATACAAGGCAAAACAGTATACATTTATGGAGAAGTGTCAAACTTTTATAATTGATTTGAAAAGTTTTAAGTGCTTTCGAGTGTTACAACCCGTTTTTAAAGAATTTAAAGGAAAAGGTAAGAGAAGGAAGGAGAGGCCTTGTTATTGTTCTTAACCAACACTGCTTGATTAATGATACGACTGAATTAATTGTGCCATTATGAACTTGGAGCATTGCAAAAAGGTCTAAGTACCAAGGGCCGAGATACCTAAAACTGTCCAACTGACATCAGAACCTAGCCAAGGTCCAGTAAGCGTAGTAACAATTTTTTTACGCCCGGGGCGGTCCCGTATAAGATACATTTTTTTACATTCTAAATATCACACTTGTAAATCCATTGAAAAACAGTGTGAATACATAAAATAAAAAAAAATGATTACGACCTTAAAAACTCATTTTGCTATAATTTTCAGATTTTCTGTTAGATTTTTGTAATTTTTTTTATTTTCTATTTTTACATTCGCAAAATGCCGCCCGAGGTGGACCCCCCCCCCCCCCCCCCGGGCCACCGGTCACCTGTTGCTATGCCACTAAAGAGAGGAAGGATACAAAAAGAGTAAAAGGTGGTGTAAATAATAAGAATATTTTTAGGACAAAAGTGTCAATCAAACCCAACATCTGGTGGCAATTTGTCTACCAAAGGCTGATCCATTTTTAGTAAACTACGGCTAATGTTAATCCAATTTGCTACATTTAATGATGGAACTTTACATGAAATACTAATACTTTTTGCTTGTTTGAAGTTTTAAAGGATTTTTAAATTATAAAGCATGGAAGGTTTTATTTCGTCAGAGTATTAATGCATTTAATAGGTCCGTCATTAAACGTAACATTATTGAAACTAGGCTCATGAAAAAAAATCTTGATACTTGATTACATCAGCCTTGGTTTAGTAAAACTTATGTATGAGTGTTTGGGAATGTGTGACATGACGTGATGTGAGTTGTTGGCTGATTGTACAAGAATATTCTTCATTCTTCACACAGCACCAGAAAACCCCTTCTTTCTTTTCTTACTTTTTACTTGTAATTCTTTAAAAAACAGCTTAGCAGTTTAAAAGCACTTAGAACTTTTCGTTTACCACTTTTAGTTAATAGTAATCTCTTTTATTTTATCAAGCAAATATTTTTTGTTGTTGCACACTTCTTGATAAGTAATTGAAACCTGATTTCAGATTGGCTACAACTCGCATCTATCTGACACCGAAGGCCGCTCCCTGCGGGCCAGACCAGATTATTTGATTCCTGGAATAGCTAATCATGAAATCAAGAGTATTTTCTTTCATCCTAATCGCTACTACAACGCTATAACGATTGGGAAAATGTTCAACGTAAGCTGAGAGATCCCTGATACTATAAATTTATTTTAGATTTTTTTTTTGTTTATTATTATAATATAGGTCATTGTAGGGTAAAAAGCTAATGAAACGGTCTCAACATATACAAATTTAATAGTAAAAAAACGTGTTTCGTACACGTAGTGTTCTTCCTCAAGCATTAACTAAAAAATACAATGACACCAGAGAGTTATCTATAGTATGAAGTCAATTTAGTACAAAATAAAAATAAAATAAAATAAGGAAGAGAATACGAACCTAAGGGTGAGTGTCTGTGGTACAACTGACTGGGAATACGATGGATGTGGGTGCGGGTGTCATTGTATTTTTAGTTAATGCCTGAGGAAGAACACTACGTGTTCGAAACGCGTTGTTTATACCATTAATTTTTTATATGTGGAGACCATTTCATTAGCTTTTTACCCTACAATGAGTAAATACCACATAATAACTGATTGCACTACGTTAGAATTAATATATGTCATTTTTTTTTTTTAGTTTGACAATGACACCTTTATAAATCTTGATGAAATGAATGGTGTTGAACTCATTGCGAGTGCTATTTATGGATCAAACAGTATCTTTAGTAAAGAATACTACCAGCCTTTGTTTTATACTCTCATGAACCATGTCGACGATATGGTTGTGTCTCCCAATAACCGTGAAGTGAGTATTGCACACCTCCTTTACACTTTCCCACTCTTCAGAATCACCATTCGTGTTATTGTTTACAGTTAACTCGAGGAGCCCTGAGTAGCTTTATGACTTCCGCTAGAGACCCAGCCTTCTGGAGGGTCCTTGCTAAAACTGATGATATCCTCACCACTTTCTACGACACCCTACATCCCTATACGAAAGACGAAGTAAGCATATTATCTTTACAGTTTTCTTTTTTACAAAGAAAATTTACGAGAGAACAAATTGATGTGAACAAAATAACTTGTATTTGTGTTAATTGGGATTAACCCGATCCAGATTATGGATAAACCATATATTTCAATAATAACTGAGAAAGGAATTAAGTATAAGTGAAAGTAAAATAAATAAATAAAAGTATAACTGGGATAAACTTATTAACAAACCCAGTAAAAACAAGTTTGATTAATTGATTAGTTTTCCGAGCGTTCTGCCAATTATAATAATGGTATGCTGAAGGATTTTGAAAAAATATCTGAACTTTGGGATATGAGCCATCTTAACTGACGGCAAACCTAAAATTAGCACTTAAAATTATTTTGATATTTATATTCGTATGGATGTGAAACCATTTTATTAATGCAGATGCAAACAAAGGTGATGTGCATGCATGTTTCAACATTAGTGTGTACCGAATAATATGGACTCTCTCCCCCATCAGGCAAAACTGTTCGAATGTATACCATAATACCAATACTAACAAGGATTACGACAAAAGTTTGAAAACCTTTGTCGTACTTTAGTCTGTAAGTTTGATATATTGGTTTCAAGGGGACAGGGTAAACCAGTGGTTTACGTGCTCGCCTCTGGATTGGTATATCCGGGGTTCGATTCCCAATCTGGCCCTCGATTTTATTGACATGGAGAGGTGAGAAAAAAAAAATCTGAGTACATCGTCCCTCGGAGAGGATGTTAGCCATTTAAGTTTTAAGCCTGTTTAACATACTCGTTAAAAATCACTATTCTAAATATAGTTGATTTAGTTAAAATTTGGTACTCTCGATGTAGAATGTTGATTGTGGTATCATAAAGGGTCAATCTTTGGACTATGTGTCTTCGCTCGTGGGACGGCCATTGCAGCATAATCTAGGTTATGCTGCAATGGCCGTCCCCACATAATCTAGTCCCCATAAGGGAACACATTAGGCCGAGCATTGGCCCTTTGTGATACCACACAATGAACATTGATTCTACAGTGGGAGTCCTAAATTTTGTCTAACTCAAATGTATTTAGAGTAGGGATCTTTAACGAGTACCTGACATCGTACAGGCTCGGGCTGACAATTTAACTTCCATCTCCGAGGACGACATGCTCAGATTTATTCACCTCCCGCGTGAATAAATCGAGGGCCAGGTGGGGATCGAACCCCGGTTCTATCATTTCAGAGGCGAGCACGTAACCACTGAGCTAGCCTGGCCCCTCACAGCCTAATCTAACCTATATTGGTTCATTATAAATGCTATTCCAAATCTCGATCATTTTTTAAATATGTATGTCCTAAAATATGATTATGTTTCAGCTTACATTTGACGGAGTTAAGATCAATAGTGTTGAATTCGACCGTCTTGTGACCTTCTTTGAAAGGCACGAATTTGAATTGACCAATGGAGTTCCTTTCCACGATAGCAAAGATCGTGTTGAAAAGAAATACATGGCTTCCCAGTTTAGAATCAATCACAAGCCATTCACTTACAAGGTGAATGTCCACAGTGACGAGGCTACTGATGCCATGGTCAGAGTGATGATTGGCCCCAAGTACGACTCAGAACACAGACCTCTCTCAATCAACCAGGCCAGGCATATGTTCTACCATCTCGATATCTTTTCTATCAAACGTAAGATCTCGTACTATTATAATATTAGACACTTTTTATAAGCTTTCAGAACTTATTAGTGTTTTAAATAAGTTTGAAGAGTTGTAAATCAAAAGGGGCTATTTATTATTTATTTATTGAGGGTGATTATAGTACCGCGTCCTTAGAACTATTGTACTTTTCCCCCTTCTGTACTATAGTACCCCAGTTAGCTTCAACGCCTCCAAGAAGCTCAGCACTTTTGCTGGGTCCAACGGTTAAAGCTCTTCTATGGTTTTGTTGAGTGTCCCGAAACACCTGGCCATGTGTAGCACAGTGGCTTCGCAATCAGCCAGCAGGTGCAACGGTGTTTGTTCCTCTACCTTGCAGAATCTGCACAAACCATCATTGATAATGCCCATTCTTCGCAGATGGCTACTAAGTTTGCAGTAACTCGTTAGAAATCCGGTTAAAATTCTTCGATTATTTCTACTCCTTTCTATACAATACAAGATTTGCCTATTCTCAAACTTATTGAGAATTATAAAAAGGGTCTAAGTATTAATGCTAATTATTCCCATAGAATCTATAAAGCGCCCTCGGTTACATCAAAACGGTCTATTCGGAGTTAATTGTTATTGCGGTCAAAACATTAGATAAGGAGTAACTCACTATTGAAATTAAGGTCTAAGTGTCATGCGCCTAGTTACGAGTATGATACACACCTACACTCCTAATTGACAAATTGCCTGATGCTATCAATCTATCTGCTCTACGATCGATCAATTAATCAAAATATTTTAAAATGTTTGCTTTGATTTTTAAACATCGTTGATGTGACTCATAGATTTTGAAGAGTTTCTTATGTCATTTGGACTGTTTTGAGTATATCAGCCCTCACCACTTAGACTCTTCTGCAAAGCTCCAAGTTTATAATTTTAAAACATTATAACAAACTGACTAGAATATTGGGCCTTATGTTCAATAATATTTGAATATTTCTAACTAACAGTCAGTCGCTATAATATTTTGAATATTATTAATAAATTAATGCATTAGTAACACAGCTTTCATCAAGCGTGCGTATCTCCAACAAAACTATCTCTGCAGACTGCCACCATTATACGTTTAAACGCGTTAATTCTATAATCTGATAAAATATTATTTTAATAATAAACTATAAACGAATCTGATCTATTCTAAATAAAAATATTTTATATTTTACTAGCATATTAAAAAATTATAAAATTATTAATTTTAATAAAATTAATAAAAGTCATTTTTATTTCATTTAATAAAATTATTAAGCATAATTTTAAATACCACCATCTAAGCTTAAAAGGTTCCCCCACTCCTGCTATAGTTCTTGAAATAAAACCCCTATGTATTAGTTCTGATCACTGGTCAGAACCTGTTATCGTAAGTCAGAGCATGTTATCGAAAGCTCCTTTAATCTCCAATAAACAGCCCAGAGTGAATCCTTTAACATTTAGGAACTTTTGTATTTTGTTCACTAATTGTTTTTGTTTGTTAACTAACATCTATTTGTCTTTCAAATATGTATAAAGTTGCTTTTTTTTTTTCAAAAACTTCTCATATTACTAATATAAAATCTAATTGTTTAATCTTTTTTTTTTTGTCAATATTCATCTGAGGGCATATTTGTAGTAAAATATTAATTTGATCCAATTATCAATATGACCAAGAGTGTGTGGTCACAAAACATTTAAATACCCACTTTCAATTATTTCATTATATTTAGCCCCCCCCCCTCCGGTCCCTCCCTCCCTGGATTTCATTTACATTATATTTATATTTATATTACCTCATTATATTATTTAGCCTTAGCCCCCACCCCCCACCCGGTCAGTGCCACCTCACCACTGTTTCGCAAAAGTAGACAAAAAATAGTAAGAATGATGATTAAGTAAGCAGTTTTTTTGTAGATATTAATTGTTTTGGATTTGATTTCAGTTGTTAAAGGTGATAATGTAATTGAACGCAACTCCCAGGAGATAGGCTGGTCCCTGAGGAGACGCTACTTCAGAGAACTCTACCAAGAGGTTAAAAATGCTGCTGAAACAAACCAGCCCTTCTACTATGACGAGGTAATGTTAAATAACTATATTATTACATTTTACTTAATATTTTCAAATAATTTTACGAGTAAGTTATTATTTGTATTAAATAATTATATTAACAGACCTTCTTAAATCTTAAAATAAATTATTTGTAGAATAATTCTATCTGATGTGAAAAAGAATATTAATTTGGTAGAAAATTAATTGATTTTGATTGTTTTCTTTTAAATCATTTAAAATATCGTAGCACTCATTTGGTTGTGCCAACTTTGAACCAAAAAGTCTTGCTTTCAAATTATTTACTCTTGGTTGTTTGTGTTAATATTGATTTCGTATGATACCAATAACACTCAAAGGGTCATGGAAGTTTAGGACCTTAAATCCTCATAAGAAGAGTAGATCCTGCACTGAATCAAGGCTCGCACTAGTTGATTTCCTATTCCTATTATTTGTAGAGTAATTTGTATACATTTGTATTGATTTTAATATATAGTTAAGTGCTTACAGTTATTTATAGTAAACAATTTATATTTTATAAATTGATTAACAAGTTAATATAATAGATTCACATGTAATAGAATTTCATATACATATATTTAAATATAAACTTAAAAATTGAAAATACAATCCAAACTGGGCATAATACGAGTCCAAAATTGAAGAAGAGTAACATAAAAAGTAAAGAAACTCACTTATAAACTTAAATTTTCGGGTAATCTGTCTTCAGGAGACCAAACACGTTGTAGATGCACTGGCAAGTAACCCTAATCGTCTAATATTTAACCTTATGAATATTCATAGTAAGACAATATCTAATAAATGTCTGGTTCAGGAATCACCGAAGAAATAGTTTAAAATTAGTATCTGTTTGGTAATATGGAACAAAACAGTACATTTGCTGTGCTTCTATTACGCAAAGGCAACGGAGTTGCATGTTCTTTCTTTTCAAAATTGCATCTTCTTAAAATTTCGTATCTTTATAGCAAGTGACATGCTGATTTGAATGACATACTTCATTGATCTAATCATTCAGTTACTAATTGATCTTTGCACACTTTCTTAATTTAACTTTCATAACAAGAAAAATGCTTTCATAATTGTCTTGTCATAACAAGAGGTTTTCCTTTTGATTCCTGTTTTAAACTGGTTTTGGCTTAACGGACTGTCTGGGGTTCCGCGAAAAACATTTAGAGAAACAATTTTTCTAATTTTTTTTTCTTTAGTAGGTATGGATTTATTCTGTGTTTCTTATGAAACATGAAACCGAATAATACTTATACACATAAAAAGAAGTGGTCAAAATTTTATTCATATTTAGGATTAATCACTAGTCAGTTTTTGGAGCTATCTGATTCCCGAATTTCTTTCTATTGTAAAAATAGCACTTCACACATTGCTGCCACTTCTCACTACCTAATTATGTCAAACCGGTTTTTCCTTTTATATTGCCATAAAAACTAAATACCAAAGTAGGCCTAAAGCTCTGTCTGCCTTGAGTATCAAACTTTCGACTATAAAACCAAAAATGACTATACAATAAACTTTGTGTTAAAGTTGGTAATAATTTTTTTTCATATGTTATGTACTTGTGGAAGATATGAAAACTGAAATCTTTTGGTTTTGAATTTTTCTTCGAAAAATACGCGTTGCAGTAATATTACTTTTTTAGTTGTTTTTAAACATACATAGTATTTATAAAAGCATATGAAAATATTTATATTATGATTGTATAAATCATTAGAATCTGGGGTTCCTGGGAAAGTTACTGGAGCAAAAAGGGTTCCGCGTCGAAAAAAGTTTGAAAAACTTTTGATAGATGGTCTAATTGATAGATGTAGGCGAGTAGGTAAGCAAGGCTGATACCCTGTAGAGAGGGTTAGGAGTTGGAATCGAGATATAACCGAAATCTTCATAATTGTCCTACATATTCTTACTCCACTAAAACTGCTTTTGGTAGAAAAGTACTGATGACTAAGTGATTACTTCTGTAAAGAAGAGTAAAATTCATCTTATAAATGAATATGGTTTATGTTTTAGATCAATAGTAACTGCTTTTTCCCTCACAACCTGGCACTTCCCAGAGGCGCTGAAAATGGCAAGGATTACCAGTTATACGTCATGGTCAGCCATTTTGATTACAAGCATTCCACCCAAAATGGAATCTGCAGCCATCACCTCTTCTTCGATCAACGCTCCGGCTTCTTCCCCATGGATCGTCGCATTCCTATTGAGTTTAATTTCAAAGTACCTAACGCCATCTTCCAAGATGTCAAAATCTACCATAAAATGGATGATGAACTCAACCGTACTTAATTTTTATTTTTGAAATGTTGTTAAAAAAGAAATGTTTTGGAGTTTTATTTTATAGTTTTGTGAAAATCATTTTCCATTTCCTAATCTAACCTAATGCATAACTCAGAATAATTACCTTCATAAGGGGGTCACCTGTTGACTGGTTGTTGAAATATTTATTTCCAGTATAAAGTGCTCGGAGATGGAATCTGTAAATTACACTGGATATTTTCACATATCTAGAAATTACAGGGGCGGTGCTTTGATATCGGGGGGCGGTAATGCAAAAAGAAGCGGGGATTCTATTTTCATAAATTGAAAATGTTCATGCAATATAATTTCTAAATTTAAGTGAAAACACAACATGTAAACTTCTAGGAAACAATTTCTTAAAATTATTTGTTTTGATAATTCATTTTTATGTTAAAAGTATATTCTCACCTAAGTTTCTTTTATTGTGTATTCTTTTGCATAAATATGCTATGAAACAATACATCTATTGGATTCTAAATAAATATTCAATTAGTAATTATTTTAATTTAATTATTAAAATGTTACTCATTTGGTTATTTAGTCTAGGAATCTGATTATTATTCAAGGGTGTTGAGTTATAGGTTTATGGACCCAAGGGAGCGGTCACTCGAAAAAGTTTGGGAAACACTGTTTTACACCTTCTTAACGGGAATGTTACCTCTTTGTAGCCTCACTTCTAAGAAAATAACTATTAAAGTGTATACGCTTCACAGACAGCTGCAAATTAAACTAGTCATTTTACAAAGAAGTAAAACAAAATATCAGGTACAAATCTTCATAAAACCTAGTGTTATACGAATTAATTTCCAATACAGTAACAAAATTGGCGACTTTTATGGAAAAATTTATTTTAATATTTTGAATAATGTTTCAAAAAGACACAGGGAAAAATTTACATGAAAATATGTCTTTGTATTTTTATTAATAATAAAGAGAGAGAGTGACAAATAATAACAATTATAATTTGACAGCCTCATCTTTTATCACTTTTTATTGCAGTTAATTTATGCTGCATTAAGGATGAGAGATTTTCTTAAGGTTAAAATAAAAAAAAAAAATAATATAAATCGTAACATTTGATAAAAGGTTATCTGTGACTTTGTAGTGAAGGGCATGAATTTAGAAAAGAATATTTTGTTGAAGTCTACTGATTAGTAACATAGGTTCTTGCAGAAGACCTGAGGAACAACTACAATCGGTTCTAAATAACAAATGAAGCAACCTTCTCGATTAAAATAGCATTAAAGGTGAAATCCTATAACTGTAGGTTCTGAAAACATTTACAACCTAAAATAGTAATTGTAATTAATTAGTTAACTCGTAATTTTATTATCCTAAAGTGAAAAAAAAATCTATACTATTATAAAAGAAGCCGTGTCAGTCCGTCCCTCACAAATGTCAACAAATCCAAGTATAGTAAGTGACTCATTATTTAAAATGAATTATCAGGTTTTTATAGGTATGACACATATAAAATTTGCCACAATCGAAATTTTGTGAAATTTTTTTGGTTAATTGCTAATTTTAGGTTTTTTTTTTTTGAAAAAATTTCTTTGTTCTAAAGGACGTGTTTTAGAGCTAAAAAACATTTTGTAAAAAAATAAAATGTACAAAAATGCCCCTTTTTGTTAATGAATTTAAAAAAAAAATACTTAATCTCATTCCCCAAATAATGCTCTATTTTTAGATATAATTTCATTCTGATCAGTCAAACGGTATGACCTGTATTCTCCTCATAAACCTTCAGATTGCATCATAAGTTAAAATTTTTACTTTTTATGGGAAAAATGTTCAGTTTACACAAAATAGAAACGTTCAGGAGGTGAGTATTTCTCATATGCTTGAGTTATACCATCGGTTGTTGAGGGCACTTTTCAACTTTGGAATTATCACAGGACGTTTTATAGGCCAAACCTATAGACTAGTCCTTGTTCATGATAAGAATGAACTAAAGGATTTCAACAACAATATCAGAATGGTGCAGAAACTCTAGGCTTCCCATCTCCATCTGGATGGAAATTTATATGGAACTTCTTCCATCCAGACATAATGTTTTCAACGTAATCAGTAGTGTACCAGTAGTTTTTGTGTGTTGCAGGGTCGTGGAAGCTCGCCTCCGCGAGGTCCACCTTGGGCATATCCCATATGATGAATAGTACCTATTTTAAGTTAGGGTATGTTGCCTCTATGATGAGACGAAAGAGTTTCAATTTAAAAAAGATATCAGCATGATTTTGTCATAATGTGTGATATGACCGAAAGGATTAGATACCAAAACATTATGTTACAATTAACATAAGGTGATATATTAATTTGAAATAAGGAGAAGTTTTTTTGTTAGAACTCAGGTTTTATATCGTAGGATGGACTGAAGAAATGTTTTACAGATAGATAATCTTGCACTTATAACACTATGGTAGAACAAAGCGTCTAAAATAGGGATGAATAACAAATTTGTGACTACAGACCGAAAACCTCTAAAGGGTTTAAAAGGATCACACATTGCATGCCACATCCCTTCCACATTGTGATACATCATAAGAAAGTACTGTACAGAAAGTGAATTGATGTTTAACACTTCAGTTGACCAAATGAAATTTGAAAATATCTATGTTACCAAAATAATATTTACTATGAATTCAACTGATTGAATAATAAAAGGACAAATCATTAATCTATTACTTGTTTATCCAATAAATCCACTTGACGAGTATTATTTCCTTGCAAGGCGATCTGTTAACTGTTCCTCTATGCTGTTTTAAAATAGACCTTCTACTCTAAAGTCACTTATATAGTTGTGAAATTCTCTAATACTTTTATTAATTTAATAGAAATTCTTTTTTTGAGGTTTATCACAATTTAAAACATTTATTCTCGAGAAATGAAGGTACAATTAATATATAATAGTTTTAATAAATCTTTAAAAATACTCTAATAGAAAATTATTGTAATATAAATATATTTTGAACGATTACTTTTCGTAAATGTAGAAAAACATAGTTAACTGTAGTTCAATAAAACATAGTTAAATATAGAAAAACATTCAAATAGCATTCATAGTTAAGTTATTATTTATAAATTTAATACAATATAATGATATTCTGACCGTCTTAAGTATTTTTATTCCTGAAGGATACTGGTTACAATGGTTAGTAAAATAGTTTATTTATAAAAATATAACGTAATTTGCATGTGAATTATAGAATACATCATAAAAAATAATAATGAGATCATTTTCATAATAACAACAAATTTTAAAGTAATATGAGAACTAATCAAACAGAGAATCCATTTCTATAATAGTTATAGATTGAAGAAACTATTAAAAATAGTTTTCGAGTTTCACATAGTTACCAGTTAGTTCACATAGAGTTATACTTATACTTACAGATGGATGTATAAATATATTTTACAAAGAAATTTAATGAACATAACCTTATCTTCACTATTCTGAGAATGTTTCATACTCATTTCTGTTATCTTTGCAAGAGACAAATAAGACAAATCAACCTATTCAACTTAATTCATTTTTCATTTAAACATTAATCCAAAAATTTATCAGTCAATAACTAGCTTTGTTTCTATAACTAGCTTTCAATATTCACCCAACAGTCTGTAGAAGATATACAGATGCCAATTTGAAATCATATCGAAATCAAAAAAAGTGAAATCAGGTGAAATGAGATTTCCAGAATGCATTATAGCATTTAATAATAATGAAGGAACGAAAGGTAATTCGATGCTACTCTTTGTAGGATAACTTGTAGGGATTATTAATCAGTGATTTATTAGATCTCTTTAGTTTATGTAGAGTTGCAAGAAATATTGATACACATTCTCTGGTTGGTTACTGTCTTGTTATATACGAACCGTTACAATTAAGTATCAATTAGTCACTGAATATAATATTGATATCTTAAAATTATTTTGTAACATAAACAACTTATAATAATATATAATGTTATTATAACAATTTATAATGTTGCATAAACATGAGGTTACTGATCCCTTGTTAGTACGAGTAACATACGTCTATTCTAAGTCAGTTGTATTGAAATGTGGAAGCAAGTACAAGTACAAATCAATAGGAATCTTAGGTTAATTACTGTGCAAATATGTTGAATTAAGTATAGTAATAACTAGCAAGATGAATTATTCATGCCAACATTACGTACAAGTATAATATTCATACAAACAAATGGTGATTAGCTATACCACTAACCATCTCTAACCACATATTAAAGATAAAGTTTTATACTTGACAGAAAAAGAATAATAATCTGAATGATGTTACATCGTCATTACTATTATTATTATTATTATCAACGTAACGGCCCCTTACAGTAAAAATTGTAAAATGAAGACAACCTCATTTGAAAAAAACCATTTAGTTAAATTGATTATTCGTGATTTTGACAATACTTTTAATTATAGTACAGTTGAGCATAGATATTTCTTAAATAAGTAACTAAACAAATTAACTGCTAAAATTGTTGAAAATTATGAAAATAATTTTTATTTTAATAAAGCTGTAAATAAAACAAAACTGCGCCATTATTCAACAGTAAAGTGTTACGCTTTCGGGAGTGCCTTTAATAAAAGTTCTAATAATTTAGTTTATTCACTCAACTTGATATTTCATACAGTGATAACAACAAACAGTAAGTACGATTTTCATTTTAACTTATTTGTGCAATATCATAAGTACTAAAACAGTTTAATAGTATTGGCATGTGCAAATAATTAGATGAATCCTTAACGATTACTTTCAATGAATATGATAGGTTGACTTTTAAATCAGCATTCTTTTTAGTTAACACATTTTGTATGTTTTTGCTAAAATGAACCTTTGTGGATTAAACATAATGTAAAAAAAGATTTAAAATGCTTATTATAAACATATAAATGCTTTGTTTATTTATGAAGTACAATTATCTATTTATTAATGGTACATATTTGGTACAGAATATTTCACAATATACCTATTTACTTCCAAGTATGCTAAACTAATTAAAATATTGTTGCTTAATTTATTTGTTACAATTACTATAATTTAAGATGAATGAAGAAATAATAATTCCATTGAGTTATTAAAATGAATTAAGAAAGTTATACTTCTTATAATTCCGTAGCATTAGGAAAACAGAATATTTTTGATAAATGTCATATTAAAGATGTACATGTTCATATTTCATAAATAATCCAGTATTAATCATTGTACATTGAATATATGAAACATATTACAACTTAGATTCCCTAAAAATGAGATTATGAGAATTAAATATGGTATTCATTAAGAAGGTACATTAAGAAACTGTAAGTTACTTAAGATATTGATGAGAAGTAAATTTCATTTTGTGATTGTAATTTAAAAAAGAGTGATATTTTATTTTTGAATTGGGTATTGATACAATTTAAAAATAACCACTCCAAACTTTTTCTTCAACATCCTTAAATATTGATTATATTTTCATTACAACCAGTGAAATGCTTGTAGCCATTCATTAGAATGAATTAATTAAAATATGAACTGTTGTTGTTTCTCCTACAAATGAGGTCCTTGCAATAGAACTTATTTTAAAGGTTTAATAATCCTTCTATTGGAAGACTTTAAATAATAGATTGCAAATGTTTTTCCGAAATCTATAATTATTCAGTATACTCTTTTATAATTTGAATAATGAAGACACCCACATTATAATAATCAATTAATTAAATTGATTATCAATGAATTCAATAATATATTTACTCACAGTACTGTTGAGTGCACACATTATACTTTGTACAATATATCTGTTTACAGTCTTTCATTTAGTGAGATTATTTCTATAGTATAATCTTTTATATTTAGTAATCAAAAGTTAGTTTTCTAAATGTCCATACTTAGGAATTATATTAATGATTATGGGAAGGACAGCGTATGCATGTAGTGCATGGAAGGCAGTCAAATGTAATATACACACATGTTTTATTTTAAGATATTAACAAATTTAATATGTTTCATGGAACTTATTTCTGGAAGTTATTCAAAAAAAAATTTATTTTAAATTATAACTATTATTCTCAATTCCTTATTGATATAAATCATATAGTAATAACATAAAATTTATGACTGAACAGTGTAAAAAGAAAACTTTCAAATAAAATAACTATAAAGAAAATTTCAATTTTTATAAAACATGTAACTTATTTGTTTGATTTTAT
This sequence comes from Hermatobates lingyangjiaoensis, assembly GCA_026182355.1. Lineage (NCBI taxonomy): Eukaryota > Metazoa > Arthropoda > Insecta > Hemiptera > Hermatobatidae > Hermatobates > Hermatobates lingyangjiaoensis. The sequence continues at coordinate 205,586 of JAPFBL010000290.1, read as the reverse complement.
AATGAAGTAAAAAGAAGTCATAATGGGGTTGGCCACTCTGTTCTAGGACTGTGTAAGTGAACTCTTGGACTCCCTAAAGTTCTTTGCATGCTGGAGCCAGTCTACAACTTCCCTTCATCAAAGAATCATGGCGGAAAATGCACTGTGGCTTATGCCAAGGTAAATTCAACAATTCTTCTTTTTTCACACATAATGTCACTTAATATTTTCTGTTAAAACTACTCTTTTAACAACAATTTAACTATGTTTCAACACATATATGTTGAATTTATTGCAATCAATTGAAATTTAAATGGTAGTTAATGTTACGCTTTTCTTGTATTAAAATAATTACTTCTTTTTTATTCACCAATATAAAAAAAACGTAGAATACGTGTTATTATCATAAATGGCAATATAAAAAAAACATTTTTTCTATATTGAACTGAACCAGTGCCCATTTACTTTTCGACAAAAAAACATGGCGGACAATGCACCTAGGTAATATAATGGGAAAGTAATATTAACAATTTTTTTCTTTAGAGATAGTATCACTTCATTTTTATGCCAACACTACAATTTTAACTATAATTTAATTATATTTCAACACATATATGTTGAATTTATTGCAATAAATTGAAATTTGAATGGTAGTTAATGTTATGCTTTTCTTGTATTAAAATAATTACTTCTTTTTTATTCACTGATATAAAACAAACGTAGAATACGTGTTATTATCATAAATGGTGACATAAAAAATACATTTTTTCTATATTGAACTGAATCAGTGCTCATTTATTTTCAGTACACATGGCTGTGCACCCAGTAATATAATAGGAAAGAAATATTAACAATTTTTTTTGTGCTAACAATTTATTAGGGTGTAATATGAAGGTTTGTTTGTATTACAAACAGACTTATTGTATTAGGTTTGTTAGTATTACAAACAGACTTATTGTATTAGGTTTGTTTGTATTGCAAACAGACTTTTTGTATTAGGTTTGTTTGTATTACAAACAGACTTATTGTATTAGGTTTGTTTGTAAATGAAGAAAAGGACGAGAGTTACTTTATGTTTGACATATACCAGAATTATTTGATTATGACTAGTCACAACCATGACTGACAAAGATTCCACCCTATTTTATATTACCATTGAGGTAATGTTAACATGTTTGTATTGTTGCAGGTACAGACGAAAGGATACCTGTACACAGGTTAGTGGGCATGTTATGTGTTTATGCATGTAATTATTTCAGGTTTATGTGTTCAGTTTATTACAGTACCCAGCAAAGCACACTCAACGTCTTACACTGTTTGAAACCCTCTTACTTCCACTAAGACAGATCGTAATCTGTTAGGTCTCTATAAGAGTGATTCTCAAGGGTGTCTATAGGATTTCTAGGTGTCTCTCAGTGATTCAAAATAATATAGCCAAACATAAAATCGTAGTCTTACACATTGCATCTCTTTTTGTGAACGCAACATTATTATGAGTGATAAGTAATAGCGATTTTCTTCTTAAGAAGACTTACTCAACTATATATTGACCTACCTCAAATATATTTTATATGCAACGAATATGTTCTACCAATGGCGAGATTACATTTGTTCACCACTCTGAGCAAAAATTTTACATTTGCAACATTATTCCCTAGTCAACGAAACAGGCAAGACATAAAAACATTTCAATGGATTGAAGAAGAAGTTCGAGGTCCTCCCTATCCCTATAAACGTTTTAGCCCCAAACACTGAAGAAGACGCCAAGGCTCAACAAGTTTACTCGTATATTTCCCTGGGCAGAAGAAGAAACAAATTGAAAGTAAGTCTCATTTTCTTTATTTTTTAAAGACTATTTTTATCGTATTGTATTTGATGTATTTAAATATTTCTGGGAGTTTTGTATACAGTGTGTTTCAACTATTTTAACAACTCCCCAACTTCAAGCAGATTTCGAACTACTACTCTAGAAACATGACAAACGCTTTTCAGGTATACCAAGATGTCTGATTATTCTTATTGTAATTATACTGTGTAGGTGACTTATCGTTGAATAAATAGGTGTTTACATTTTTTTAAATCTCTATATGCATTACTGTTTCAATCTAATCCTTTGTGTAACTCATATGTTATGGGACTAGTAAAGCTCTCGTTGTGTAGGAAGAGGTTTGGTTACATGTTTCTTTAATTATATTAAATGTATATGTGTGAGGTACCTTATATATGTTGAATGGATTTTGTGTTTGATGCATTTAAGTCTTTAGTTACATATATGTTTCTCAACCACTCTCCATGTAGCTCACATGTTTTGGGGAGTAGAAACGTATTTGAAGTGATAAACAGGTGTTAATCACATTCTTATTGTTTTATACTACTGTATAAAATAAGTTATATTTCTTGTATGCAATAAATGTTTTATTAACTATAAATTTTTGTTTTCATAAGTATTTCTATTCTATATATTCATGTCATTTGCAGGTAGAAACACTTAGCAGGTATATGGAGAGGTATACCTGAATTTTATTTTACTTTTACTCTATGAGGTAACTTACTACTTTTGAATAGAAAACCTTATCTATAATATTTAAATGTTTATTTTATAGATGTTTCTCCTCCACTACACCAAATAAATCAATTGATAAAGAAATAGAAACTTTTAGAAAATTCTGAAGGGGTATGAAAACATACTGAAATTCAATTATGTTTTGAAAGGTAACATTTAACATAGAGTTGTTGAGTAAGTATGTTTTCTATAATCTATAAGTCATCTTTTACGTAGCTATGTATATAGTACTATGTATATACTCTTTCATGCAACTTATATGTTTTTGGGGTAGAAACGGTTTTGATGTGTATAAACAGGTATGATTATTCTTATTTGAGTTATTCTGCTTTATAGTTGTTAAGTATGTATGTGTTTTATGATCTATAAATCATCTTTTACATAGCTATGTATATTCTACTCTTTCATGCAACTTATATGTTTTTGGGGTAGAAACGGTTTTGATGTGTATACACAGGTATGATTATTCTTATTTGAGTTATTCTGCTTTTAAGTTGTTAAGTATGTATGTGTTTTATGATCTATAAATCATCTTTTACATAGCTATGTATATTCTACTCTTTCATGCAACTTATATGTTTTTGGGGTAGAAACGGTTTTGATGTGTATAAACAGGTATGATTATTCTTATTTGAGTTATTCTGCTTTATAGTTGTTAAGTATGTATGTGTTTTATGATCTATAAATCATCTTTTACATAGCTATGTATATTCTACTCTTTCATGCAACTTATATGTTTTTAAGGTAGAAACGGTTTTGATGTGTATACACAGGTATGATTATTCTTATTTGAGTTATTCTGCTTTATAGTTGTTAAGTATGTATGTGTTTTATGATCTATAAATCATCTTTTACATAGCTATGTATATTCTACTCTTTCATGCAACTTATATGTTTTTGGGGTAGAAACGGTTTTGATGTGTATACACAGGTATGATTATTCTTATTTGAGTTATTCTGCTTTATAGTTGTTAAGTATGTATGTGTTTATGATCTATAAATCATCTTTTACATAGCTATGTATATTCTACTCTTTCATGCAACTTATATGTTTTTGGGTAGAAACGGTTTTGATGTGTATAAACAGGTATGATTATTCTTATTTGAGTTATTCTGCTTCATAGTTGTTAAGTATGTATGTGTTTTATGATCTATAAATCATCTTTTACATAGCCATTTCTATTCTACTCTTTCATCCAAATTATATGTTTTAGGTGTAGAACGGTTTTGATGTGGATAAATAGGTATGATTATTCTTATTTTAGTTATACTGCGTATATTTTCTTTAGTTGTTAAGTAGGTGTGCGTTTGATGATCGTTAAGTCTACACAACACAGTTACTTCTATTCTACCCTATCATGTATATGGTTAAGTTAGTCAGGGGGGGGGGGGGTGCAGAAGTTAGTCAGGGGGGTCCTGGGGCTTGGGTGGCTACCAGGCGGGTCCGCAGGTGGTGGATAGCGGAATGCCCTATACTATCAGGGTAACCCTGAATACCCAATAAGGGGTCCCGAACCAACCCCTCAAGCCACGTTTTAACAGCATACAAGTTTAAATAACTAAATATGTAACTCAGTTTTTAATGGGGACTGCAGACATCTTCATTTCAGTAATTGAAATTTCACTAATTTTTTTTCAATATTTGTTCATTTAATGAAAGGAATGTATCTTTATAATATTACCTTAGAACATTTTTATTTTATTTGATAGTTGTGTTGAAGTTTTTTTCTAAAATTATTCATTTTTAACCTCTAATGTAGTAGTTTATTACATATTTATTACATTTATTTATTTTACATTTACACTACTATCGTCAGCGATCACGTTAGCCTCTGGGCTACTCTGGCTCCATGCCTTTATTTTATTACCATTGTTTATATTACGCAATTATTAAATTAACATTTTTTTTGTTACATTTATACATAATACATTTTTATACTGGCTTCCCTGGTTCCATGTCTTTACTTTATTATCATTGTTTGTATTATTAAAAAAAAAATTATTTACACGTATTTTTAATTTATTTGTGCTACTGTCATCGCGAGCACGTAAGCCAGTGGGATACCCTGGCTCTATGCTTTAGTTTATTATCAGTGTTTATATTACGCAGATATTAAATTAAAAAAAAAAATTTTTTGTTTCATTTATATATAATACATTTGCAATACTGTCATCGGTGAGCACGCAAGACACTTGCTACCCTGGGTCCAATTTTAGAAATACAGTGATAATTTTCTTTTAACTAACATTATTCAGGTATTAAATAATACATAATTAATTTTAGGTCTTTATCTCCACGGAAAATGGGTGAACAAAACAAACTCACGAACTTTATATATAGAGAATAGCCAGTTTTCATACTCAAAATCAGAGGCAATGCCAGCTGTTCAGCATTATTGAAAACTTTTATAGTTTGGAGTTTCTAATTCTTGAAAATAATAAATATTAACTATTAGACTAGAATTGTGAAAAAATTGGATATTTGTCAACAAACATAAATGAATATAATGCAAAGATACTATAATTCATAAACACAAACAAAATTTTATCTGATATTAATCAGAGTTATTTTTGACGCTAAACTGAGTTGTTTAGTATCAAAAAAAAATTCTGAAAATAAAAACTGTACTGGAACGCCTCTTTAGTGAATATAATTTTGAAAATAATTATCTCAACTCATTCTCCACATAATGTTCTATTTGTAGACATAGTTTCATTGTGATCCGTCAAACAATATGGCTTGTATCGCTCTCATAAGCTTTGAGATTGAATTATAAGTCAAAATTTTTACATTTTATTGGAAAAAAATATTTCCCGTTGTTTTGAAATTCTGAATATATTTTTCTTTTATTGCATATGTAACCTCAAAGATAATGCTAAAATTTCAAAACTCTAGAGTTAGCAGTTTAGGAGAAAAAAATGTTTTCTGAAAACAGGTTTTTGGCAAAAAAAGTGACTTTCCCGTCATACATAATTCTTCCTTAACAATCGGGATCATCTACACTATGGGGTCCTTTTTTATGTAAAATATCAACTTGATCCATCGGAGATTCTGGACCGTAGCGTGGTAACAAGTAATGCCAACACACTCACCCACCCACACACATACACAGACATCATCTAAAAAACTTCATAAAACGACTTTTTTTTAACGATCACTATACTTTAATTCTAGTAAAGTTAAATTTTTTAAATTTTATTTAAACAAATATTTTGTGATGTTTTAAAAATTTGATGTTTTTTTCAGTTATTGCCTTTGTAGCTTTCGAGGTAATTCTCAAAAGTGTAGACTCTAAAGTTAGTAGTTTAAGAGAAAATTTTTTTATCTAAAATCACAGTTTGGCAAAATAGGTGTCTTTTCTATCAAGCATAATTGTTCCCAAACTATAGGGTTCATCTAAACTGTGACGCCCATTTTTGTGTGAAATTTCAATTTGATCCATGAAAAATTCTGGACCGTAGCATTTACACAAGCTTTTGGATACACACTCACCCACCCACACACACAGACATCATCGAAATAACGCCATAAACCGACTTTGGGAACATTACGTATTCCCATCAAAATCTCGGAATCAACTTTTTTCACGATTACTATACTCTACTTATAGTAAAGTAAAATGATCAAGTCGGTATTTGTTCGTTCACATAGGCAGGAGAATTCATTCGAAAGGATTTATTTATCTCAAATGCATCCAAGCCTTCTGTTTCATAAAACTTGTTAACATATAAAATTTGTATTTCATTAATAATTAATAGTTAATATATTAATTTTTAAACAATAAAATTTTATTGTTTGGTTCAAAATTATGGTTGTTTGTTGTGAATTCTTGGAAAGTGAGAAACGAAATTATTACTATTTTTATTTGAGCCTCTTTTTTGAATAAAATCCCTTTAAAAATTAAAGTTAATAAAGTTTTTAAGTTCCCGGCTGTTCTAAAACTTACATTGAAGTTGTATTTTCTTAATATTTTTGCCATTTTTTTTGAGGGATATCCTACCAATAGTAAAGAAATCCAGTTTGTTCTGCTTGTATCCAAGTTAACTTATGGAAACACGTTATTAATTAAATGATTTCTTTTGGACTTATAAATAAGTTTATTTATTAGATTTTTAGGGTAACTGTTCATTTTTTACTATTAATTGAATGGTTTCTATTTCTTTTTCCAGATTTTCATTTGATAGGTGTACTATTTTTGAAATTTCCCATCATGAGTAAATACCTCACAATAACAGATTGCACAAGTAAAGGGTTATCCATTTTTTTTATTTGTTGATTAAAACTAGATAAGGCCTAAAATAATGAACGGTGGTATGAAAAATAGAAATGTTTCAGATTATAAAACATAGACATAACATATGACAATAAACGAGTTATCCATTTAAAGAGTTAAAAGTCATTACGAGTTATCCATTTTTTATAAGTTGATTAAAACAAGATAGATTAGCCAATTCTGATATGGGAATCATAAAAAAACATAGATTTCCTCTTATCAATGCAGTTTCTAATATTACCAGTAATGGTTGCGAAAAAAAATAAAAGAAAAAAAATTGAAAAGATGATGCAAAAAAATAGTAATTTGTTTGCATCTCTGTATGACGAAAAGAATTTAAGAAATTAATTTTAAAACCGATAAGCTTTAAGCACCAATACACGAAAAATTGAACTTTGTTTTCAAAAACCACTCAGATTTATAAGAAGATAGGTAGACAATGGTAATTAATATTAATTGCTAATATGAACTAATATAAACCGCTAATAAGGGCTGTAGGTTCTTTTGCAATACGGTTTATCTCCAAAACCTCATCAGTGAAAGTTTTGAAATTACAGTCTGATTTTCTTCCCTATTTTGTGGCCTCCTCAAGAAATAGGAAGCATTCGAAAGCGCAAGCGACTGTATAGGTATATTCGCTACCATTCATTGGAGTGTAACACTGATGTTATGGGCCAGAGTAGCCGAGTGGCTTACGTGCTCGCCTCTGGACTGGTAGATTCGTAGTTCAATACTCGCTCTGGCACTCGATTTATTCATGTCGGAGTTAAGAAACAAAATCTGTGCATATCATTTCTCGAAGAAGATGATAAGCCATCGGTCCCGAGTCTGTTCGATGTTATGAACTCGTTAAAGATTCTTACTTAAAATGCACTTGAGATAGGTAAAATTTAGGACTTCCGATGCTGAATGTTCACCGTGTAGTATCATAAAAGGTCAATCTTTGACCTATGAGTGTTCTAGGTGGAACGGTCACTGCTGCTAACCTAGCTCTAACCTAACACTGATGTTAAAGAAAAGCTAAAGAAAACTTTAATGGCTTTAATTTACAAAAGTATAACTACAGAAAAAAAATAAATTATTTCATACAGGTTTATTTTTAAAATCATAGTAACATGCTATTTCTGAAACATAGTAATAATGAAAACCTGACCACTGGGGCCGTGGTCAAAACCAGAATACTGAAATATCAATCTTTTGACAGTCCCAGTATTGATAATATAATACTTCTGGAGTATTATTTCTATAATACTCTAGAATTTCCATATAATATTTCCAGAATTATTTCTATAATAATATTTCTCGGGAAATTATCTTAAAAATAAACTTATTTGAGTTTTGCCTCCTATAAGAAATGTGTTTGTAGAAGAAAATGTTTTATTTAACCATCACAAAGCAAAAATGCTACATATTGCTAAAGGAATTGAGGAATGAATAACACTTTTAACTATAAAAGGAAAAATTGATGAAGTGAAAATATTTTGGTGTAACTATTGACTAGAAACAGGGCTGAAAGTGTCACATTCAACAGAGACGTGAAAAGATTTGGGGATTGGTACTTAGTAGTCAAGAGTAGGAGGATTTTTCATGGGCTGTTGAAATGACAAAAGCCAACCTAAAGTGGCATAGTGTAGCTTTTCTCGATCTCAGGGCATTTTACCTAACTTATATCCTTTCAGTTAGGTTTAGTTTGCAATGGCAGTCACATGAGAGAACAAACTAAGGTCGAACATTAATCCTTTGTGATACCAAAACAAGAAACATTCATACATTGGAAGTCTTAAATTTTTATAATTAGTAATAATACAATCCGTCATACCTCGTAAAGTCTCAGAAAAGCTCGACCGGTTTCGGGTCCGCCTGGATCCCATCTTCAAGAGCACCTAACTGACTGTGAATGTTATTTTCCTATAACCTACCTATATATGTCATAGGTTATAGTAAAATAACATTCACAGTCAGTTAGGTGCTCTTGAAAATGGGCTCCAGACGGACCCGAAACCGGTCTAGCTTTTATGAAACTTTCCGAGGTATGACGGATTGTATTATTACTAATTCTAATATTACTAACCTGAGTGGAACTAACCCATAAACTATATCTTAAATTTTTGCCTAACTCAAGTGTTTTCAGAGTACAAGTACCTGCCATAGTACAGACTGGGGACGCTTTAGAGTCCTCTCCGTGGGATGATAGGATGTTCAGATTTTCCCACCTCCCGGATGAAATTAAAGTTAATAGTCCAGAGGAGAGCACTCAACTTCTTTTCTTTTTTTGTTCTTCTTACATCCTCATAGAAACCCATATTTATTTTTCCAAATTATATAAATATTGATAAAAGTATCGACCGTGGAATAGAAACAAAACTATAGTTTATCGGGACTCGGTCAGTTCTTTTTTTTTTGTTCTTCTTACAAAAGAACTGACCGAGTCCCGATAACCTATAGTTTTGTATATATATATATTCTCAAAAAATTGTTCTTACCTCCTCGATTCTATTATATGTGGTAGGTTTTGTTTTTGAGGGCTAGGTCATATAATAGAAAATAAACTCCTTCCTATGCCAAAGTTTCGATGTATTTTTACATCATATTCAGTGCTAAAATTAAAATTAGATCTACTCGTATAATACATGTAACAAAACAATCTACAACCTACATAAAGAACTAAATTATTTAGAACAACACATGCATACAAAAGGTTATTTTACAATGAGAGTTGTTAATTCTAAGTACACATCTATTTCAAAATACCAAACAAAAGGCAATTAGATTTACCTTGGAATTGTCCTATTGGTTATTTATGTTTCATGAGAATTATTTGGTTATAGGTATGAAAAACACTACTTTGTTATAGTCATCTATCATTTTAAACATCTATTATTTGTTTGTAGGTTGTAGAATGTTTTGTTAAATGTATTATAGTTCTTACTCTATTTTAGCTCTGAAGATGATGTACAAATACATCGAAATGTTGGCCTAGGAAGGAGTTTTTTTTCTTATATATGGCCTAGCCCTCAAAAACAAAACCTACCACATACTATATATATATATATATATATATATAATATATATTAAAAGATTTCACATAAACACGTGAAATAACAATCAATGATCAAACCACAATAAGAAATGGGACAACAAGACTAAGATCTTTCAACTGTAACAAGCGGTCTTCGTCAGAGTCGAAAACCCAACTGACCCAACTGAGTTGAGTTTTTGACTCTGACGATGACCGCTTGTTACGGTTGAAAGATCTTAGTTCTTTATTTTCCCATTTTCTTATTTGGTTTGATCATTTATATATATATATATATATATATATATTTATATATATATATATATATATATATATACGAGTTCGAGATTAACAAAGAGCAACACACAAAGTAGGGAAACCACATTACAGACTCAAAATTTTCGGGTAATCCGTCTTCAGGAGAAAAGAGAATGGGAGACCAAGCACGTTGTAGGCGCAACGGCAAGTAACCCGTTACTTGCCGTTGCGCCTACAACGTGCTTGGTCTCCCATTCTTTTTCTCCTGAAGATGAAGTCTTCATCTGTCTAATTATCCCGTTAATCAAAAACTTCATCTTTTTGTAGAGTCCTGGCTATTGTTCATTAATTTCTCATTAAAAGTTCTTTATGAGTGCCTTTCTACGATATTTTTCTTCTTTCTGAAGACACATATATTAATTCATTTGCTTCATCCCGTTAATCACATGATTACTGTCTTTATGTGAATGAACAAGGCACTCTTTTCGTCCTCTCTTCTGATGGAGTATTTGTGCTGTTTTATCCTTGTAAGAAGACCTTTGCTCGTCTGTCCAATGTAAGACATTTCAGTCAGTACATGGTATCCTGTATACACAACAGTCCTTTCTTTTTGGCTTATTGTTAACAAGTCTGTTAAAATTTAATTCTTTAACAGACTTGTTAACAATAAGCCAAAAAGAAAGGACTGTTGTGTATACAGGATACCATGTACTGACTGTGAAATGTCTTACATTGGACAGACGAGCAAAGGTCTTCTTCAAGGATAAAACAGCACAAATACTCCATCAGAAGAGGGACGAAAAGAGTGCCTTGTTCATTCACATAAGAACAGTAATCATGTGATTAATGGGATGAAGCAAATGAATTAATATATGTGTCTTCAAAGAAGAAAAATATCGTGAAAGTGCACTCTAAAAGAACTTTTATGAGAAATTAATGAACAATAGCCTGGACTCTACAAATTAGATGAAGTTTTGATTAACGGGATAATTAGACAGATGAAGATTATCATTAAACACATTCAGGGTTGCCATCAATTCTGGAAATTTCAATCAGCCAAGTTAGCAAGTATTTATTGTTTTTTAGTTCACTTGCCCCGAAGTGTATTAACGAAAGGCCTTGAGCATTGTTTTAAAAAATTGTTTTCATTGTGGTAAATTAATCCATATATATAATTATTATATATTTATATAATATATATATTATATATAAATGGCCACCGTCTTCCTGCGGGACTCTTCGCTCTTCACACCTTTGATGACGACGATGGTCGAAATATCGATGTGAGTTATATCTGTGTCTTTCTGTGTGTTTCCTTCGTTTAATTTATTATATTATATTATATATATATATATATATATAGACTATATTGACACAAAGAACACTGAGAAATGAAACAGAAATCACTACTATATTTTGATGTCCTCGTCACCAAGAAGATAGAAACGAGTCGCTCCGCAGGCAGACAACGACTGCCTATATATATATACATATATTAAAATGACACCAAATTTAGCTGATACCTGTTTCTTAACAGGTGAAACTCTGGTGAAAACTCACGTACCTGGAAACCCACTTCGCCCAGTTATTTCTCAGGTAACCAGTCCCACCTACCAGTTAGCCAAAGAATTGAACAAAATAATATTACCTTATATACCAGCAAAATATATGCTCCGTTCTACAGATGAATTCCTGGATATAATTAAAAAAAATCAAGCTGGAAGGAAATATAGGATCTTTAGATGTAGAGTCATTGTTCACCAATGTTCCGGTTAAGGAGACTATTGAAATAATATGCAACTACGTCTATTCTAACCGTGATAAACCACCACCAGTAATTAAAAGAGAAAGGTTAAATAAATTACTGCAAGCATATATAATGGAAAACCCATTTACCCACATAGAAGGATCAATGTATGTACAAATTGATGGCGTCGCTATGGTCTCACCTCTTGGCGTGGCCGTTGCCAACTATTGCATGTGTCACCTGGAATATAATGTATTGAACAAGTGAGTTGACATCTAACCTATCATATACTGCCGATATGTTGATGACTGTTTTGTTATAGCAAGAAATGCAAACCAAATGGACGCACTGAAAACGGATTTGAGGAAGAATCATGCCTGAAGTTCACAATAGAAAAGCAATAGACAATAAAATTAACTTTCTTGACGTCAGTATTAACGTGTTAAATGACAAAATTCAAACTTCAGTATTCAAGAAAGAATCTAATACAACCTCCTACCTAAATGTTCGTAGTGAATGCCCATACCGTTACAAAGGTGGATCAATTAAAGCCTTAATACATAGAACATATAAGATCGCATCAAATTGGGAAATATTCAACGGGACATTAACAGAACCAAGCAAGCATTTGTTAATAATGGTTATTCCAATGATAATTTTGATCGCATATTGAAACAATACCTTCATGTAAGAAGAGAGAAGCAAACTAATGAAGATAGACAAACTATAGTGCATAAAGTTTATTATAAAAGCCAGTATTTAGAACAACACAAGCTTGATGAGAGAATTTTAAAAGACATTGTAAGAAATATTGTCAGTTGCAAAAACGAGAATGAAAACGTAACATTGGTCACTTACTATAAAAGCCCACCTGTGAGTAACCTGTTTATTAAAAATAATAACCAAGACAAAATTTCACCTTAAAAGGAAAGAAATCTAGTGTACGGTATACATGTACTAATGGGGACTGTGAAACCCAAAAACACTCGTACATTGGTATGACTACCACTTTCCTATCAAGAAGGCTCACCATGCACCTAATGACCGGAGCACCCAAAAAACATATGTAAGACAAGCATAATGTTAAATTAACCCAAGAGATGCTGGTTAATACTGAAATAATAAAAAAAGAAAGTAACCACCATAAACTGAGTATTTTAGAGGCTATATTAATCCAAAAACTGAAGCCACTCCTGAATATTCAGGTAGAAGACAGTAGCCGTATTTTGAGGCTGTTTAATTCACATCAAGGGCATCCAGAAACCCTTGCAGGTAGCGACTCAGGCCAAGAGGCCATTAACCCCACAGGATTAACGCCCACCTTTTCTTAAACTTAATGGAAAACAACCCCTTCTCCGTGTATACATAATAAACCAGATTTTTCACCTTAGATCTTATTCACGTCCTGATGATAAATGCTGATCATTCGAAACACGTCGACTATAGGAGGTTTACTTTATTGTGTAGACGAAATAACGAGAGTGTTATTTAGAAAAATTGAGATATTTGTTAAGAAACAGGTATCAGCTAAATTTGGTGCTTTTTCTATTATACTCGTATATATATATATATATATATATATTTGTAAATTTGGGGAGCAATCCTTCTTTTATACATGTTTTGTTGAACGACCTTTGTACTGTGGCATGAATAAATTTCATTGTCCATCTTTCAAGTTTTCTCACCTTTGTTTTAAATATTTCTGGTACTAAATATACTAGTTCTCCAAATGCTTTATCCCACCTTTTCTTGAAAAAGGTGGATCTTCAATGAAGACCCAACAGATGGAACCTTGAGACATTTTATGAAGTTAAGTGGTACACCTGATTATGATAGGTGGCTAAACTGCTTCAAACAAAATGTCTATTTTGGTGATAAAACTATTTCTAGATGTCATAGAAGATTATACTGTTAATTTAAGAAATTTATAGTGTATATAGTTGTAGTTAGTAGTAATAAGTTGTTTTTTTTTTATTTTATATGAATATGATTAACTCTGAAGATCGTCAAGGAGACCGAAACATGTCAGTGATAAAGAATAAAGCATTTGGAGAACTAGTATATTTAGTACCAGAAATATTTAAAACAAAGGTGAGAAAACTTGAAAGATGGACAATGAAATTTATTCATGCCACAGTACAAAGGTCGTTCAACAAAACATATATATATACAAGAAAAGGTACTGTTTTCTTGACCACAATTTACTAATAAACACTTTTTCTTCTTCTTGGAGTTTGGTCAGGGTTAATATACGGAATCATCTTTTCGCCGGGTGATTCCGTATATTAACCCTGACCAAACTCCAAGAAGAAGAAAAAGTGTTTATATACATATATATATCGGTGAGGGTTGAGTGACCTAGGGCTGACTGGGAGAGGCTCTAATTGGCTCGAGGTTGATTCAAACAATTTCAGAACGTTTGAACTAATTTCTAATTATTTATTTATATATAGCTTCTTTGTATATATATATATAGTTCACACAGGAAAGAGAAAACACAAATAAAGACACACACAAAAGACTCACAACGATATTTCGACAGTCGTCGTCATCGGGTAGAAGTAGTCCCTTTGAGTAGCTGAAGCTAACTGACGTATATATATATATATATATATAATATTATAACGTATATATATATATATATATATAAAACTTTATTTTACATATATATATATATATATATATATATATTAATTATGTAAATAAAAGTTTCAGGACTCGGTCAGTTCTTTAGATTCAATTTAAACTGTCATTGTCAATGTTTGGGGTTTTATTTAAAACCTTTTTCAAAGGCTTATAAAACAGAGGAAATATAAAAATAATAAAATAATTAAAACAAAAAACCTATATAAGAAGTGCAGAAAATTAGAAATAAGAAAATAGAATAAGAATATAACAAGTAAGTAAGAAAACTAACAGAAGTATAACATTTTTAAACAGAAAAACTTTCGTATCAGGACTCTGTCAGTTCTTCAGGTTCAAATTTAAACCTGAAAAACTGACTGAGTCCTGATAAAAATTTAATTTTGGTTTATACTTTTTTCAATATATATATATAAAAACTAAAATTTATCGGGACTCGGTCAGTTCTTCAGGTTCAAATTAAACTCTCATTGCCATGAGAGTTTAATTTGAACCTGAAGAACTGATAGGCAATGAGAGTTTAATTTGAACCTGAAGAACTAACCGAGTCCCGATAAATTTTAGTTTTGTTTCTATTCCACGGTCGATACTTTTATCAATATTTATATATATATACACATATATATATATATATTGAAATACATACTGTGTACTATATTAACGTGTTAATAATATTTAGCTTTTTATTATTCTTAAAGTGAGAATTCATATCTCATTACTTGTAATGATAATAAAACTATTATCACAACGCAATCTCCAAAAATTTTGGGGCGCCATATAAAAAAAAAACTAAAGCATTGGTTCCTGATGAGGTCTCTCTGTCTCTCCATTGTTGTAATTCTGTTCTAAAAGTCTCGGTGAGCTTTTCAAGTCCTTTCCTCGGCTTGATATAGCGTAAGAACTTGTTTGTTGAATTTTTGCTGCCTGTTTTTTCTGCCATTTATTCTGAAAAGATAGTAGATCTTGGACTCAGGGAAACACGTTATCAATGAGCTAAAATACGCTATATATTCATTTTAGCAAATTAAATTAAAATAAACTAACAGTATCTACTTATTATACATGTATATTTAAAAAAAAATGTTTGTGTAGTTAGCTAAACACGGTTTTAAAAGTTTATAACTTCGCTTTTACTTTCAATTGCCAATTCATTCAGAGCTTATATTTTAAGCCCACACACAAATCTACTGTCAAAGATTCAGCTTGCTATATCCTATAATGGTTCAGTTTACTTGTAACAAAATTTTGCGGATAAACCAACAGACAGACATTTTTCTAATGGTGGATTCGGTTTCTCTAATGTATGAAATGTAAAGAAAAATTGAAATGAGTCAGTTCTAAGCAATGTACAGACAAAACCTTTCTTTTATTTATATAGATCGGTTACTGATAATAATTATTTTATTATTAATAAAACTAATTACCTAGTTCTAACTCGAAATCGAATTTTATCATGATCTCAAAGATTTACTTATTAGTTTCTTCAAGTTTGAATAAAGTTTATATTTAATTTTTTTGTCGCCCGATAAAATATGTAAATTTATACGTAATTTGACTGTTTTGAAAAAAAAACTTCCCTGCCCTATACAGCATTGTTACTGTGCGTCAAACAGTAGGTAAGAACAAGAAAAAGAGAAGAATATCAACTTTATTACGTTTCGAGAAGCAAATGTTAACATCTGTAGTTACTTCGGCTTTGCAATAAACTTATGAAGTTTCTATTAGTTTCTAATTAAAAAAAAATACCTTAAAACAAACAATTTGAAATTCATTAGTCGTCTTAAAACTGATATTACTGGAAAGTTAAGGATAAATTGAATATGACGACATGCAATAATGGATTAGTTTAATGTTTGTCTTTTGAAATAGTGCAGAATAAAATTTCAAGTAGTCGTGAATGTCATTAATTCATCATTAGTCATTGAGTCAGTAATAATTAATTAGTCCTTCGTCATTAATAATCAGTGTTTTTTGTGTTACATAAAAAGATCAGTGTAATCTAAAGATGCAATTGCAATTAATCTGGTTTTTTTTTAATATCTTGCATGCATTCTGAGAGAGATAGAGAAGATATAAAAATATAATTAATTTGTAGAAAAAACGATGTAGGGAGATAAATAGGAGAGAGCCTAGTTAAAAGGTCACCCATGATAAAGGTGTAAAGAGGGTATATAAATCAAAATTGCACTTATACGGTCAGTTAAAGCTGTCAGTATACCAGTAAAACCATCTTACAATGAAGCTTTGGCTGTTGGCAGTTCTGGCTATTGGGCTAGCATCAGCAATCCCTCCCAAGAGGAAACAGGGTAAGTATATATATATATATATATGTATGCATTTGATTAATTGTAACGAGCAATATTCTCTCAAGTCGAATCAGGCTCAAAAATGAGTTAAATGCAATGAAAACTATACTAATTTATATTTATATTAAAGAAGTAACAATAGTGACTTACTTTCATTAGTACTGCTCCCTTCCTAAGATCTGAAACAAGAATTTTGTTTTGTTTACATAATTCTGTTAACCAGTGTTAAAGATAATGAAATGAATGAATTATTGATTCAGTTATTCCAGGGTTAAAAGCTAATGAAATAGCCTCCCATGTAGAAATTTAATAACATAAACAACGCGTTTTGAACACGTATTGTTCTTCTTCAGGCATTAACTGTGTCTGTGGTACAACTGATAAATAGAATTAAATTTCTATATGTGGAGACTATTTTATTAGCTTTTTACCCTACAATGAGTAAATACCACATAATAACTGATTGCAATATCTTGAATCATTCAGTTTTGTCTATTAAAGGGCTAAATTATGTAGAAGTAAATTCAAACCTTAGTTCAAATAAGATTGGAGGCTAAAAATAATCTCCAAAAGTCTGTGAATATGTTCAGAATTTAAACTCGTATCCCTTAAGTTTTATTACGTTAAATCATGGTAGCCAAGACCTGTCAAAAACGAATACTCAGTGTGAAACTCTAAATGCCGACGTTAGATTTCATTAAAAAAAGATTTTATAGAAAGAAGTAACAATATTTGAAATTAAAAAAAAGTATTGCTTTTACATTACAAGAGTTATAAATTAACAATATAAATAACAGAGTTTACACAACGCAATCTTACAGTGTACTTCTTCACTCTACTTCATAAGAACTAACAATATTTACAGTACACTGTAAGGTTTCGTTGTTTGACAACCAATATTTCATATTATACTATTATATAAAAAGCTATGTCAGTCTCTTCGTCCCTCAAAAGTGTAAACAAATCCGACAATTACAACAAAGTGATACATTATTCCAAGATGAAATTTTAGTTTTTATAAGTATATTGCTCTTTGCTGTAATCAGAGTTTTATGTGTTAATTGCTAATTTTAAGTTCAATTTTTTTTGTTTAAATTTTCTGAATACAAAAGATATTTCATAACGCCCTTTTTTATTAATGTAATTTTAAAAACAAATACCTCATCTCAATCCCCAAATAATGCTCCATTTTTAGGTGTAATTTGAGTCTGATCCGTCGAGTGGTATGTAACATTCTCACAACTTCTCAGAATGAATCATCAGACAAAATGTTTACATTTTAAAAATGCTTTTCATTTTTACTTTATATACAAGCAATATGGGCATGGATATAAAGATGAAGCATTATTTTTTGGTTAGGTATATTAGCATGATTCAAATGATAAATACATCTATTGCGATAAAACTTAAAACTACTATTCGCAAGTAGTACAAAATATGACTCATTACAATGATTCCATCGGAAACATATTTGTTTTTCAAGAATAATGGAATTAAATTTTAAAATACATAATTTGCAAGGAGAGGCAAATTATTTAGGTTGTTCATTCTCTTTTGTAAATAACATTCATTAAATTCGTTTCAAAATGTGCAGTTTTTTATATGATTCGCGTTTATTTTGAATTTGGTTCATTCTATGTTATTTATATCATTATATTATATTATTAAGTTACTATTATAATATATCCATTATCAAACCACAATATGAAGACTAAGATCTTAGTCTTGTTTTCCCATTTCATATTGTGGTTTGATCATTGATTGTTACTTCACGTGTTTATGTGAAATCTTTATATATATATATATGTGCATGTCAAAAAGTTATTATATCCGTTAGCGAAGGGATGGGTGTTGAACTAGTATTAATACGTATTACTGTTCTAATGTAAATCCAATAGTTTTTTATTCTCAAAAAATTTTTCCTTTTATCTATGAAAAAGATTTTTAATAAAATAAAAACGCTTGATTTGAAAATCACATCACAAGTTTTCTGTGTCATATTTTTTGTGTAATTTAAAGTTTTGTAAGTCCGAGTGGATCATTTCTTCAATTTGGTATATATATTATAACATATTTATATATTTATAACATAATTTATAATTTATAACATAACATAATCAGTTAAAATGAAACGGTTCCACTAACTAAATAAACTATATTCACAAAAAGAACACTCAGCAATCAAACAGAAACTCACTACTATAATTCCGATGGCCTCGTCATCAGGAAGATAGATGTGAGTCGCTTCAAAAAAACATAAAATTTGTGTCTGATTTCTATTATAGTACTTAATTATTAATGGTTTGATCTCACTTGTAGTGATTGTTTTTCCTTTCTTGTGAATTCAGTTATATATATAAATATATATATTATATATATAAAATTTACTAAACGTTGGGTTAATATGACTAACCATAGACGAAGGACACAGCTTGTTT
Organism: Hermatobates lingyangjiaoensis; assembly: GCA_026182355.1. Lineage (NCBI taxonomy): Eukaryota > Metazoa > Arthropoda > Insecta > Hemiptera > Hermatobatidae > Hermatobates > Hermatobates lingyangjiaoensis. The sequence goes on along the minus strand of JAPFBL010000290.1, from coordinate 186,362 downwards.
ACGGTTGAAAGAGTCTTAGTCATGTTTTCCTACATTTCTTATTGTGGATTGATCATTCATATGAATAATCAAAGTAATTAATTTCACATAAACACGTAGAAAATAACAATCAATGATCAAACCACTAATTAATTTGATTAACTTGGGAAAAACCAAGACTACAGTGCTATCTTCAGTCAAACCGTAAATCAAGCGGTCTTCGTCATGAGTCATGGTTTTTGACATATATATATATATATATATTATTATATATATATATATATTCTGTATACACATATATAATATATAACAAGATTTAACAGTAAACACGGGTAATTAAACCAACTCCTAAACCACAGTAAGAAATTTAAGAAGTATAACTAAGACGTTTCAATGAAAACAGCTGGAATTCCTCAGGGTATGAGTGGGATTCTGACGAAGATGATTTGTATTGGTCGAATGGTCTTAGTCATATTTCTTACTGTGGTTTAGACGTCGTTTAGAATAATAGATTAACTAAAATCTTGATTAACTATAATCAAGGGAGTTTTATCTCTTATAAAATAATAGTTATGATGAACCATTAACAGATTTTTATATTTAAAATTACTAGTCATTTCTTACGTAATTTAAATAACTTAATTAAAATTTATTTGAAAACTAAACCCCCATATGGAGTGCGGTTTTACAATAATTTTGGTCACAAATGCAATTTCAAACAACGGTTTGCCATTGATACAGTAGTCACAAGTAATAAGTGTTAAAAGTAAAAATTTGAATCAATAATTATAGTTTCTCTGCATTTTCCAACTTTATTTAGTAAGATAGATTTCAATACCTTGAAACTTTCTTAGGGAGACTGAGTAATGTGTAAATGAAACGGTTAGTTAAAATGAAATAGTTAATAATATAATATGTTCAAATATTTCTTTTTAGTTTAAAAGAAAATAAGTAAGACTAATTGTATTTAAAGAAAATTGAAATATATTATATATTTTGTTGATCTTTTCTTTATTGTGATGAAGATTTTATCCTTCAAGAAGAACACCATTGAAATAAAACTATATACTTTTTTCCTGATGTTTATTTCACTTAGGAGCAGAATTTATGAAAGCATGTTTTATATTTTGCAGCCGATGCTGAGTTCGTTGATAAACAGAAGAAGGTACTTGAGGTTTTCATTGGATTGGGAGTCGATGACGACAAACATGAATATAGGGACTTTGAGTTCGAAGACGCCAAATTCTACACGGTAATTTTAAATAGTCATCCATATATATGTTTTAAAAAAAGTATTTCGACTGATTTATTCAAAAGCAGTGCTTTTATACTGAACTTTTGTTCCAATTTATATATAAGAAATATATTTTTTCGCCTGTTGTCTGTAACATCAGTATTGTACAAGTCGTATGATTGTTATTTTGTTTTTAGAAACCCGACTATGCGAAGGACTTTATGAAGGCCTACCACCAAGGGTTTCTAGACAGGGATGGAGTTTTCACCCTTCATTGCAGCAGGACTAGACGTGACACATTCCTTCTGTTTGATATCTTATTCTTTGCCAAGGATTTTAACACTTTCCATCAGGCAAGAAAAAAAAACAAACATAAAACTGAGAAAATGATATTAATTTAAACTTGTTTAATATTTGAGTTGATTTTTTTTTTGTTAGATCGCATTATGGGCTAAGAGTCAATTGCACCCCGTACAGTTTGCATTTGCCTTCTCACTGGCTGTCAGTCATAGACCCGACTGCAAGGGAATCATGATGCCACGTTTATACGAGATCTTCCCATCGTACTTTGTCCCAGAGATGGTTATGACAAAAGCCAAACACGCCAAGCTTCACGGTAATATCTAAATTTCTATTTAAGCATAGTAATACAAACCCTCCCCCCCCCCAAAAAAAAATTGAAATAAAAACGTTTGTTTTAGACGTTAAATACAGAAAATTTGAATTTAATAACACTGGATGGGAATGGAGCTGGCACAAGGATATGACTTCAGGAATATTCAAATCCAGTAACAAGTGGAACGGAAATGACAGGGAAGTCTGGATGTCTTATTTCAGAGAAGATGCTGATTTCAATAACTGGTATGCATACAACATGATCTTCTTCATGCCGTTCTTGAACCCAGAAAAATACGACATCCATTTCGAGCGTCGAGGTGAATACTTGTACAACTGGTTCAAATGGATGCTTAACAGATATAACCTGGAAAGACTCGGCAATAAACTACCACCAGTTGAGGCCTTCGACTTTGAATCACCATTGGTAAAAAATTTCATTTTTCAAAACAAAATACTTGATAATAATTCAAATCTTGATAAAAAAAGACTTCATATAAAGTTATCTACAAGTATTATAAATACTGAAAAAAAAATAATATTAATTAATAATTATAAAAAAAAATTCAGTACATATTAATATTAATGTAATTATAAAACAAGATGTTATAAACACTGACCAAAAAAAAAAATGTCAGGCGTTTTCTGTCCTGTTCATTCTATTTTTATATATAATAATTGCATTTTCAAAATCAAACATATAGTGTTTGAAGATAGTGCAGTTCTCTCATTTTATAACAACAATGAAAGGCCAGTTGCAATGTTTTAATTCAATGCCCATATTTTTTTTCAGAAAATGATTTTTTTTTATTTTATCACAATTTTTATATTGAACATATGAAAGAGATTACTATAAAACTTATTAGGCACTTTTCCTTTTAAATAAGAAAATAATGGCATTCTAATTTAAATATTTTTTATGTTTTAAATTAGATCTTTATTTTCGATATGTTTATATATTTGCATAATTATGTGTAATTGAGTTATATGGGTCATTTGTTGATATTTAATTGGCTCAGTTTTGCTGGCCATAGAAGAAGATTTAAAATTAAATCTTTTATTTAAAATATTTTTAAATAAAATCAAAATATCGCAATAAAAACTTTGATTTGAATCTAGAAAACTGACCAAATTCTGATTCATTGTAGTCTTGTTCAATTAAACCGATATATTATTTAAATTTATATACATATATATAAATTCAAAGTACAGAAAATGCTGTCAGTATTTACTTTACAAAAATGCATATAATACACAACAAAACAAAAAAATGATGAAGAAAACTATTTCGAACACCTGTTTTCTGGAGAAGATTAGAAGAGAAGAAGAAGAAGCAGTGAGAAATATTTACTTTATTAATTTTATAATTTCCTTTCTTCATGTAGTTATATGTATTTATAGTGTATATGTATATATAGTATATAGTATATGTATATGTATAGTATATATTTCAATGAGCAAACCACAATATGAAATGGGAAAACAAGACTAAGATCTTTCAACCGCAACAAGCGGTCTTTGTCGGAGTCAAAAACCCAACTGAAGTCTTGTTTTCCCATTTCATATTGTGGTTTGATCATTGATTGTTATTTTACGTGTTTATGTGAAATCTTTTTATAGACAAGATTTCACATAAACAGGTGAAATAACAATCAATTATCAAACCACAATATGAAAATGGGAAAACAAGACTAAGATCTTTCAACAGTAACAAGCGGTCTTCGTCAGAGTCAAAAACCTAACTGAGGCAGAGGGGTCTGACGAAGACCGCTTTTTACGGTTGAAAGGTGTTAGTCTTGTTTTCTCATTTTCATATTGTGGTTTGATCATATATATATTATAACAATTCTATTTAATTCATACTGATTGAGACAACGTGATTTCAGATCGGCTATAACTCGCACCTCTCAGACAACCTCGGACGTTCTTTGAATGCCAGACCCTCTAGTATGATTCCTGCCAACGCTAATCATGAATTCCAGAAACTTTTCTTCCAAGCCGGTCGCTACTTCGACGCTATAAGTGCTGGAAAAATGCATAATGTAAGCAATGAGATTAAGTTTAATATGAAATCAGTATATTTTCTTTAATTTTTCTTTTGTTTTGAGTATTACAATGTATGTTATGTCGGCAGTTTGACAATGACACCAATGTGGATCTTGAAACACATAATGGTATCGAATACCTTGGGCGAGCTATCTATGGTTCAAAGAACATCTTCAACCACAAGTTCTACGGACCTTTATTCTTTTCTCTTGTCAATTATGTTGACAATATGGTTTCATCACCCAATGACCGGGAAGTGAGTATACACGTTGTTGTTGTTGTACCACTTATGGTGTTTCACATAATCATCCATGTTATTTACAGTTGACTTATGGAGCCATGGGTTCAGTAATCACATCAGTTAGAGATCCGGCATTCTGGCAGGTCCTTGCTAAATTTGACAACATGTTTACCGACTTCTTGGATACTCTTCATCCGTACACTCACGAGGAAGTATGTATTATAATCCTTAATGGTGTTTTAAAGTTTTTTACCATGATAATAGGATTAGACCTATATTAGGATTAGACCTGATTAGGATTAAACCTGATCCAGATTACGGAATAACCAAGTATTTCAACAATAACCTCTCATTTTAATGAAGATTAACTTATTATCCTAGTCAATAATAGCAATTCGATTAACTGGTTAGTTTTCCAAACATCATTGATAATTTTTAATAATAGTGCATTGAAGAATTTTGAAAAATAGTTGAACTTTGAAAAATGAGCAAAAACCTAAATTTATTTTTAAAAACTTTAACACATAGGAAAGAACACAGAAAGACACTACAGAACTCACTTCGATATTTCGACATCCGTCGTCATCGGGAAGAAGTACGAAGTACTCGCGTTGAGAAGCAAACTGCTACTCATGAATAAATTTAACAGTGTTCGTTATATCTCTCTTCATATGGCAAAACTGTTACAATGTATATTAGATATTACTCTGAAACATTAGCGATGTATTTTTGAAACAAATATGACTGAGGAAAGAAACAGTTTTGTGTTGACAAATAGATTTTTGATATGTCCGATTCTTATTGTGATTTTTCAAATTTGTAGTCATTATCATGTTCGAAAATAGTTGTGCACTAATATTTCTCATAATCACGAAAACATCTCAGCAGAACTGAAAGATGAATTTCGTTAAATGGTAGACTAATTATATCAACATTATATCTGTATTTAAATTACAATAATGTATTAAAAACATTGTTCTTTCGCATTTTTAAGCAAATTATTAATCATTTTTGAGCAAATGTTTAAAAATCAATCAATAGTAGTCGACTTTTATACTTACTTTACAAGAAAACTTTATTTGATGTTTTCGTGATAATCAACCCCAAACAATGCAGTTGGAGTTCGAATAATGACATATTTCGGTAAATTTTGATATATTTTGATTCTTTCATTATCTTTAAGGAAGCAATAAGAAAACTATAACAATTCTCATAAAAATGGAATATTGGTGCAAGAATTAATGAGTGCTTGACAGTCGTGCTAAAGGTTTCAGATTCGAATGGTGGTCATTACCCCGTTATTCCCAGGAGTCATCTTTCCGCGCCTCTTTTACGTTTCCCCTTTCAAAAGTCGATAAAGTTAGTCTTTTACTAGTTTTTAGAATGCCTTATACCAGTGTTTCTTAAACTTTTTTACTTCAGGGCGCACCTATGAAACCAAACCAAAACTTTGGGGCGCACCTATGAAACCAAACCAAAACTTTGGGGCGCACCTATGAAACCAAACCAACTTTGGGGCGCATCACTGATTTTAATATAGAAAATTTATTGCTGAGATTTGATAACAGGAAAATGATTGGAAATTAAAATGTATAGGTTTTTTTTAAGAAAAAGAAAGAAAGAGAGAGAGAGAGAGGAGAGAGAGAGAGAGAGAGAGAGAGAGAGTGAGAGGGAGTGAGGGAGGGCTAGTAAAAATGATTTAAATCCGCCAGGAAAGGCAAAGAGGAAGTTTTATCCATTGATGCTTAAATATTAAAGAAATTTACCTTCCAGTTCAAAATACGAAGTGGCCGAGACTTGACTCAGACTTGAAAACCTCATACTTGGTGTTTTCTCAAATAAATTAAAATGATGCAAAAACTAAAATATAAATCTATTATATAAACTTAATCTTCCATTATCTTGGGGCGCACCTGGCTACCTTCCAGGGCGCACCAATACGCCCGGGCGCACCGTTTGAGAAGCACTGCCTTATACTCACTTAAAATAGCGAATCTCATATATTTAAGTAAAATAAAATTAAGCATTACCAATCCAGAATCAACCTTAGTAATATAGTTTAGAGCAGGGATCTTCAACCTTTTTTACATCGCGACCCATTTTTGATGCCAAAATTTATTCGCGACTCTTGAGTGAGAAAAATAAAATTAACAAATAAAAAAGGGAAAATTAAAATAAATTTGATCAATAGTAACTTTAATGAGATAACTGTGCCTCATTAATAATAAATAAATTATTTATTTATTTTAGTCCTTTATTTTCTATTTAAAAATAAACAATTTAAGACATTTCGCGACCCCCTTGGTTTAGAGAGAACGAGAGTGGATAGCATGGAAATTGAGGTAAATCATTCAATTTGCCCTAGAAGAGGTGAAAACCTACTGGCAAACAGCATCATGAGTTTAGTCTTTCCGAATAACTGTTTTTTAAAATAAACGTACTTTACTTTTTAAAAGTCTTTATTTTATAACTTTCAAATAAATTATACTCTGAATAGAACAACTTTAGATATATGTATGAGATAAAATATGATTATGTTTCAGTTGCTCTTTGATACAGTTGAGCTCAAGAAATTTGAGATAGACCGTCTTGTAACATACTTTGAAAGGAACGAATTTGAATTGACCAATGGAGTTCCTTTCCATGATCGGAAGGATCGTGCTGAAAAGAAATACGAGGCCTCCCAGTTTAGAATCAATCACAAGCCATTCACTTACAAGGTACATGTCCACAGTAAAAAGGCTACTGATGCCATGATCAGGGTGATGATTGGTCCCAAGTATGACTCCGAACGCAGACCTCTGTCACTCGACCAGGCCAGGCATATGTTCTACCCTGCTGACCACTTCTACGTCAAGTGTAAGATATTCATCTTAAAATATTAGACTTTAAAAATATACACAAAAACCTTCAGAATATATTAATATTTAATGTATTTTAAAATATTACCGAAATTCCATTACTAAAATTGCAATAACATGATACTAATGACATACAACTAGTTTGCAGAACAGTCAACATAAATTGTATTTTGAACTTGATTTAATATTTCCTTAATAATTGAGAAAAGTATTTAGAACCAAATTTGAAAAACTATATTGCAGAACATAATTCTATAATATATAAAAAATAATACATCACTGAAGAATGTATGTGATGCATGAGAAGAAATTGCAAGAATAATATTAAATAACATTAAATAGTTTAAAATCTTCCTCTAAAGTAGTTTTTGAGAATTATTAATTTTCTGAACCACTTTGATATATATATATCACATGGCCCTTCTTAAGTGTCCTTGTCCACCTTTCCTTATATATCTATAATTATAAATTCACATAAGGGATTATTGAGGATTTTGGTCATAAAACATACAACTCCTGATCATCAGCCGACGTTTCGTCAAAAGTTGTTGGGCATTTTCAAGGCTAAAAAACAATTTATTAAACGACATAAGTAAAGCAAGATAAATACATTATCGGACACCATCCAACAGAAAACAAACGACACATAAATAAATTTGATATCTGTATTGATATCTGTATAATACTATAGTACATAGTATTATACATAACAATTATAGTACCCAGAGAACCACAAAAGTATCATAAAATACCTAGTGTTATTATGATTATTATTATTTAAAAAACAGACATTTGTCGTTTAAACCTAATTGCGTATTATTAATTATTCAGAACACCAAAAAACCACATTTTCAAAACAGCAAAAACCACAACAGACAGTAATAAACACAGCAATCTTATTTATCTTGCTTTACTTATGTCGTTTAATAAATTGTTTTTTAGCCTTGAAAATGCCAAACAACTTTTGGCAAAACGTCGGCTGATGATCAGGAGTTGTATGTTTTATGACCGAAATCCTCAATAACCCCTTATGTGAATTTGAAATATCAGTGGTCGAGAAACTATATCAATATCTATAATTATACTTATACACTTTTGCACCTATAGATTGCCTAAAGTTTCTTAGCAACTAAGGAATCTAAAACTGCTTACTATTCTGCTATGACTATAACTAAGGTCAAAAAATTGAATTGCTATAAAAAAATTGTCTAAGTAGCGGCATTATTCTTCACAAATGTATGATACAAACATACATTTTCAAGTAGGCTGGGCCTTGTAGTTTAAGAATATATGGAGTATATGAATATATATATAAGAGTGTATGGGGGATCATACCTAAAATTCTACGTAGGGTTAATAACAGACACCGCAATTTCATTATAGTATATGTACAGTTCTTTCAGAATAAATGCTTGCCTATGATATTTTCCACAAATATCAATTTGAAAAATAACTAAAATGAACATTTTTAAAACTGAATTACATAATCATGTATTTACAAGAAAGGTTTGGATTAATTTTTCGCCAGGCGAGCTAATAGAAGCTATAAGCATACATAAAGTTGTTATTAAACCAATTTTCATAAATAAAGCTATTTCAAATGTTTCAAAATGAAATATCTATGGTTTGATTTCAGTGAATGAAGGTGACAATGTAATTGACCGCAACCCACAGGAGATAGGCTGGTACACGAAGCCACGACACTTCAGAGAACTCTACCAAGAGGTTAAGACTGCTGCTGAAAAAAACCAGCCCTTCTTCTACGACGAGGTAATGTTTAATAACCATATTCTTACTTTATACTTCATATTATCAAATAATTTTACCACTTGGTTTCCATTTCTCAACTAATTATATCGATAAGATTTTTGAAACTTAAAAAAATTATTTGTACATTATTTTCATGGTTTTTATCTTCTTGAAATACAAAAGAATATTAGTTTGGTAAGAGTATGTCTGACTTTCATTATTCTCTTTTAAACCACTTAACAGACAGAAACTGTACCAGTTTAGAAAAGAGTAGAACTATGTGCTTAGTCATACAAGTCGTAGTCGCAATCTTTTTTAAAATCGTATATCTTCTTTTATAGTCGCCATGTTTTTTATAATCTAACATCTTTTTTATAATCGTACATCTCTTTTATAGTCGCCATCTTTATTATAGCCGACATCTTTTTCCGCGCTCTCAAGGGCTCAGGGGCCTCTCCCCTAGAAGAGTTCTTCTTCTGTGGGGAGGCAGACCCCCTCATTCTCATGTGCCTATCCGTCAGCGTCTTCGCCACAAAAGTGGTTAACTGATTGCGCAGACTGCTACCAAGTAGAAGATTTTGTGACCATTGATCTTATCGGCTCTCAGGCCAGGTTCCACATTAGAACTTCGGCTTCATGAATTCTTAAAAGGCGGTCAGTACCTCGGGGTTGGGGAATCCCATGCGGAATTCCTTTTGGATTTCCACAAGCCTGCTATTGGTGTTGGAGTTGTGGTAGTTGTGGTTTCTCAACAAGGAAGGCTAGACTCTCTAGGGCAGGGGTGCTCACACTTTTTCAGTATGCGAGCTACTTATAAAATGACCAAGTCAAAATGATCTACCGACCCATAAAAGCGTATGTTATTTTAAAATTTATTGAACATTCTTACCTTGCATTATTGCATCAGCCAATATTGCAACAAAATAAGCTCTGAACATGTTTTTGTAATTACCATATAATAATAACTTTTTTTTTTTTTGGTTAAGGAGGTGAAATGCATTTACTCACATTGTGCTGGGCTCCCAATAATAATAACAATACATTGACAATTTATAATAATAATAATTAAAAATAATAAAATAAATATAATAATACAGCTGTTTTTTGTAGCTTTTCATTGTGCTCAAAGACAGAAGCTTTGTAGGAGGATCAAAACACACACTCACACACACCTCAGAGAGAGAGAGAGAGAGAGAGAGAGAGAGAGAGAGAGAGAGAGAGAGAGAGAGAGAGAGAGAGAATGGGCTGACTGTCACCCTGGAACTTTTTTTTTTCAAAGTTGTATGCGATCTACCACTATTGGCCTCGCGATCGACGTATTGAGCACCCCTGCTCTAGGGAGTCGATGTATGAGAAGCAATATCTTCTCGGGTGGTTGCTTTCATTGCAACAATAGGGTGCCAGACCCTTAAACCTTACCATCGAGTAAGGTCCATCAGTTTGCAGGTGTACTTGAAAACTGGTCTTACTTAGTTGAGGCCTAGTTCCGTCTTAACAGGGACTACTCTTTCGGAGGGAGGACCGAATCCCTCTGAATACTAGGGTAGTCCGTAGATGTCGGCCAGTATGTACATTTTTCTCTCTTATTGCATAGCATGTCTCCATCAGTTGCTCGTAAAAAAAATGACTTTACGCCATACTTTTCAACAAACAAAAATAATACAATAAATAGTTTTTAGTCAAAACGAACTTCAATGTTTACATTCCTAAACAAACTTTGTTTTTCACACAATTATCGTATGGGATATAAAAAAATGAAACCCATTTTGTTACCTACTCGAATACTTATATAAAATAGTTAAACTTAAAGCTAAAATCTGTTTCATTTTTAGATTTTTGGAATATTTATTTATTTATCCAAAGCCAGTTCCAGCCATTTCAAACACGGAGTTATTTGTTTTAAAACTATTTCTTTTTGAATTGAGATATATAAATATAGGGGTTGTTTGGGTTCCATGATTTGATATCGTTTATCAGTAAGATGTAAAAACTACTTAATCAGTCACTCACAGTAATACCTTACTATATATAATTAATTGGTTCCTATAACTTTTAATAATTAATAGTTATAGCCAAATATTTTAATTACAGTATCATTTATGATGAAACGTATTGATTCAAAAAAATATTAATTTGTAACCGATATTCCAGTTTATCAAATTCGCACATAGTTTGTTATATGAAAAAATAAATTTTAATATTTTGTGTGGTTAAAAGTCAAAAATATATTTTCGAATTTTATGTAATTTGCATCATGAACGGATTTCTTTGAGATCGTTATGTAAAAGCAATTTTGAGATCGATACAAGTAGTACGAGTATGTTAAAACATAAAAGAGAGATTGTACAATTTTGCGAACGATCTTGGATTGGGCTGTTTGTATTCATTTTATATTTGTACGTTTAGCTGATCTCCATGGGGTCCATATCGGTTGAAGTATTGTAGTAATACCATTTTTTTGTTTTGTAGAGTCAAATTTGATCTTTTATCGACAAGTCTGGATATTATCTTATATCATCTCATTAGGCCGTGTAGTTTTAGTATTTTATGTAGATTCCACGTTAGTCGTTGTCGTTGTACATCCCCGGATATCGCACTACGTTAACCATTGGGGGTGGAGGATGCTTAGTATAGAGTATAGAGTATAGACAGAAGGAGAACTTTGTCTTCTTAGTGTCAAGGTAATACGAATGGATTTCTCTGTTTAATTTGATTCTTCTGGTACGAACATTCCAGATCAAGTAGATTTGATTCACTGAATATGATTGCTGTGTCATTCGTAAATGTTAAAATAGCTGTTTGAGGATGGACCGAGGTGTCAGCTGTGTATATTTGGTAAACAGTGGAAGTTAGTACGCTGTCATGAGGAAAACCAGCTTTTATAAGGAAAAGGAAGAAAAAGCAGTTCTTTTTTTTGCCAACCCAAAAATACTTATCAATCAGATTTCTGTAAACAATACGACAATATGTTGAAGTTAAGATTTCTTTTAATTGGTAGAATAAACTTGAGTGACAAACCTGGTCAAAAGCTTGAGTAACGTTAGGAAAGGAGCATCAACAATATTGTCCTCACTCCAGAGCAAAGCGAAATGGTATCGAGAACACGATGGCACTCATGTATGGTTGAATGATGACACCGAAATGCAAACTGGTGATCGGGAATAATCTTCTGGGTGTGTAGGCTAGGAGGAATTCCTTTCATGATTACCCTCTAACTTGTTCACTTAAATAACGAGATCGAATTTTTTCACGATCACTATATTTTACTTATAGTAAAGTAAAAATGGAATATAACAAAAATATAAGTTAATTGTTTTTTGTTTGCTAAATTATTCTTTTTTAAAAGTATTATTTATACTTTATATTATTTGGTACCTCTTCCGTGATGGAAGCATTTGCGAGCCATAAACTATAAACCACACGAGAAAGAACTGTTAATAAATATTCTTGTGAAAGTTTTTTGTTCCTGTTTGTGTGGAGACTCGATCAAATATGGCCATTCGATCAAATACCTTTTACCCACAATATGCTACGTTCAAAAGGATAAAGCTTCTGTCAGATGAGCTACTCAAAGGCTCCATTACTAGTTAATTAAAACGGGTTGAAGAACAATATAGAACAAAATTAACGAATGTATTAAATTTATAAAAAAAGAGCGCCTGAATCGACATCTATTCTTAATATCTGTCAATAAAACAGATGTGGATTCCATTTCAGAGTAAAAACAACTTTAACGACCTCACACTTAGCTAAAAAGTAGAAACGCAATTGTGTTTCATTGTCAGTCAGTCCCAAAAAAAAGAAGTATTATTTTTTTCGTAGTCGATATCTTCATCATTGTCTTGCAACTTCTTACTCCGTTAAATTTGCGTTTTGGTAAAAAAGTATTAAAGTAGTGATGACTACTGTAAAGAAGAGGCGATAAAATGAATATTTTCAATAAATGTGGTTTATGTTTTAGGTTAGTAGTAACTGCGGTTTCCCTTACAACCTGGCTATCCCGAAAGGCAGTGAAAGCGGAAGGGACTACCAGCTTTTCATCATTGTCAGCCACTTTGATTACAAATACTCTATCAAAAATGGAATCTGCGGCCATCAAAAGTACTTCGATCAACACTCTGGCTACTTCCCCATGGATCGTCCTATTCCTTTTGAAGTTAGTTTCAAAGTACCTAACGCCATCTTCCAAGATGTCAAAATCTACCATGTAATGGATGATGAACTCAACCGTACTTAATTTTTAATTTTTTTTTTTTGAAATGAAGTTTAAAGAGCAATGTTTGGAGTTTTATTTTATAGTTCCCTGAAAATAATTTTCCATTTCCTATTCTAACCAAAAAGATAACATGAGAAAGATAACTTTCATGAAGGAGTCTGTAAACAAGTATCATGCTAATCAATGACCAGAAATGTTGACAAGCTCCTATTCTTACACAACAATTTGAAAATTACAAAACATGAAGCTCGTAAAATATTATTAACAGTACAACCTGTTCAGTTGATTAGCAGCTTACACACAAACAAAAACTTTTCCAAAGTGACGAAAACATATATAATATTCCTTTATTTATATACATAATGTATGATTAAACCACAATATGAAATGGAGAAAAAAAACTAAAATCTTTCAACCGTGACAAGCCGTCTTCGTCAGAGTCAAAAACCCAACTGAAACACTGAAAGATCTTAGTCTTTTTTTTTTCTCCATTTCATATTGTGGTTTGATCATTGATTGTTATTTCACGTGTTTATGTGAAATCTTGTTATATATATATATATACTAGGGGGCCAGATTAGTTCAGTGGCAAAGTGCTCTCCTCTGGACTCATAGGTATGAAGTTCAATAACCACTCTGGTCTTCAATTTATTCACACAGAAGGTGCATAAAACTGAGCACGTCGTCCCTCGGAGAGGACGTTAAGCCGTCGGTCCCGAGCCTGTACGATGTCAGGTACTCGTTAAAGATCCCTACTCTAAATGTACTTGAGTTAGGCAAAATTTAGAACTCCTAATGTAGAATCAATCTTTATTGTGTGGTATCACAAAGGACCAATGTTTGACCTATGTGCGTTCCCTTGTGAGACTACCGCTCCAACCTAAACTATATATAAACTAATTTGTATGGAATTTTTAACATTTAAACTCGACTGGGAAAACTTGAAAGAAAATTTGACCTCTCCTATCAAATTAAATTATTTGAACATTTCTATAGTGTGAATTCCAAATTATAACTATATTTTTATTTATATCATATAATGTTCACCATAGTATAATAATTTTTTGATAAAATTGTTTATCAATCCATTATTATAATATGTTAACATGCAGTACAGTTAAGCGCAAACAGCTCAATATTTTAGATTTTTAAATCATCTTCGTACTGATAGAGATTGTTATATTATTATTTTTTTTTAATAATAAATAATCTCCAGCAACCACAGTACGCTACCTAGGACTACACTTTGACACACGCATGACATGGAACCCACACACAAGACTGAAACGAACAGAGACCAACAGACGTTACAAACGCCTTTTAAAACTATTAGACAGAAAATCAAAACTCACTCTAACAGACAGACTCCACATATACAACACTAACTTTAAGCCTTCTTGGGCTTATGCTATAGAACTTTGGGGTTCTGCCAAACCTTCAAATATTCGTCCTATACAAGCCATCCAATCAAAAATACTCAGAAAACTCTCGCATCTCCCATTTTACGTCCCAAATATAATCATTCACCGAGATCTTAAAGTCCCCTTCGTTCTCGACTATGCAAAAGACCGCTACAAAAAATTCCACAGTAAACTCTCAACTCAACTCGTGAATTCGGTTTTCGAACAGCAATTCTAGAAAGATTGATCGAATTATAATGTGTTATTGTGGGAAAAATAGTCTCGACATATGACCATTAGTCGGTCCTGAGAGGAATTAAATTTTTAACTCGAGGTAACACGGGGGGCGAGGATAGCTCAGTGGTTAACGTAGTCGCCTCTGAACCGATAGGACCGGGGATCGATCCCACCTGGCCCTCGATATATTCATGTGGAAGGTGAATAGATCTGAGCACGTCGGAGAAGGACATTCAACCGTCAGTCCCGAGCCTGTATGATGTCAGGTACTCGTTAAAAAGTCTCTACTCTAAATAAATTTGAGTTAGGTAAAATGTTGGGCTCCCACTGTAGAATCAATCTTCATTGTGTGGTACTATGAATCAATGCAATTCTCAGCCTACATGTGTTCCCTTGTGGGACTACCACTGCAACCTAACCTAACTGAACACTGTATTCTGTAGACGGCTCCATGTTCGGTCAACCATTCCACTAGCCTTTTAACCATAGCTAGAGAGTCATTCCCATCAGCAAAGCGGTGAGGGTATAACAGACAGACAATGCTTAACATAATCCTAAGACGCCTTGTAAAAAGACTTATTAAAAACATTATCGACTCTTTCACAAATTCTTATAAATGAAACAGACATACGATCAACAAAAAGGCCGTAAGAGGTGAGGTTTTGTTTTAAACCGCGAGGGGATTAGATTCTAAGGTGTTTTGACAAAAGAAAAAGAAAGAGAAAAGAAGACCAGTCGACAAAGGTTTGAGAAACACTGAATTCAGCTTGAGTTAATATAGAAGAAATGAAAATGACTTTTGACCATGACCCTTAGTTTATCTACAGAATAAATATATTTTTAACTGATATTAGATTGACATGATAAATAGAAAAAGTTATCTAGTAATCATTAGATGGAAAAATTTTCACCAATTCTGAGTAATGTTAGTAAAGTAACTGAATTATAAAAAGAAAATAACATAAACCGTATAAAACGTTATCATTCTTAAATAAACCACAATTACTGACTTACCGATTATTATTTGAGAAGTATGGATCACAACGTTTTACTAGTATAATTACTAGTTACAGACACCATTTAAGAAATGCAAATATATTACTATGACAATAATTCTGAAGCGGAATTTGTTTTCTAGTGAGGAATATTTCTTATCATCACTTCTTCCTGTGATTTCTGGGGTAAAATCATAATATTTCGATCACAACAAACTCTGATTTTGGCAATTTTAAATGTAAAAATTTTACACAATATGATTAGCAGATGAGTTAGAATAAAATAGATTTTGATTCTCAATGGAATATCCCCTCCCCAGGGTTCGATATCAAACAGAAATTGACAGTTCTTATCCTCGCACAAGTGTGTTTCTATTTTCATTTTTTTGTCATTCTTAAAAAAGATGTAACTTAAAATGCACACGAAAATATTTAAATGGTACACTCACACACATGCGCACACACACAAACACCACACACCCAAAACCACATACGAGCTCACACACAACACAACACCACACACACAACACCACATAAGAACACCACACACACAACACCACACACATATACCACACACACAACACCAGATACACAATACCACACACACAGACATACACATACACACACACACGCAAAATAACAAACAAACAAAAAACAAAACACACACACACACACAACAAACAGAACTTTCTTTTTGCTAATTATGAAACAAAAGGCATGAATTAGCAAAAATATTCGAATCGAAATAGTTATAAAACGAGTTCCACCTGAAGATGTTGAATAGTAAAAATTATAGATTCATGTCATTAAGTTTGAATGAAGTCATCATCTTACCTAGTGGTTGCCTAGTGAAATTATTTGAAAACCGTTAAAAAGTCTGACATTGGAAATAAATACAATTTACAATACTACACTAAGCAGAATTATTCTTCCTAAATTTTAGAAGAGACAAAACCATGACTAAAATCATGGTTAGGAATCCATGAAGAAACCATGATTATAAGTCCAAGTTTTGACCTATAAGTCTATTGCAATAGTAAGAGGAAAGGTCTTAGATTAATTGACCATAAGTATTATATTGATCTTTCTATTCCCTGTATCTCTAATGGAAAAATTATAAAGGAAGGAAATGCGTCTCAGTATCTCGAAGTAGCCATTACTGGAGACCTTCCTCAACCCTTAGACGTCTTGTAAAAAATCTTATTAAACGAATTATCGGCTGTTTCACTAATTGTTATAAATGAAACAGACCTAAGGTGTTTTGACCAAACAAAAAGAAAGAGAAAAGAAGACCAGTCGATAAAAGTTTGAGAAATTCTAAATTCAGGATGAGTTAATATAGAAAAAACGAAATATGAAGGTTAATTAATATAAATCTTCACACTTAATAAGTAACTGAAATAATTTTGAAATTAATAATTTGTTGTCAGTAGTAGAATGATTTTACTCGGTTTTAAGTCATAGACTTACCCATGAATGTTATTGAAATGTCAAGACCCGACATGTTATGTAAACTTGTTGATGAAACTTACAGCGTAAGCTTCTGGATCTCAGAGCATATGACAAATCAAAATTTTATATTTTTTTTTTAATTTAAAATTTAAAATTTTTTACAATTTTTCATTGTTATATAGATAATATTATCTAGCTTATATGTTAAACTGATTCCAACCATTCACAATTCTTATAAAAAAGAAATAATATTTAATTTCAAAAATACTTTTTCAATTCCGAAATTAATAATTATTAACTTATGACCCATGAGTATTCAGTCTCTTTACTTTTTTTTTTAAATATCTTTGAATTTACTAATGTTTATTAATATTTACTAATTTAGCTATTTTAAGAGTACTGATCGGCTAAAATTGTTTTAATTTCGTTCTATAAATTCTAGAATTCTCGTTTCATTTTCGTCTTTCTTTAGAGATGACCAGGATATCTGTAAAGAAAGTTTCAACAACACCTGCATGGTTGCCACTTCTCCCTGCCCAATCTTTACACTTCACTGATTTTCTCTCCTTTTTTTTTCAACCTAAGCCAATATGCGACAAGAAATAAATTTGAAAATTCATTTATTTTTAGACGATATGAAAGGTATTGCATACATATTGTTCGGAAAATTAGGGTATAATGGAAAATAGTGGGACACACTCATACACACACTTTGCACAGTCACAGTAGGTAAATACAGTTAAATGTTGCATATGTTTCAGCTTCTGTTTTTATGGAGTTGAATCAACTCCCTAACTCCCTAAATAAAAGATAAGGGCTATGCATTCTCTATCAAAGAGCTGCTAGGGACTTGAAAAAGCAGTTATAAGTTTCCTTTTGCTACTTGTAAAAGGGAATTTAGTTTATTTCTGAATGTTTAAACAAAACAAAGTTATTCTTATTTACAGACTCCCTTATAGAAAGGGCACTGATAGGGATATTTTAGGTTGTTTTCTGTTTGCTATAACTCTGAATTATGATGTATATCTCTCATATACAACGGAGGTAAAGAGTGGGTCTTGACTTTTAGACGCCCTCTTTTGTAAATCCTTTCTAATTACTCGATTCCTTTAATTAAATGGTACATAGAATTGCCTCTAAATCTCAAATCTCTTGCAGAGATCTATCCGGCTGAGATTACTGTAGTCCATTACTTTTTCGACTAATTATGAAACCATCACTAACAATTAGACTGATTGACGTAAGCATTTATGACGAATCTTTAAAAACTCGGAGCCAATTTAAAACGTTTCAATTTACGATATTGCCAGACTGACTCTGCATATTACGCATAAATTCTGACTGTTTGTGACCTCCAACTCAGCATCTTCAAAGATATCCGCAATATGTTAGTTATATTTGTTTAAAATGCGATTCATTTATTTTTAACAACAATCAGACTACCATCTACGTTGATCTAATTAATTTAATTATATACTCCATAATATTACTGTCTCAATTAGAGATAAAGTTGTATTTGGTGACAATGTTGGAAATTTTATCAATTACAAATTAGACAACATCTGAAAAGGAGGAAATAATCGGTCTTTTTTGCAAATATCTTGCAAATGTTCAATTAATATCAGAGTCTGAATTGCTTTTGATCAGAAAAGCGAAATCACAAAAACTCACTACGATGTATATTTTTTCGTGTACTATTTATTGTTTAAAACTATATTTTATTTACCATGATTTATATTATTTTTCTTTATCTGTTTTATATTTCATTAATTTGTACTTTATTTATCCTCTTTGTTGTATCCTCTTACTCCGTAGAGTAGAAACATTAACAGAGTGCTTGTGAAAACAATACTTTTTGCTTGGCTTGCTTTCTGAAAGGCTATATTCGCTCCTGATGACGACGGATGGCGAAATAATATCATTGCAAAATTCCCTCTTCGTGATTAAATTTTTGATATACACAAAAAACAATATATCCTATCCTCTAATTCTTCATCTACAATATCTCTATATATAAAGTTCGTGAGTTTATTTGTTTGTTTGTTCATTCATTTTCCCAGGAGATAGAGACCTGAAATTAAATATATATTATCTATTACCTGAATAATGTTAAATAAAAGAAAATTATAGCGATTGAGCCAGGAGGGCTCTCGTGCAAAAAGCTTCCAAAACCTGTTATAAATGACGTCCAAGCATTAGACAATAGTTTTTCGACCTATATTATAATGATTTAATTATAATAAATTTAGAAAGAGGAAATTTAATGAATAATCGGCATGAATATGAAATAATTATTTAATATATCAACAAATGATATTTATTATAGTTAACAGAAGTTTTAGAAATTATCATATTAATATAAGTAAAATATTAACAGCACAAAATTATGTCATAATCAAAAACCACTGTCATAATGCCTATATATTCTTCTTTGATATATCAATTTTAATAAAAATGATAGAGAAGGGGTCCCGATGCATCGGAAGGTACAGAAAAATTCTTAATAAAACTAATTCTCTTTTAATTAAGGAGTTCAGGACTAATTACGTAGGCTGTAGCATCTCAGAAATTGACAACTTCTTCCAGTTGTCAAGAGAGGAACTGATGCTGATATGTATAATGCTTGAATCGGTCTTACTTGTGGCAGAAATTTACTAAATTCCATTTAACTAGCAATATGAGAGTTCAAGAAGAAAATAAGAAATACTCTAAATTTCTGATAAATAATTAGTGAAGACAGAGTTGAAAAGAATGAAAATAAAGAGATTCTTACTGCCCGATGACATGTTTATCCTTGCATATAATTTAGATTAGTGCGTTGAATATATATTACTCTTCATTCGCCAACCCAGAAATATTGTTCACAGAAAATTCTATATAATTCAATTTAACGAGATACTCAGTAAAATTAATCATAGTTTCTGGAATAATTTCCAGGAGGAATTAAAAAATACGTGTATCTATGAGGAATCAAAAAAACACGTATCTCTCATACAACACGGTTTGTGTAGGAAAAGAACCCACATATTAACCTCAAGAATTTCTTGACTCACTAGAGTTGTCTGGATTGCTCCAAGATAAGCTAGAACTCAAAAAGGAAGCTCCTGTCATGTGTAGGTATCGGAAACATTGATCCACCGCGCTTATGTAATGGAACAAGACTAATAACTAAGGAACTTTATGACAATGTCATTGTTTATAAAATTATCGCATCACTATCAAGGAGAAATAGTTTTAATTCCAAGATTAAAATCGTTTTATCTGAAAAGGACAATATTCCTTTTTTAAAGATTTAATTTCAAATTCTGTTAGCATTTCCTATGACTATACGTAAGTCTCAAGGAGCCAACTACATGTTGCTGCTCTCAGCAGGGCGAACAGCAAGGATGCATTAAAGTTTTTTTTTTTGCAAAATATTGTATTGTAAAATATGTTCATTATCCTCTTTATTAAAAAAGAATTCATTTAGAGTTTACCTGCATTTATGTGAACTTGATTGCATTAAAAAGGACGGTGTTGGATGACCCAACAGGTCACGAGTACTCTAGTACTTCTTTAAATGTTTGTATGCTGGTTTTTTTGTTTATTTTCTGGCGTTTATTGTATTTTTTGTTTTTAATTTCACTTTTTTTGTTTTTTTGGACAATATTTGTGGGTTGACGAAATGTATTCAACGCACTAATCAACATTATATGCAAGGATAAAGATGTCGTCGAGCAGCAATAATCTCTTTGTTTTTGTTTTTATTTTATATTATTCACTTAATACTTGTTCTTCCCCCCCCCCCCTCTCTTCTTTTGTCTCCATCAAGCTTGCTAATCACACTATGGCTCTCACAAACACTGCTGTTAATCTTATTTACTTCTTTAACCAGGACGATCATTTTTGATTTATTAGCCTTAGTATTTATTATAGTATTATCATTTTTAAGTTGGATATAAAATTTGATACAGTAACTGTGATGTCAAAACAAACAAGACTAACATGAATAAAAATCAAAACCATGTTGAGTGAAGAAATCTTTATTCTATGTTAAAGTCCTTCGGATAGGATCAACCATTCTTTTAATATTTTGAATAGTCAACAATTAGAATTAATTACTAAATTCCTCTTTGGAAAATATGTATATATATATATATATATATATGTATATATATAAATCAATGATGAAACCACAATATGAAATGGGAAAACAAGACAAAGATCTTTCAACCGTAACAAGCGGTCTTTGTCAGAGTCAAAAACCCAACTGATGGGTTTTTGGATGGGTAGTTGGGTTTTTGACTCTGGCGAAGACCGCTTGTTACGGTTGAAAGATCTTAGTCTTGTTTTCCAATTTCATATTGTGGTTTGATCATTGATTGTTATTTCACATGTTTATGCGAAATCTTTTTATGTATATATATGGAAATTTTCCCCTACGATTAATTATGAGTTCTGTTGGTTCTCCTTTTATACCTTATACAAATGGTTAATGTTTTGATCCCATTAATTAATAAAATTTGAGGCAACCTTATTAACAATAAATTATTTTTTAATTAGTAAATTAAAGAGCTTCTTTATTAAGGAATAATAAAAATTTATTACTTTACTTTTGATGTAAAGTCCCTTTTTATTAATGTAACTGTAACTGTTTTTTAACTTATAACTGAACTGTTTAAATATTTCTGATTCTGTTTATCTGCTCTTTTGATATGAATGTTGTGGGTTATGAAGTTGCTTATTAACCAAAAACTTATTATATTATTACAGATGGAACTTAATAGATGTCATTTTTGGTGTAAATTAGTTTTCTAATATTTACGAGTTGAAAATCGAAGAAGAATAACACAAAAAGAGTAAAGAAACACACTAACAAATTCAAATTTTCGGGCAACCCGTCTTCAGGAGAAAAAAGAAAGGGAAACCAAACACGTTGTACCGTATTTTTCCTAAAATAAGGCATCCCCCGAAAATAAGTCCTATCATGATTTTCGGGACTTTTTGAAAAATAAGCCCTCTCTAGAAAATAAGCCCTAGTTAAAATAAAGAGAAAAATATAATTCATTAAAAAACGCTATTGACTTTTATAGGTATCTCTAGCTACTCTAATATCTCAGAGAATTGTTTGTGAACAAAATATTCTGAGAAATTCTTTGTTTACCTCTACAATCTGTTTCGAGCAGTGCACAGGCACGTGTCAAAATTAATTCCTAAAATTTATAAATTAGAATTTATCTTAAAAATACAATAATACAGAAGTCTGCATAGAGCGACTGAAGATACAACGTTTGTGCATTTCAGTCTTGTAAGTCTGATTATTGCCTATTACTTGTTGTACTTGAAGCCCTACCTCGAAAATAAGCCCTAGCATGCATTTTGGATCTATAAAGAAAGTAAAACAGTTTATTATTTTCGGAAAAAGACGATAGATGGAACGGAAAGTAACCCAATCATCTAATATTTAACCTCATGATTATTCATAGTAAGACAATACTTAATAAAAAAAATGTCCGGTTCACGAATCGCCGGAGAAGTAGCTTGAAATTTGTATAGGCTCATAACACAGTTTAAGAACTATATCTCACATTAAGTTTTGTTCAACCGTGGAACATTTAGTATGATTAGAAAACTCTGTTGGGAAACCATTCATCATACAATAAAAAGCATCATAAAATATATGTTTGTCATTCTTTGTCACCCATCCATTCACACACAAAGAAATCATCGAAAAAACATCAAAAAATGACTTTGGGGAACCTTAAAACATCTTGTGGTCGATTTCTTTTCTTGACTACAATATTTCACCTATAGTGAAGTAAAAACAGAAACCAATGAGCTTGCCTTGATTCATTGGTTTGTTTCTTCTGAACGCACGCACTTAGTGGCTTTCATAATCATTGATGTATTATGGGTGGAGAATGTCGCATATTTGTTGATTGAAACTCATTTTAAATGTTTTGAAAATAGTTTTAAAATTATTTAGTTTTGAAAAATTTCAGGAATTCCCTTCGAAACTTCTCCAATAAATTATGTCTCATTGTTATTGCAAGCCTATTAAAAAAAAAAGTGTTAAATAAAACTAAACGTCAGCTTTGAAGGTTTTATTTAAAACTGAATAAAAGATCAACTCCTGATAAATTGTGATTCCATTCAACGAGCGATAATTTCAACGTGTTATTCATATATTTAACATTTATTAGATTAATTAAAAAGAAAATTGCATGATAATCAATAAAACCAAGAAGTAAGACGTACATATCGATTATAAGTCAAAATTAACACTTCTCCATATTCCCACGCAAACACATAAATACAAAATATAAGACAAATTATAAAATTGGATTCTGGTGTTGCCCACAACATGTGAACTATTTCGAAATGAACATTTCTATTTATGGTCAAGAAAAAATTATCATGAGCAACCCTCATCCGTATCTGTATGTTTTGACTCAATTGCTCTAACAGTATAATGTTGATTGATCGAATAAAAGTATTTTCATGTTTATAATATACTTAGCTGATTTACCCGACGTTGCTCAGGTCAATACAATCACTGATTGTGTTTTATATATGTACAATTTGATTTGAATATTTCTTAATCAATTTTTTATGCCAATCTATTCCCTTATAACTTTTCTCTTGATTTAGACATAGATCTGATCTGATCATAAACGTCTTCTAGTTAGAGATCATCGATATATAATAACTTATCTTTTTGCTTGCATTGAGAATGAGCCGGATACTTATTAATAATAATGTAGTAATTATTGAATATTAAAAACAAACAAACTATTCAATCAGAAATAAATAAGCAAGCCTTAAATCCATTTAACTTAATGGACTCCTAACTAGGAATTCAATTAGGCCTACACTTTGGGCAAAAGATTTGAATTATGATTTAAAGACTATCATTATTCGTAATACTATATGATATTTATGTAGTAAATATCAAATTCAATATTTAATACTTAAAACAAGTTAAACCAATTAGCTAAAGAAAGTTGATTTTTGATTAAAGTTGATATTAACTATTGCTAGTAACTAAAGATTTATTAAAATTAATAACATACCCAAATTTCATTACAATAATTGTCTTAATACTGGTTATAAGCAAACCTTAGCTATTATTAAAAGGTTTTTAAATAAGCTTTAAATTAGCTCTGATCAAAATGGAAGGAAAACCGTTGGCTTACTCCGAAAAAGTTACATAAGAATGAATCAAAAAGTTGTTTGTAAGTTCCTTCTATAAATTTTCTGTAGAAAAAACATGCACACACACACACACACACATATATATATATATAAAGATTTCACATAAACACGTGAAACAACAATCAATGATCAAACCACAATAAGAAATGGGAAAACAAGACTAAGATCTTTCAACCGTAACAAGCGGTCTTCGTCAGAGTCAAAAACCCAACTGAACACTAGATGCAGAAAACATCTGGTGAGGAGTTGAGAAGAGTGGGAGGGAAGAGTGGTATTTTAAAAGGGTGAAAGCACAGGAAAGGACTAATGTCCAGAAAGGAATGTTTGGGGAAACAAAGGAGTCAGTAAGAAAAAGTAAAAAACTATCCGCTAGCTGTCAACCCTCTTTGAAGAGGCTATTGCCCTCGTAACGAAAGTATCAAGTTTGAAGAGACCGTTACTAATGTTTATAATATTTGATCTATTAAAATAATTAGAGACGATTCAATAATATTTCTTAACAACATTGATTTTTCATAGGTAATAAATTTAGCTCCTGTCCAATCAATATGATGATTTTCATTTTTTATATGCAAGAATAAGGCACTACTGTTTTCCTGTCTACTTACGTTATATTGGTGTTGTTTTACACGTGTTTTTAATGATTTACCGGTTTGACCAATATAAATTTTATGGCAATTTTTGCACGGAATTTTATAAATACCAGCGGACTCCAATTCGCTTGGAGAGTTTTTTATTAACATATTACCCACGTTATTACGATTAGAAAACACTATATTAAAATCAAGTTGTTTGGCTAATCTTGGAAGG
This sequence comes from Hermatobates lingyangjiaoensis, assembly GCA_026182355.1. NCBI lineage: Eukaryota > Metazoa > Arthropoda > Insecta > Hemiptera > Hermatobatidae > Hermatobates > Hermatobates lingyangjiaoensis. The sequence goes on along the minus strand of JAPFBL010000290.1, from coordinate 161,333 downwards.
GGGTCCAATGATTCGTGGTATGGCAAAACTATAGAATTTGATAATAAAAGGGGCTCTGTTGAAGTATTAGAGAAAGTTTTTTTAGCACCCTTCAAAGCTAAATCGATATAAGAAGAGGGGTATTTTAATGAAAGGGCAATTGAGCTAATGTTATTAATCTCTTCATTAAGGAATTCAGGAGAGGAAACTCTTAAAGCTCTCAAAAACATATTTCTAAAAACAGAAATTTTAACATTTTTTGGATGCGATGAATAAAAATTAACGTATGCAAGTACATTCGTAGGTTTTCTATATACACTAAAGCGTAACTCATTAGGTAACCTATGGATCAGGACATCTAAGAAGGGCAAATTACCACTTATTAAATGGTTTAATTTAATTAATTAAATGGTATAGATATGTTGACGATATTCTTTGCATTTGTCCCAAATCTTTAAATAAAGTTGATTTCCTAACAAAATTGAATTCATTAGTGCTGACAATCAAATTCACAATGGAAGAAGAAATAAGTGGTAAATAAGTGGTCAGTTCTTCAGGTTCAAATTAAACTCTCATTGCCAACGTTTCGGTTTTTGTTTAAAACCTTTTTGATAAGCAGAAGTATAAATTTTAATTTTAAATTTAATTTGAACCTGAAGAACTGAATGAGTCTCGATAAACTTTAGTTTTGTTTCTATTCCACGGTCGATCCTTTTATCAATATTTATATATATATATATATATATATGGGTTACTTACCGTTGCGCCTACAACGTGCTTGGTCTTCCTTTCTCTTTTCTCCGGAAGACGGATTACCCGAAAATTTGAGACTGTAAGTGTGTTTCCTTACTCTGTGTGTTACTCTTCATGAATTTTGTACTCGTGTTATATATATATATATATATATATACACTTTTTTGTTGGAAATACGATCCAAAACGGACAAATATAGTTCAATATAGACAAAGAAACATAGAGAAATCAAAAGAACACACTTACAGTCTCTAATTTTCGGTTTGAACCGTCTTCAGGAGAGATAAGAGAGGGAAACCAAGCGCACTGGTTCAGAGACGGTTGGAGACAATGAAAAATTTGACAATGAAAAATGTAGTCAAATGTACCAGATTGATGAAAACACTGTTGCAAGCTGTTTGGTTCTTGGAATCATGTTGGTCCGATTTAATAATATGGTTATTATAATATGGTTATAAAAATATGAATATATATTTTTTTTTTATTCGAACCCTTTGTTGAATAACTCGTTTCACTATTATAAAAATATTTACATCCTTATTTGTGAAAATTATGCATAAACAACGAATAATTGTTTTTAAAGTTATTTAATTCTGGTCAACTATTATTTCTTTGTTCTACTAAATTGCATAAGACATTTTTACTATTAATAAAATTAAACAGTAAATAATTTCAGTCAAAAACTGCTTTTAATCACTCTAAATTTTCTGTTAAAATTTTTCGTTTGAATTACAGAATATTCGAGCAAACAAATTTTTTTATAAAAATTCGAAACCGGTTAAAACCGGTTATCTGGAAAAATTACTATTCGAAAACGGGTTTTCTAAAATGTTGGTTTTTGTATAAACCCTAATTTTGAGAGATGTGCTTCTTTTTAAATCCTCTATTCCTTTAGAGGAAAATGCGCACAGTTCTCCTTATTTTGATATGAGATCCAATCTGAGATAGTTTTCTCTTTTTTTTTTCTGTTTACTGCACTGAGATAAGGTACATTTTCATCTCTCTTTGATTGTCCCAAGGTCGAGGTAATGAACTCTCTTTCAACGTTATTTCAAAACGCCCAATTACATCTTTACTGATGTCACGAATTGAAATATTCTTGTTATCAAATACAAAAAAAAAAATCAGTAAAAAAAAGAGAGTAAAATTTCAGATAAAAAAGTCTACTTTTTTTCCTCTTTTTACATTTTAGTAAAGACTAATTGGAATTGTTCGTCTTTTGATTTAGAGGTCATGGAATAAAATAGAGATAGCATTTAAAACTAATTAAAACTGCTAGACTCCTCATTAAAAAAGCTACTGGAAACTCACCTGTGATGATACATTTGATTAGTTTAGGTTTCCTTATTGATAACCTAAAAAGGTTTAAGAATCGCACAAACATTTAATTTGAAATTTTGATATGAGCCAACGAATTGCAAATCTTTTTGCGCTCATTATAATAAGAACTTCAAGGTTATGATCCGGCTTCTATTTAAATAAATAATCAGTTTTGTTAAGTTGTTGAGTTAGTATCAGTTTTGGTTAGTCATTTTTATATGCTGATTCATCATGGCCCCGTGGTTAGTGCTCACATCTTTGGTAACAGAGTTCATAGATTAGCTCTAAATTTATTCATTTGTTAGATAGGAAATCTTGCATATGCTGTCCTTGGGGGTACAATATCTTGTACTCGTTAAACAATCGTATACTAAGGAAACTTGAGTATGACCAAATGTGGTATTCACAAAATAGAATCAACAGAGAAATGAAACATGTATGGGAATAGAGGGACAGGTTAGCTCAGTGAGACCTATTATCTCTGAACTGGTAGGTCCAGGGTTCGATACCCATCTGGCCCTCAATTTATTCACATGGGGGCTCATATAAATCTGAGTACGTCGTTCCCTCGGAGAGGACATTAAACCGTCGGTCTCGAGCCTGTACGATGTCAGGTACTCGTTAAAGATCCCTACTCGAAATGCACTTCAGTTAGGCAAAATTTAGAACTCCTAATGTTGAACCACCGATCATACAATAAGACCGTAAAGGGCTGACGTTCTAGGGGATCGCTAGGAGAATGGTTTAAACAATAAAAAAGTAAATACAGGAATAGGATATTTAAATATTGAATTTAATATTAAATGTCAAATTTTATCAGAACTATAATTTTATGTATTTGATTAATAATTTAAAAATCTGCAAAAATACAAAAAACTTAGCTTCACTATAAGTAAACAAATTATCAAGCTTATTGACAATCAATTGCATTGGTTGAATGTAGCTATTCTATAGATATGTTATCAAACTTATGTATATTTCATTATATTATTTACTTTTATTTGACTATATTCAATTTGTTAATTATAATGAAAATGTAATAGTTGTAGTACAAGCTAAGATTTCCTAGAAGGGACTTAATAGTTACCCTTTTTTTTTTTAAGTTTAATTTTTTCTCTTCTAATTTTCAAAAAAGTAAGAAAATATTTATGAAGTAATATTGATATTTTGGCAATACTTCTACTAAATTTAAAGTTTCTATAGTGACTAAAAGAGTAGAGTGAAACTAGTATCACTTTTAAGATACGGTTCAATTTCCCATGTTGTAATATTACCAAAAACAATAAAGTTGTTTGTGATACTAATTAATGTTTAGAACTGAGCGTTAGTAGTTGAACTAAAAAAAAATGTTGAAAAGATTTACAACTAAATATCTGTAAAATGTTATTAAGACTAGTGATTGTTTAAAAAGTTGTCGGTAGGTGCCCACCAGCCTACGGCAGTCACACATATCAAAAATAGTCAACCTGGAAATAAGTTAAACCGTAAAAATTCAAAACATAGTTTTTTTTCATCATTAAAATCTTTATGATGATAAAAAGATAAGATCTTTATAATTATATTTATTTATATAAGATTTTATTTATTTTATTTTATAATTTATTTTATAATTTATTATTTTATATTAATTTATTTTATTTTATAATTTATTATATTTATATAAGATCTTTATAATTCAAAAATATGTTCAAGTTTATGTTAAAAAGTGGTTTAAAAAATTATCTTTCAGATGTATTGGCTTCAGAAAATATGACTTGCACTGTGATTACCATATAGGTCACACCATACTTATAAGACACTTAGATTTCAATCTTATAAACGGATTAGACTACCCCTGACCCTTTGTGTCACTCAGAAATTATAGCAATAGGTATTGAATAAATTCACTAAACATGATTGACAGGGATAATTTTAATTGTTGTTCTTGTTATTAAGGCACGGAAACAGATTCTTGTATGACCCAAGCTTTTGATATAGTATTCTTAACATGATTCAAGATGTATTCACAATAAGTATATTTACCAAAATAAAAATCATAAAAAATAAAAAAAGTATTTATTTTATCATATAAATAAGTAAAACATCAATTCCTGTTATATATACAATGAAATATATTTAATACAAACAAAACTGTTAAATTGAAATATTCAATTTATTTATCTAACATAAAAAATAAAATTATTAAAAGGATGTGTATTTTTAATATAACCTCAGAACATTTGTATTTCATCTAACAGTTGTGTTCAAGTTTGTATCTAATATGATCCATCTTTAACCACTAATGTAATAGTTTATTATATATTTGTTACATTTATTTTTAATATATTTGTGCTACTGTCATCGGCAAGCATGCAAGCCAGTGGGCTACCCTGGCACCATGCCTTTACTTTATTACCAGTGTTTATATTTCACAAATTTTAAATTAAAAATAATTTTTTTTTTGTTACATTTATATATAATACATTGCACTACTGTCATCAGCGAGCACCCAAGACATTTGCTACCCTAGCTCCAATTTTGAGAATATACTGATAATTTTCTTTTATTTAATACTTCTATTTAATACTATTCAGGCAATAATAACATATATATAATTTCAGGTCTCTATCTCCACGAAAAATGAGTGAACAAACAAACAAACTCACGAACTTTATATATAGAGATATCACTCTTATGTACGATTACTGTACTGTAGTTTAAGTAATTGGTATGAGAGATTAAATAATAAAGTTCCTGTCCTAAGAGTATATACTGAAATTTACACTTCTAAATAGTATTCGTCTAAGTAGTTTAAACATTAAATTAACTTATTTTGAGCATTTTACTTTGATTTTTAAAAATATTAAAGTCTAATAAAAATCCGATTGACTCGAGTATGATGGAAAAATATCTAAGTTAATGAAAAACACATCCAAGTACGTTATGTAAGGATTATTAAGTTAAGATCGTGTTTCTATATTCTGATACTTTAAATAGTCCAAAATTCTTTAATTTGTTTACTAACGTAAACTTTTCAGGTAGATACATTATCTACGCAACTTTAGGATTTTAGCATTTGAAGTTTAGTGACTATTTTTTTAATTCACGAAATACACTATAATACCTCTTTATGTTTAGCAGTTTCCACAAAAACAATTTAGTTCCTATATTTGTGTTTCAGTTAAGTATGATTGGTCTAATGGTGAAAATAGTATCGTGTTCATATGTTTTCAGATAATCTTAAAAATTTGAACTTTTTTATCCAAACTGAGCATTTTTTATTCAAACTAAATTTTTTAGTTTATGGTGGCTACCTTCTTTTTTTTATAAAAAAAAATATATTTTTTTATAAAAATTAGAAAAAAAAAGAAGGTAACCACCATAAACTAAAAATTTTAGAGGCTATATTAATTCAAAAACTGAAGCCACGCCTAAATATTCAGGTGGAAAATAGTAGCCGTATTTTTAAGCTGTTTAGTTCACATCCAGAAACCCTTACAGGTAGCGACTCAGGCCGAGAGGCCATTCACCTTACAGGATTAACGCCCACCGTTTCTTAAACTTTATGGAAAACAACCCCTTCTACCTTCTCCATGTATATATAAACCAGATAATTCACCTTAGATCTTATTCACGTCCTGATGATGAATGTTGATCATTCGAAACATGTCGACCATAGGAGATGTACTTTATTGTGTAGACGAAATAACGAGAGTGTTATTTAGAAAAATTGAGAAACTTGTTAAGAAACAGGTATCAGCTAAATTTGGTGTCATTTTCAATAATATATATATATATAAAGCTAAAAACGTAGAAAAAACACAGAGAAAGAGACACATTTACAAACTCAAATTTTCGGATGATCCGTCTTCAGGAGAAAATAAAATGGACGACCAAGCACGCCGGAAACACAACGGCAGGAAAACCCGATATATATATTTATAAAAATTAATAATCAACAATAATTCTTGATATACTATATAAATTTAACACCACAATAAACAAATATATATTAATTACAATGCTCTAAGGCCTTTCGTTACAACATCATCAGAGAGCTAAATGAACCAAACAAAAAATATAATAACAAGTTAACCTGGTTGTCTGAAGTCTTCAGGATATCCTGAAGTTGTTTCAGATATTTTCCTCTTATTTTCTTCATTATTACCTTATAAGTTTTTATTATTTATATTTCCTAATTTTCTTCATTTTCACTTTCTATTTCTTAGCTTATTCTTAGTTAATTTCTGTTACCTCACTTGAACCGGGCGCGCGTGTGACAACACTGCTGGTCTCCAACAGTCGCTTCACAAGTGCACTTGGTGTCCCTTTCTCAACTCTCCTGATGACGGTTCAACCAAAAATTAGAGACAGTAAGTGTGTTTGTACCTTAGTTCTGTGTTTGCTTATTCATCGTGAAACGTTTGTTGTCCTTTTGGATCGTTTTCCTGGTTACAATATACATATAAATATATATATATTATATATATATATATATATTCACTGATAAAACGAAATACGATCCAAACTGGACACAATACGAGTTCGAGATTAACAAAGAGCAACACACAAAGTAGGGAAACACACTGACAGACTCAAATTTTTGGGTAATCCGTCTTCAGGAGAAAAGAGAATGAGAGACCAAGCACGTTGTAGACGCAACGGCAAGTAACACCTTGACGGATTAATCCTGAAGACGGATTACCCGAAAATTTGAGTCTGTCAGTGTGTTTCCCTACTTTGTGTGTTGCTCTTTGTTAATCTCGAACTCGTATATATATATATATATATATATATATATATATATATATATATATATATATATGAAGCTTAAACCATAATGAAAAAAAAAAGAAAACAATGGAAATAAGTGCTCCGAGGCCTTCCAATGTACGTCATCAGAGAGTAAACAAAGTAAAAACTGATATATATATATATATATATATATATATATAAAAAGATTTCACATAAACACGTGAAAAACAATCAATGATCAAACCACAATAAGAAATGGGAAAACAAGACTAAGACACAGTTTAACTGTGAAAAACTGTGAATTCCTAAATTACTCATATATAGGATCAACGACTACTACCCTTTCTAGGAGGCTGACGATGCATCTGGTTTCAGGAGCCCCTATAGAACACTTCCAAAAGATATACAAAACAAAAATTTCAAGGGTAACTATGGTTAGCACTAGAATAATAGCAACGGAAAAGGACGGGAAGAGACTCAGGATACTAGAAGCGCTATACATACTGGTAAAAGCTCCAAGTATGAACTATACCAACCAGTTGCGCTTGTTTGGAAACCTAGGGCTGGTTATGCCAACACTGACAACCCCAAACCTGGCTGTGTAACCTTTTGTTAACCTGTTTATTTATGATTATTATTGCAATGTGATTTTAAGTATTAGATTAATTTGTTAAGTGTAGTTTTAATTGTTTTAAAAATTTAAGTGTTTTCTTTTGCTGAAGATGGTAGATGTAACACCGAAACATGTCCAATAATAAATTAAAAAATCTGGAGTGGCCTACACTCTACTTTACTATAAGTAACTTAATGTCAAATTTCTTGAGTATATAAAACATAACGTCTCATTTAAGCATAACGTAAACATCTAAATGGGATATAATTATTAGCCTTTCATTCCTGAGGTAGTACTGATAGTGATTGAAGGACATATCATTTTATAAGCTTATTTTTGTACATCACAGATAATTTATTATTTTCAAATAATTGCACTAGTATAACTACACCAGTAATGACATTTTTGAAACACCAAAGTGAACATTTCTTGAAACGATTTATTCTTCTACAAGAGAATGGCTTTCGCTCAAACAGCCAGTGGATTTCTTACATCGTTTACTTGACATCCTTCTACATTGAATATTAAGTAAAATGTTAAAATTTTTTTTTTCTTGATACTTCGACTACAAATTCCATGTATTTAGAAGTAATTTTGATTTAGGGTTACTCCTTTAGCTTTTTTGATTATGTGACGTGAATCGGGTGGACACCCATTGGTGGCACTCCGTAACAATACCCTTTTTTACTCTGAAAAATATCTTAAACTGCGAAGAAAATGTTGTTTTAAGGTGATTTGTTAATTAACGATGTACGATAATTACAGTTATTAATCTCTAAACGAAAGATTCAGATTATGAATTATCATTTACATTTTTGGTCTTTTATAGAATTATCATACTGGGAATTTTAATCTTTAAAATAATAATAATAATAAGCTTCTTAGTATCTAATAAGATCATTTTCCTTCCCCTTTGTCAAATAACATATATACGATTTTTTTCTGAGTGAGTGTTATCATTTTCCTGCACAATATTATTCCTCTTACATCTCATATAATTCAATAAACAATTTAAACTGTTCCTTTATAAAATCAATTTTATCTCAGTGGATTCGCTCAAAAATTTCTAAGTCAATGTAAACAATGTAAAAAAATACAAAAAATTCGACAAGTATAGCAGGTGATCTCTTAGTCTAGGGTAAACAAAGAGTTTTTATATCGTTATTGCTCTTTCCCGTAATTGAAACTTCATGATTTTTTTTTATGAATTGCTAATTTTTTGTTCCATTTTTGGTCAAATTTTCATTATTTTTTAATGAGCTGTCTGGCATCAAAAAATCATTTTCTGAAAACAGAAATCGTACTGTAACGCCCCTTTAGCGAATGTAATTTTAAAAAAAAATATCTCAACTCATTCTCCACATAATGTTCTATTTTTATCCATAGTTTCATTGTGATCCGTCTAACAGTATGGCTTGTATCGCTCTCACAAGGTTTTAGATTGAATAATAAGTCAAAATTTTTACATTTTATTAAACAAAAAAAATATTTCCCGTTGTTTTAAAATTCTGAATATATTTTTCGTTTGTTCCATTAGTAACTTCAAAGATAATGTCAAAATTTCAAAACTCTAGGGTTAGCAGTTTAGAAGAAATAAATGTTTAAAAAAAAACGGTTTTTGGCAAAAAAAGTGACTTTCCCATCATGCATAATTCTTCCCAAACAATAGGGATCTTCGTCTTTATGAGGCCCATTTTTGTGTAAAATATCAACTTGATCCATCAAAGATCCTGGACCGTAGCGTGGTAACAAGCAATGCTAACACACGCACCCACCCACCCACCCACACACACACAGACATCATCGTAAAAACGTCATAAAACGACTTCTGGTACCTCAAAACATGTAATTCCGTCAAAATCTCGAGATCGAATTTTTTCACTATCACTATACTTTACTTATAGTAAAGTAAAAAATTATGGTGATTTAATTTTTAAGTTGAACTCTGAATTAAAGAAAAAATTTCGTAATTTGGAAAAATATAAGAACCAAGTGGAATAAAACATCCAGTTTTTAAAAACATATATATATATACCATATGTATAAATATATACTATATATATATATATATATATATATATATATATATATGACTAAACCACAATATGAAATGGGAAAACAAAGCCGCTTGTTACGGTTGAAAGATGTTAGTCTTGTTTTCCCATTTCATATTGTGGTTTGATCATTGATTGTTATTTCACGTGTTTATGTGAAATCTTTATATATATTATATATATATATATATACAGGTTTTGGTCTGGATATTAAAAGCACTTATTCACCAACGTTCTCAAAAAACACTTCGCCAAAAAAAAAAACCTCAAAACGTGTGAATATAGGGTGATCAAGAAACAAACAGCATGAAGTATATATATATATATCCACTCAAAATTCGAAAAAACGATCCAAACTGGACGCAAATCAGTTCATATATATATATATATATACATATATATGTTTTATTTATTTTATTTAAAAAAGTCCGTTGGACTGTTTCTTTTAATTGTGATAATAATATTATTATAATATATATATATGTTAATATTTTAACATACATTGAATATCATGTTATAGTAGTTAAAAACTATTATTTAAAAAAACTCCCACAAGTTAAAATGATGAAAAATATTTCTCTTGTATGTATACATTTTATTATGTTAACTTTAGATTTCTAAAATTATTGTTCTATATGTCTGTGATAGTATAGTAGGATATTTCAGAGATAGTGTGAAAGAAAAAGTGAGAGATATTAATGAATTGAGACAGCGATAAAGAGGCGATAGAGGTCTGATAACTATGAGATAGGTAATGGGTGATTATATGATCTCTGCTCTTCATGGTGTATATAAGGCACAAGATTCCACCAAGAGATCAGTTTGCGAGTCTATCTTGGACGAACAGCTCCTAATCATGAAGACTTGGTTACTTGCAATCCTCTTTGTTGGCTTCGCAGCCGCCGTGCCTTCAGCCTACAGGAAACAAGGTAAGACAATGTCTTGTATATCCATCAACTAAGATAAAACTAGAAAAACTCACACCATATTAAAACGATTTCTCCTCATTTTCATTAATGAAAGCTATAATTAGAATAAAACATGGTCGAATGCACATTTCTTATAATATTAACAGAATAATTTAATAATGTGTTTGACCTTGACTCTAAAGATTTTTAGATTTCTGACTTGCATACATGAACTGCGTAGCTATTATTGTGACCAAGAATAATTAAATTAATATTTAATTTATATCTTAAGATATATTATAAATATATAATTATTATATATATTATATAATTATATATTATAAATTTATACATATTATTCAATTTACATTTTTTAATTTATTCCAAGAATAAATTAAATAATTTCTTCTGGAACGTAGCATTAACAATAGCTTTACATATTTATATTTATTAGATTTATATTATATTTACATATACATATTAGGATTACACCAATCACTAGAGTAATAATACTGAAATACAATAACATTTTTAAATTACAGAGTGATTTATATTTTTTACTTTATCAGATTGAAACTGAATTCATAATCCTATATCAAGTATATCTTCCTAATAATAACGTTACAGTGAACTCCAAACTCTGACATTCTCAATAAATGATATTTACAAACATAGAATATTTCTAGTTAAGATAAAAGTTTTATCATAATAATTGTACATGACATTATAGTATTAATTATGCAACTTTTAGATTACTCTATTTCAAGTTTGATATAATGTTATGTGCAAAACAATTGTATTTCTAGGAGTACTGAATCGAAAAAAACCAGCTCATAACATATATAGTTCATTATTTAGTATTATATGTATTCATTGATTACTTCAAGTTTTTTTAGTTCATTATTACAAAGTTAATGATTTAAGAATGTAGTTTTTAATATCTTTCCTTTTTTTTTATTGTTCTATATCTCTTCAAATATAACTGTTTCATTTATAAGTAATTAATCCTCTGTTTTTTTGTATCACTCTTAACTTTCAAACACTCTTAAATTTTAAAATTTCAATAATATTCGTATAATTACACCTATTACGAAAATGTAATATAACTGAAAATATTTTTTTTTTTAAAACTATATAAGAATGTTTTGTTTTATAATAGACTGGTTCAGAAAAAGTAATTTAATATTTGCTTCAAAGAACTCTTTTGAAGAAGTAGTTTTCTATATTTCTTTATTTTTCATTTAAACAAACTGTCATCATGAAGAAGGTCAATGTTTGGTATCCAGACTGAAAGAACATTTCTTAAATAATTAAAATAAATTAATTCAAAAAGTTAATTTAGGATGGTCTAAATATATATATATATATATAATATATTTATATATTAATATAATCATAAAATATTTAACAAATTATTATGGATCATTATTAAGCTTTCTGCTTCTGATACTGTAATGTCGGAAAATATTGTTTAATCTTGGAAAATTTAATCAATATTTGCTACATTATTTTGTAATCTTTCACATTCTGAATAGCTCGTAATTTAAGTCGGAAAATTATTATTTCAAAATTGTTTAATCTATGGAAAATTCTTATAAGTCCAAAATATTCTTAAAATATTTTTGGTAATTTTCACATCGATTCCTGCAAAATCGAAGAAGCTCTTAATTGCTTTAGATCTGCTTGTAATTTATAACATGTAATCAAGATTCACCTTCGAGACGCCAATAATGTAATTATTATATATCAAAAAAATGCTAAGTCAGTATCGTAGAATTCATTCATTATATTGGCTCCAAAAAATAATTACATAGAACATATTGATTTCTATTTTACAACTATAGATTCTGATTACCTGGAGATATGCATGAATGAAAGTTCTGAAGTTTGTATTGTTGGCTTGGGAGTAGATGTTGATGAACATGAACACAAGGACTTCCCCTTCGGAGACGCCAAATTCTACATGGTAATTTATTTATATATCTAAAAAAATGACTGTCAGTATCGTATGTGTGTGTGCATGTTTTCCCTATAGAAAATGTATACAAGGAACATACAAAAAACTTGCTTTTTTACAAACTTATAATATTTTGAGTTCTATAAAATTATTTCAATTGAATTAAACAGAATCTGAGTTTGATAATTCAGTGGGTTTTAAAATGTTTATAAGTATACCTACTTCTTGAAAACTGGTACAATACATATCATTTTACAGTGTTATAAATAAATTTCACTTTGTGGTATTTTTTGAAGCCAATTTTAAACATTATCATTCCCTTTGTTCTATGTAATATTGTGTTTACATTAAACCACATTACAAAGACATTAAACCATATCTGTTTAGAGATATTAAACCATAATTTAAAAAGTGTTGATTTTGGTTGAGAGCATAAATTTGTTTTCTGTTTTGAAAATAGTTAAAAAATAAACTCCTCGATATAACCGCAACAAATTAACAAAATAAAGGCATGTGATCGTATAATTTATATAAAATTTCCTACATAATAAAAATTAAAACTAAGAGAATGTGGTCATTGTTATGTAGAATTCATTTTTGAGGTATGATAATATTGTTATATTTCTATACAATTTTTCTAAAGTTATTTATGACAGAATTTTAAACAGGTTAATAATAAACTTATTAAAAACTCTTTAGTTTAAATTAATCAAACATTTAAGCAAAAAATCTACAAAAAAGAAATTCTTTAGAATGATTTATTTGTAAGTGTCATACAGTGAAATCTAGTGATCCCACTATAATAACCTTCTTTATAACCTTAATTTAGCCTTTAAACATGTAATTGTTATTAGTTGTATAATAAGCATAAATATGTTTTCTTTTAGAAACCTGAATATGTAGAGAAGTTCTTGAAGAAATACCAGAGGGGATTCCTGAACAGAGATGGAGTTTTCACCCTCCACTGCCACAAAAGTAGGCACGACACCTACACCCTATTCGACCTCTTCTTCTTTGCTAAGGACTTTGACACTTTCTACCAGGTAACCAGAAATAAATTTAAATGAAGCAATAATTTGAATTGAATTCCGTTAAATACACTGATGGGTATTATTTTAGATCGCAGAATGGGCTAAGAACGAATTGCACCCCATACAGTTTGCACTTGCCTTTACTATGGCTGTGAGCCACAGACCCGACTGCCAAGGAATCATTTTGCCCCCTCTGTATGAGGTCTTCCCATCATTCTTCGTTCCTGAGGAGGTTATGACCAAAGCCAAGCACGCCAAGCTTCACGGTAGTATCTCCCACTTCAATCAAACATAATAACACTACTAAGCATATAGAAGAAATATACATGTTCTGTTGTAGATGTTAAGTTTAGGCAATTTGAAGTAAACAACACTGGATGGGAATGGAGCTGGCACAAGGATATGACTTCAGGAGTATTCAAATCCGGTAACAAGTGGAACGGAGATGACAGAGAAGTTTGGATGTCTTATTTCAGAGAAGATGCCGATTTGAACAACTGGTATGCATACCACATGATCTTCTACATTCCATTCTTGAACCCAGAAAAGTACGACATCAAGTTTGAACGCCGTGGTGAATTTTTGTACGCTTGGCACAAATGGATGTTGAATAGATACAACTTGGAGAGATACAGCAACAAGCTTCCACCTGCTAAAGCTTTTGACTTCGATGTACCTTTGGTAAATACAATGATTTAGTTACATTTATTGCTTTATTGTTAAATTCTATCACATGTTAAACACAAAAATCGTATGATAAACCAACCACAAAATTACGGCATTTTTCCATTAGATGTAGATATTTATTTTATTTGATTTTCTTAATAACTGTTGCTTAGGAAAAGTGAAATAAACTAGTATTTTGAAATTTATATTATATATATATATATATATATATATATATAGACCCATCAGAAAGGAAATACTGGAAAAAATGACTAACGTTATGAGGACACAGTAGAGCTAGTATTCACAGAACTCTTGAATAATTCTTTATAATTCTTGAATGGTGTCGTTGTATGTTCCTGGATGGAAACGTGATTTTTCTGCATTTATATATATATATATATATATTATATATATATATATATATATATATATATTGTTAAAAGTAGCAGCAGCTTCTGCTTTCACGATTTTTGATCTGGTGGCCTCGATGTTGCGGCTGGATGTACTACATTAATTATCCAAGTGACATCAATAGATCGTAAAATCGCCTGCAAGATCGAGGCTACTAGCTTAAAAATCGTGAGAGCAGAAGCTGCTGCTACTTTTAACAATATCTGCTTACGAGAAGACTTTCTGCCGATTTACACAAATATATATGCCTTATATTATAATTTACACAAATTATTACACTGACACATGTAATAATATTACCTCAGTTGCTGCTATAACTTTATTTTGTATAAATCTTTTAATTAAAACCAGGTCTTGTCAGTTGAAGTCTGTTTTGACGAAGACCAGTTCTTTTGGTTCAAATATATGATATGTATATATAAATGTGATAAGAGCTTGTTAAGCAAGCTTTATCAGACAGTTTATCAAATTTTTATAAAAAAAATTATAATAATAAGTATTCATATGCATTATTGTTCAATTTTTTAAAGTTAAATATTGCAACCCTTTGTGAATGTTAACATTATTAACATTCAAATTCTATATGACCAAATATTCAAATATTGTATGACCAAATTCTCCCTTCGTACAAATCGTGACCGGTTAATTTTTTCAAACATTTGTAATAAACTAAATATAAGTCTAAGTTAAGTTTAAAAATAGATTTAATATATATAAATGATTAAAGATAAAAGGCTAATACAATTAAACGGCAGTATGAATATCCCATTTTGATGTCTTCAGAATATGATGATTAATAACTTTTATGTTTAGATTGGTTACGACTCTCACCTCTCTGACGGTCTCGGCCGCTCTTTCCTTCCCAGGCCCGATGGCATGGTTCCAGCCAAGGGCAATCCTGATTTCTGGGACATTGATCTTTATGAGCAGAGATACTACAACGCTATTTCTGGGCATAAAATGTTTAATGTAAGTTAATAATCAGTCTATACGTTTAAATTTATCTATTATTGAAGTTGACAATAATTTTTGAATGGATGCAGGTGGAGAATAACACCTTTGTTGATCTTGATGAGAAACACGGAGCTGAATACTTGGGTCGTGCCCTTTATGGAGCAAATAATATATTCAGCAGCAAGTACTACCGCCCCTACTTCCTTGCTACTGTTCATTACATTGACGATATGGTTACATCATCAAACAACCGTGAAGTGAGTCAAATTTCATGGACTTAAAACTACAGTACTGTTAAAACAAAGAGAATAACATTGTATATTATTTTAGTATACCCGAGGACCAATGGGAACCTTAATGACCTCAGTTAGAGACCCAGCATTCTGGCAGGTTATAGCCAACGTTGATAACATGTTCAATTCCCACTTCAACTCTCTGCACCCTTATACCAAGGAAGACGTAAGTATTTTATTCTAATTATATCTACTTCGACTTTTTTATTATTCCATTGACTTCAAAAAGAATAAAATTGCATTAGATAATGAATTATGAACTAAAATTTATGTTGATTTTAGAGGTAAAAATTTTCTAGTAAACGGCATTAGCCATTTGTTGTATTAAACCAGGTGTTGATTTAAAGCAGTTAGTTCAAATACCCGCCGCTAGGAGTAGTAACAAACTCAATTGACCTGAGCCCACATAGCTGCTTTACTCTCACTAACTAAATAAAAGAAAACAATGTCAGGTTTACGTTTTTATTTATTCAGTATATTAAACTCAATATTAAGTAAATTTTATGAATATGTTTTCTGTCAAAATAGCTTTTCTCAGGTCTATTGAAACAAATAAAACATTAAATTGTTATGACATATATTTACTTTTTAGAATGTTATTTAAATGTGATATCGAATAATTTATTAATATTGAATTCAATTTTCAGCTTACTTTCGACGGAGTTAAGATCAATAGTGTTGAATTCGACCGTCTTGTGACCTTCTTCGAAAGGCACGAATTTGAATTGACCAATGGAGTTCCTTTCCATGATAGCAAAGATCGTGTTGAAAAGAAATACATGGCTTCCCAGTTTAGAATCAATCACAAGCCATTCACTTACAAGGTGAATGTCCACAGTGACAAGGCTACTGATGCCATGGTCAGAGTGATGATTGGCCCCAAGTACGACTCAGAACACAGACCTCTCTCAATCAACCAAGCCAGGCATATGTTCTACCATCTCGATATATTCCAAACCAAGTGTAAGTCACAGTTTAAATGTCCCTTTTTTTTTAGTCTATTTTTCTTCTTTGACTTTGATTCACCTACTTTAAATACCTGATTTCTTTTATTATTTAAAATCGTAAATTCCTTTTTAGGATTAACATTTCAAAATTACACAGCTTAGATACATTACATTATAAAGGCTTCTTAGATTTTATTTTAATCGAATGTTTGAAAAATTTTAATAATTTAATCCGCTTTTATCTCCCAAATAATTATTACTAACTAAACTCCCTCCAATTACTTTGGAGGACAAAAAATGTGTACTAACTAAACTGTTAGTTTCAACTTTATTATATTATATGATTAAAAAAAAAATTTAAGAAAAAAACCAAGTTTATGGATTTTAATATTTTTCTCAAAATTAACCCAATCAAGAAATAAAAATTAAAGAAAAGTATATAATTTCTATTTGGATATTAATAATATAAAATTATAACTTTCTACAAGACATTTTTGAATAGTCAGTGCTATTCCTCGGGTTAAAGCTGTATAATAGTGAGAATGCTTATGTCCTCTCGTCAGGATTTTTAACTATCTAAATAATTTTTAAAACAATGTTTGTTACTTTTTAGTAAACTAAAAGTTATCTACTTGAGGGAGTAATATGTGTCAACATCAATTTACAGGTTTATCAAAAAAAAACCTAAATCTTCAATTAAATTATATTACAATCTATAGATTTGATCATAGTTAAATTTATTAATGTAACTGATGTATTAGTAAGATTCAGATTTACTTTCGTAAACATAAACTATTTATGACTCCAAAATATTGTCTCAGGAATTATATTCTGTTTTACCCTTCTATTTTGATGTAAATTTAATTGAATTTACTTTGTTTATAGTGAGCAATGGTGACAATGTGATCGAACGTAACTCCCATGAGATCCCTCACTACGGCAAGACCTATCACTTCAGGGATATGTACCAGAAGGTACAAAAGGCTATTGAAACCAAAGAACCCTTCTATTATAGCCAGGTAAAAACAGAATCTTTTTAAACCAAGCAAATGCTTCGCAATCACTTCCTCTGTAAATAATAACCTTATTGTCAAGTATCTCAGGCTTATGAAGGAAATTATATATAATAAGAAATAATGGAATGGTATCCACTGAAATAGGCTTACAAAATCACTTATTATCCAACTTAGCATTAATAAATATTTATTAATTTAGTCGTTCTAATGTAGTCATGACTGTAAAGTACTACAAATGTTATTGAAGTCCGAAATGTAAAGATATATTCTTTTAGACGTTCAATTTTTGTGATGTGTTCCATGAATCATACTTTTCCTGGATAATGTAAAGCCTTACCTTTAAGCTGTATTTAAAATTACTTCTCAAATAATCTTAATATCACAAACGTAGATAAATACAGCAGATAGGCTTTTTAGTAAAACTTTCAATGTTATAAAGCTCCTGCTTATTATCTTAACTTCCTGTTACTTAAACATATCATAGATTTATTAATATAGTCTCAAATATTTATTTTCAACCATATGTGATCATTAATTAAGAGGAAAACAAATATTTTTACTCTTTACATGTTCCCTTCTCACTCTTTCGATTTTGACCAATACATATACAATTCCTCTCCGATATAATAGTGTATTTTTATTGCCTATAAGGTTTGATATACGAAATACACACACATACACACACACAGACATGAAATATCAAAAATAGATTCTTATCACTTCAAATCATGAAAATCTCTCAAATTTTGTAAATCCTTGTTAGTTCCATCCTTTAGAAAACTAATTTAAAGAAAAAAGAAAAAAATGAAATTTGTATAATCTTGCAGTAGCAATTTCTTATAAAGTACTGGCCAAAGGTTTTTACGGGCCAATTATTACCATCATGTAATCTATGTGGTGATTATTTTTGCACCAACTCTTCACTCCCTCCACACTGCTTTATTTGTTTAGCTTTGCATTGTTGTATACTGTTCGAGACTCTTACGAGAGAGTTTTTGTTGTTATATATAGAATATACAGTGGAAGGGAAACATTTTTCCAGTATTTTTTTTACAATATCATTGACTTGTTAATACTTCTGAAGCTAAAGCTGTAATGTAAATCAATTGAGGTAATCATTTATGCAATCATTTTTAATTTCATTGATCATATTTCAAGATTATAGAAATTACAATTTTTCTGTGAGTAATATATATATATATCACTTACTGTGATCCATAGTCTCCTCAGAGAGCTTGTGTCTGCGCGCATATGCATGAAAATTTAGAGGGAACATTGCTAATGGTATTAAGTTTATACGGTAGAATGAAGGAATATTTTTGCATTACAGATCTCTCACACCTGTGGATTCCCCCATCATATGGTCCTTCCCAGAGGCAGCCGCAGTGGCAGAGAATTCGTGATTTACGTTATTGTCACTCCCTTCGATAGCAAGCATTCCATTGAACATGGAATCTGCGAACACCAAATGCTCTTTGACCAACACTCCGTCTTCTTCCCCATGGATCGTCCCATCCCTTATGAGTTTGACTTCAAGGTGCCTAACTCATACTTCCAAGATGTTAATATCTTCCTTAAGACTGACGTCGAAATGAACCGCACTTAACTCTTTTTTTTTTTTGTACCATCATAAATGAAATAAAACTATAAAAACACTTAACTGTTGTCTGATATAGGAAACCTTTTTAGTTATTTTCTTTTGAAAAATTTTTAATAGAAAAAAAAAACACTTTTCAACATTGGAACTGTTGTAGAGTAAAAAAATGCCATTTTTCAACCATTTAGTTATACCTGAGACACATTAGTCTCATCGCCTTCTGAATTGTTCTGAGTAAGAAAGGATGACCAATTTGTTGTTTGTCAACAATTTAGTCATATCGTAGACAAAGTTCTGAGCTAAATGTACCTTTGAAATGTTATTTACTTCTTATTGAGCTGTACTAGAACAGCAAAATTTAAAAATTCATGGCGATAAACAAGATTTGTATAATGGAATATTTGAAGCTGACTATAAACTACTTTAACGACAAGACCAAAGTTATACATCCGAGGAAATTACCAGCTACATCTAACAGGGAAACATAATAAATTGAATGAATTAGCGCGTACTATTTTTTTTAAGTTAATTTAATCCCATCTAATAGGTAAACATCATAAACTAAAACCGAATAGTTGATTAGTATAATTTCTCTAAAATATACAAATATAAATATTATAATAACAGAAACGTTATAAAACATGAAATCCCTTTACTCAAACTAGGAAAGAAAGCTTAATTGTCACTAAAATGAAATTTCACAAAGTCAATACAATGGAATGAGTGTAAGGCTTAAATGAAACAAAACTCAATTTGTTATCCCAATCTGTCATATGTCAGACAAGTTAAAAATGAAAAATCGTTAAATGTAATATCGTAGAATCTTGATTCATATAAAATAATGTTAACAACTAGATTAACATCAGACCTAAAAATGAATGGTCATTTATTAGTAAAGTAGGTTACTATACAAGTTATCTCCTAATTCTCATATTTTTTTTAACATTCACCGGATGTTAAGTAGTTTCTATGCGTTATGATTCTAAAAAATATTTTTCCACTTATCCCTCCAATATCTACTCTCTATTTATTGTTTCAAGTACTTCTTGAAAAAATCTGGAGTGGCCTACACTCTACTTTACTATAAGTAACTCAATGTCAAATTTCTTGAGTATATAAAACATAACGTATCATTTAAGCATAACATAAATATCTAAATTGGATATAATTATTAGCCTTGCATTCGTGAGGTAGTACAGATAGTGATTGAAGGACATATCAATTTATAAACTTATTTTTGTACATCACAAATAATTTATTATTTGCAAATAATTTCATTAGTATAACTACAGCAGTAATAACATTTTTGAAAAACCAATGTGAACATTTCTTGAAACGAAATATTATCCTACAAGAGAACATGGCTATTGTTCAAATAGCCAGTAGATTTCTTACATTGTTTACTTGACATCCTTCTACATTGAATATTAATGCAAAATTTTCAAATTTGAAACAGTAAAATACCCTTTTTTTCTCTGAAAAACATCTTAAACAGCGAAGAAAATGTTGTTTTAAGGTGATTTGTTAATTAAAGATGTACGATAATTACAGTTATTAATCTCTAAACGAAAGATTTATATTTTGAATTATCTTTTACATTTTTGGTTTTTAACAGAATTATTATACTGGGAATTTTATGGCTTCTTAGTATTTAATAAGATCATTTTCCTTCCCCTTTGTCAAATAACATATATACGAATTTTTTTTTAATCAGTGTTATCATTTACCTGCACAATATTATTCCTCTTACATCTCTTATAAGTCAATAATATATTTTCATTTTTCCATTAGAAACATCAATTTTATCTCAGTGGATTCGCTCAAAAAATTTCTAAGTCAATGTAAACAGTGTAAAAAAATACAAAAAAATCGACAAGTATAGCAGGTGATCTCTTAGTCTAGGATAAACAAAGAGTTTTTATATCGTTATTGCTCTTTCCCTTAATTGAAACTTCATGAATTTTTTTTTATGAATTGTTAATTTTTTGTTCCATTTTTGGTCAAATTTTCATTATTTTTTAACGAGCTGTTTAGCGTCAAAAAATATTTTCTGAAAACACAAATCGTACTGTAACGCCCCTTTAGGGAATGTAATTTTAGAAAAAA
The DNA here is from genome assembly GCA_026182355.1 of Hermatobates lingyangjiaoensis. Taxonomy (NCBI): domain Eukaryota; kingdom Metazoa; phylum Arthropoda; class Insecta; order Hemiptera; family Hermatobatidae; genus Hermatobates; species Hermatobates lingyangjiaoensis. The sequence goes on along the minus strand of JAPFBL010000290.1, from coordinate 139,991 downwards.
ATATCTCAACTCATTCTCCATATAATGTTCTATTTATAGGAATAGTTTCATTCTTGTCCGTCAAACAGTATGGCTTGTATCGCTCTCACAAGGTTTGAGATTGAATTATAAGTCAAAATTTATACATTTTATTGAAAAAAAAATATTTCCTGTTGTTTTAAATTCTGAATATATTTTTCGTTTGTTCCATTTGTAACCTCAAAGATAATGTCAAAATTTCAAAACTCTAGGGTTATCAGTTTAGGAGAAATAAATGTTTTAAAAAAAACGGTTTTTGGCAAAAAAAGTGACTTTCCCATAATGCATAATTCTTCCCAAACAATAGGGATCTTCGTCTTTATGGGGCCCATTTTTGTGTAAAATATCAACTTGATCCATCAAAGATTCTGGACCGTAGCGTGGTAACAAGCAATGCTAACACACTCAAACCCCACCCACCCACCCACACACACACAGACATCATCGTAAAAACTTCATAAAACGACTTCTGGGACCTCAAAACATGTAATTCCGTCAAAATCTCGAGATCGAATTTTTTCACGATCACTATACTTTACTTATAGTAAAGTAAAAACAAAGCAATACTCGAAAGCGCTTATGAAATTTTTCCATTTCTGGTATAACTTTATTTTTATTATGAGATATATAAATATATAAAACTTGATAAAGACTTCGAATAAGGAATAGAAAAAAAAATAATTACCCGGAAACAGTTTGTTTTGCTGGTTTAAATAAAACTTTCAAAACGACTGTCTTATTCCTGATTAATATTTTTATTATATATATATGTATATATAATCATTTAAACAAAAGTAAGAAATTATGACTAACATCTTTCAACAAAAACAAATAGTCTCCGTCAGAATTTGACATATAGTTAAAACAAGTTATATAGGACATCTTGTATGGTATTGACAAGGGAGGGAGTCAAAAGTGGTATTTAAATGGCGGAAAGTACAATGAAAGGGGATAAAAAGTTCTGCAAGGCATATTAGGGTAGACAAAGGAGTTCAAGAAGAAATAACTAAAATTTTGGTAAGCTGTTAACCCTTCTAGACAGAGCTATTGCTCTGCTTAAAAGAGTCTAAGTATAATAAACCATAACTCATTTCTATATTATTTAATATAGATTTTGAATTAAATTAAATTAACAAGGACTCATTAATATGTTAACTTTGATCTTTCTCACCAAACTTCTTTCCAATTTATATCTGCAAGAATAAGGTGCTACTAGTTCACCTCTAATTATTATTAAAAAGAATATTAATTTTTAATGATTTACTAGACTGACGTATCTATATTTTATGATAATATTTACACGGAGTTTTATAATGACCACTACACTCCAGTTCTTTAGTAGAGAGGTTCTCAGAGGAATTATCAAAGTACCTACCGACGCTATTATCACTACAGAAAACTATATTAAAATCAAGATTTCAATCAAGAAAAGAATTTGGGTCTATTGATCATGATTGGGTAAATCAAAGATAGTTTGACATGAATCGGGTTTTTATTACAGCATTGAAAAGTGTGTTTGTAGCACTCTTTAAAGCTTTGTCTATATAAGAGACGAGGTAATTTAATGAAAACGCGATAAAAGTATTGTCTTTAATTTCATCTTTAAGAAATTCTGGGGAACAAACACTCAATTTCCTCAAAAACTGATATTTTAACATTCCTTAGATAGGAAGAATAAAAATGTTCCTAAGCAAGTGCATTGGTGGGTTTTCTATATACACTAAAACTTAACTCTTTACACCAGTGATGGCGAACCGAGGACTCGTTGGTAAGACACTGACCCACGCAATATTTTTAACTGTCCCCCGATTACAAGGAATCATTTGTTTGTTTAAGCATGTTTATTTAGATTTTCTAACTTGTATGGATCATTTATATTCTATTTGTATTTTTTTTCAAGCACTGCATTGACAGAAACCATTTTATATGCTATCTATAACCATCAGTTTGATCATTCTAGTTCTAAAATTATGGAAACGATGACAGAAAATGTTTAAATTGTTTTTTAAATAAAGCTCGCCCATTTTTATCAGTTAAGTCGATTGAGTTTTAAAGATATTTAGTTTTAAAATTCTCAGTTGAAAAGTTTTAAACTTAACTCTACTGCAAATGGGCATTGTACCTCACGAGCTGGTACTGAAAGAAAAATATAAACAAAATTTGACCCACATCCCAAAAAGGTTTGCCATCCCTGCGTTAGACCGTATAGATGTGGGCATCTAATTTGCCTTATTTCTTCTTCTATCTGATTATCATCATTATTGAATGTAATTTTGTTAAGAAGATATTTTTATTCACAATTTGGGACAAATACATAATGTTATTGTCAATATATTTGAACTATTTAACTTGATTAGGCAGATCTGAAGTAATCAAAATTCGATGAATTTTTAGGTTCAAAATTAAACATTAATTAAACATTAAATGCGATGTTTCCGTTTAAAATAAAATTGAGATTTCAGTCATGAGAAAATAATTTTGAACCTAGAAAATTTACCGAATCCCGATCACATAATGCACTTTATATATATATATTTATAAACAAAACAAAACTAAAGTTTATCGGGACTCGGTCAGTTCTTCAGGTTCAAATTAAACTCTCATTGTGAATCAATATTATATATATATATCTCACTCAAAATTCAAAAAAACGATCCGAACTGGACGCAAATCAACTCAAAAACCAAGAAAGGCAACACACAGAGAAAGAGACACACTTACAAACTAAAATTTTCGGATGATCCGTCTTCAAGAGAAAAGAGAATGGGTGACCAAGCACGCCGGAAACACAACGGAAACGTTGTCTTTTCTCCTGAAGACGAATCATCCAAAAATTTGAGTGAGTAAGTATGTTTCTTTCTCTGTTATATATATATATATATATATATATACAGTTCTCACGGACTCAGTTTCAATGACTTTCCCTATACAGGTCCTGAGGTAGATTAATGAAACTAATTCGAAAGTCACTCTGGGAGCTACAGTACAAGCACTTATTAGTCTTCAGGGTGGTAGAACTGCTCCTGGGCTTAATCTCAATCGTTAATTGTTCTTTTAATTTTTTTTACTTACTTAGTTTCATTTATTATTTTTAGTTTCATTTTTTATAAGTTATTAAAAGTTTTTAATTTTATTTTTAGTTAAATATATTCATTATCTCGTTTTTATTTCTTTATCTTCCTTGCTCCCCCTCCCTCCGAAAGTTGCCGGAGGGAACTTATTAACTGTTCCCTGCTGTTTATAAAGTATTAACTTTAATACTGTTTGAGTGTTTCTGTTTTAAAGCAAGTTAGTGGTCATCAGCCTTTGGAGTGATTCACTGATATCTTCCTGATGACGAGGCCATCGGAACATAGTGGTAAGTTTCAGTGATTTCATTTCTTTGTGTTTTTTTGAAATTTCTAATTTATAAATATTTATAATACAAATATATATTTGTATGCGGGTGTGTATGCAATGTGGTATGTCTCTGCCTTTGTATAAGAATATTAAAGATTGGTACTACTCAATTTTCAAGCATAAGGTAATCTTGAAATATTTATTTCTTGAAGTACTATTTTTTCATTTTCTTCTTAGGGACAAGTAACTTTTTTTTTAATTAATACGCTGAAAGTGGAAGTCTAATTAAAAGTAACCAATTCTAAGATTAATTTTTTTTTAATTGGACACAATATTTACATACATCAAATATCATGTATAAAATTTATAATTATTATTTGTTTAGAAAGAAATCCTGAATCCTTCTTTTAAAAAAAACATTCAAAAAACAAAAATAATTTAAAATACTTTCCTTGTTTACGCAAATTAATATGATATTGACTATAGTTCTTTCGTTTCAGAGATAAAGAGCGATAGAGGTCTGATAACTATGAGATAGGTAATGGGTGATTATATGATCTCTGCTCTTCATGGTGTATATAAGGCACAAGATTCCACCAAGAGATCAGTTTGCGAGTCTATCTTTGACGAACAGCTCCTAATCATGAAGACTTGGTTACTTGCAGTCCTCTTTGTTGGCTTTGCAGCTGCTGTACCTTCAGCCTACAGGAAACAAGGTGAGACAACGTCTTGCATACCATCAACTAAGATAAAACAAGAAAAACTCACACCATATTAAAACAATTTCTGCTCATTTTTAACAATGAAAGCTATAATTAGAATAAAGCATGGTTGAATGCACATTTCTTATAATATTATCAAAATAATCTAATAATGTGTTTGACCTTGACTCTAAAGATTTTTAGATTTCTAACATGTAAACATGAACTGCGTAGCTATTATTGTGACCAAGAATAATTAAATTAATATTTAATTTATATCTTAAAATATATTATAAATATATAATCATTATATATATATTATATAATTATGTACTATAAATTTATATATATTATTTAATTTATATTTTTTAATTTATTCCAAGAATAAATTAAATAATTTCTTCTGGAACGTAGCATTAACAATAGATTTACATATTTATATTTATTAGATTTATATTATATTTACATATACATATTAGGATTATACCAATCACTAGAGTAATAATACTGAAATACAATAACATTTTTAAATTACAGAGTGATTTATATTTTTTACTTTATCAGATTGAAATTGAATTCATAATCCTATATCAAGTATGTCTTCCTAATAATAACGTTACATTGAACTCCAAACTCTGACATTCTCAATAAATGATATTTGCAAACATAGAATATTTCTGGTTAAGATAAAAGTTTTATCACAATAATTGTACATGACATTATAGTATTAATTATGCAACTTTTAGATTACTCTATTTCAAGTTTGATATAATGTTATGTACAAAACAATTGTATTTCTAGGAGTACTGAAACGAAAAAAACAGCTCATAACATATATAGTTCATTATTTAGTATTATATGTATTCATTGATTACTTCAAGTTTTTTTAGTTCATTATTACAAAGTTAATGATTTACGAATATTGTTTTCATCTCTTTACTGTTTAAATGTTCTTCAAACTACTAACAGAAGACATTAATATTCTTAACATTCTTTCATTAATAAGGAATAAATTTCGGAATTCCTGCAGAAGTATTTAACACTCTTAAATTTTGACGTTTCAATAATTTTTTTATATGTTATGTTTTATACCATATGCTATATATGTTATAATTTTTATGTAATACAAATAATATAACTATTGTTATAGTTTTTTTTTATAATTTGTTATATTAATTGTTCAATACATATTATATATATATATATATATATATATATATATATATATATACAATATGTATTATACATATAATACATAATTATATGTATTATAAATATGTCCTCTAAGTTTTACTGAAAATAAATTTTTATTAAAACTATATAATAATGTTTTGTTTTATAATAAACTGATTCAGACAAAGTAATTTAATATTAGCTTTCAAGAAACGCTTGCGAAAATATTGTTTAATATTTAATACTGTTTAATATTGTTTAAATATTGGAAAATTTAAATCACATAGGTGTATTGCAATCACCTAATTCAAACTTTCAGTATATATTTTATTTTAATCTGGCTGGATAATTATGTTTTTCTAGATTGGATCAATATGAAGAAGATACATTAGTTTAAACTTTATACTAGCAATAGAGTTCACAAATTTATTTTGGTAATTCTTAACACATTCCTGCAACATCGTGAAAGTCCTAATTGATTTAGAGCAGCATGAAATGTAATTAATTCATCCAAAAAATGTTAACAGCTAATATAGATAGAATTCATTCATTATACTGGCTACAAAGAAATAATTACATAAACATTTGATTTCTATTTTACAGCTGATTCTGATTACCTGGAGAAGCAGAAGAAAGTTCTGAAGTTGTTTGTTGGCTTGGGAGTAGATGTTGATGAACATGAACACAAGGACTTCCCCTTCGGAGATGCCAAATTGTACACGGTAATACTAAATGAATATGCTATGTGATTCTACAACAGTAATCAAGCTAATGTATTTTATTTGTTTGAAGTATTTTGAAATAAATATAATTTTAAGAAATACTTTTTAAAACTTATAATATTTTGTTTTTAATTATTACAATTAAATCAAACATAATCGTTTGATAATTAGAGGTTTAAAATTTTAATAAGTGCATTCACTTCTTGAAAACTAGTACAATAAATATCATTTTACACTGTTGTAAATATATTTCACTTTTGAATATTCTTGGAAGCTAATTTTAAAGATTATCTAATTTTAAAGGTATTATAATACCTTGTTGTATTATAAATTTATGTTTTATTTTGAAAGGCAAACAAGTTTTTGTTTAATATTCAAAACTGTTTGTAATATCTACGTAGTAGAAATAAATTATTAGGGCGCTTATTGAAGAAAATTAGCTAAATGAAATCAAGTTTTACTTTAACATGATTACATGAAATCAAATTTGCTTTAACAAACAGAACTCACATACATTGTTACAATAACGTCATGAACAACATATTTTATTGTTATTGCTTTGATTCCTTCTAGTACTGCGGGAATATAAAAACAAAATATTTTAAATGTTGTTTAAGGTAAATAAATTTGTATAATTTCATAATACTATATTATTAGCAGATAATTATTTCTAAAAATGTAACAATCATCCAACAATTCTATATACTATACATATATTTTTTTACCCCATTAAGTTACGGACTAAATGCTTTACCTGGAGCCCTAAGTTTTTTAAATAAGTTAATAATAAACTCATTGAAAACTCTTTAGATAGATGAAAGAAAAATTATATGTAATATTTGCTACTAATAGCAAAAAAATTAACAAAAATAAAAAATCTTTGAAGTTAGTGCTATATAGTGAAATAACCTTCTTTACAACCTTAATAAAGCCTTCAAACCTGTAATTGTTATTAGTTGTATAATAAATAAATGTATTTTGTAGTAAAATAAATGTGTTTTCTTTTAGAAACCTGAATATGTAGAGAAGTTCTTGAAGAAATACCAGAGGGGATTCCTGAACAGAGGTGGAGTTTTCACCCTTCACTGTGACAAAAACAGGCACGACACCTTCAGCCTGTTCGACCTCTTCTTCTTTGCTAAGGACTTTGACACTTTCTATCAGGTAACCAGAAATAAATTTAAATCAAGCAATAATTTGAATTGAATTCCGTTAAATACACTGATGGGTATTATTTTAGATCGCAGAATGGGCTAAGAACGAATTGCACCCCGTACAGTTTGCACTTGCCTTTACTATGGCTGTGAGCCACAGACCCGACTGCCAAGGCATCATTTTGCCCCCTCTGTATGAGGTCTTCCCATCCTTCTTCGTTCCTGAGGAGGTTATGACCAAAGCCAAGCATGCCAAGCTTCACGGTAGTATCTCCCACTTCAATCAAACATACTAACACTACTAAGCATATAGAAGAAATATACATGTTCTGTTGTAGATGTTAAGTTTAGGCAATTTGAAGTAAACAACACTGGATGGGAATGGAGCTGGCACAAGGATATGACTTCAGGAGTATTCAAATCCGGTAACAAGTGGAACGGAGATGACAGAGAAGTCTGGATGTCTTATTTCAGAGAAGATGCCGATTTGAATAACTGGTATGCATACCACATGATCTTCTTCATGCCATTCTTGAACCCAGAAAAATACGACATCAAGTTTGAACGCCGAGGTGAATTTTTGTATGCTTGGCACAAATGGATGTTGAATAGATACAACTTGGAAAGATACGGCAACAAGCTTCCACCTACTAAAACCTTTGATTTCAATGGGCCATTGGTAAGTAAACCAATTATGTCAGATTATTTGTTTTCATATCATCAATTCAGTAAGATAACAAAAGAATTACTGGAAATAATGACCAATGTTATGAGGACCCAGGAGCGCTAGTGTGCAATGAGTTCTTTAATGATTCTTTGTGATTCTTTCACTATGTGACTGACTCCTAATGACCTGTCCAACCTTTCACTGACTCCTTGTTTTTTATGGTATCGTTGTGGATTCCTTGATGGTAAAGTGATTTTCTGTATTTATATATATAAAGTTTAAACTATAAGAAAAAAGGAAAAAAAAGAAATAAATAAATAAAATCAAGTAATAAATGCCTCTGAGGCTTTTCACTTTATATGATCAGATAGCAAGCAAAGTAAAAACAAGGAAAATAACATGTTTGTTTTCCTTTTTTCTTTTGGTTAAAATTCATTGATTTTATTATGTATATATAAAATTTCGCAGTAACGGGTTACATAAATTTTCAAGTAACTCACTGGCAGCTTTTGTTTTTCATTCATCATTCTATAGGATGTTTTAATTAAAACAATGGTCGGAGTTACACTCGAACTGATGAAGACCAGTTCTATTGTTTATAGAAATATATAATTTGTGTATATGATTGTGTAATTCTGTTAAGAAGTTTTTTAGAGATTTTTCAAAAAATTATAATAAATATTATTGTTTAATTTTCTATCTTTCTAATAGTACAAATTAAAAAGTTTAATAGTCTTTGTTTAATAGTACAAATTATGTACTATTATACATGTATAGTTGGCCAAAGTTAATACTAAACCAAATAACGGTCTAATTTAAGTTTAAAAATAGATTAAAAATAAATAAATGATTGTAGATTAAATTCTAAATTGATTTTACGGGCTATGTGAATATTGCTTCAGAATATGATGATTAATTAAATTTTCTTTTCAGATTGGTTACGACTCTCACCTCTCTGACGGTCTCGGCCGATCTTTTGTTGCCAGACCAGATGGCATCGTTCCACTCCAGGTCAATCCCGATTTCTGGGATATTAATCATTCTGAGAAGAGATACTACAATACTATTGCTTCGGGTTTAATGTTTAATGTAAGTTAATAATCAGTCAATACGTTGAAATTTATCCATTTTAGAAGTTTACAATAATTTTGAATGGTTTTAGCCTGAGAATAACACCTTTGTTAATCTTGATGAGAAACACGGAGCTGAATACTTGGGTCGTGCCCTTTATGGAGCAAATAATATCTTCAACAGCAAGTACTACATGCCTTACTTCTTTGCTAATATCCATAACATTGACGATATGGTTACTCCATTCAACAACCGTGAAGTGAGTCAAATTTCATGGATTTAAAACTACAATTCTGTTGAAACAAGGAGAATAAGATTGTATGTTATTTTAGTATACCCGTGGAGCAATTGGTACCATAATGACTACAGCCAGAGACCCAGCATTCTGGCAGGTTATTACTCTCGTTGATAACATGTTCAATTTCTTTTACGATTCTCTGAACCCTTACACCAAAGAGGAAGTAAGTAATTTATTTTAATTATATCTACTTCTACTTTATTTCTATTCTACTCACATAAAAAAGGAATTAAACTATAAATATTTAAATAAAATAAGAACTAAGTTACATTGAATCTTCCAGGCAAATATATTTTGGTGACAGGCATTAGCCATTTGTTATATGAAACCAGGAGTTGGTTCCGTTAGAAGTAGTTAGTTCAATTACCCGCCGCTAGGAGTAGTAACAAACTCAATTGAACTGGGCCCACATAGGGCCCTTCTTTCTTATAACTAAATAAAGAAAAGAAAATATCGTCAGGTTCACGTTTTTATTTATTCAGAGAATAATAAAATACAATTAACTTTGTTAGTTATTGTTATCTTCAAAGAGATTTGTAATAAAATTCTTTAAAAAAAATATTTAAAATAAAACAAATGGTATTTCACATTTCATTTTATTATAGTTGAATACAAACATAAATATATTAATTCTCGTCTGCAGTGTACAGCTTCCTATCCTGACGATGATTATTGAGGAAGTTGAAGTACTCTAGTGAGTTATAGTTATTGTTTTCATTCATGTTTTATTATTTTTTTAATATCTATTGACAAATTTGTTAAATCCAAATTGTTTTTAATGGCTGGTTAAAAGTATTTTTTTAAAATTAAATGTACTTCTTCCAGTGATTTGAAAGCTCTTGTACATTGATGAATGCGTACATACTTTTCTGTCATAATTATTATATATATACCATGATTATACACATATACCATGATGATATGTGCCATCATAAAATTTTAAATAAAAATAATTATTATTTTTTTATAATTTTACATTTTCATTCAATTGTTAGGAATGGCATTAAGATATTAATATTAAGAAATACTATTGAGCTCACTTATTTAAAAAAACATATGGTTTTTAATTTTATATAATTGTATTTTATTTGAAACTCAATACTCGGACTTTTTAGAATGTTATATCAATCTATTTGATGTCAATATAGCTCTTTCTCAGGTCTATTGTAACATGAGACATTAAATTGTTATCACGTACTTCGTACTTTAGAGAGTTTTCATTTAAATGTGATAACGAATAATTTATTAACACGAAATTTAATTTTCAGCTAACATTTGATGGAGTTAAGATCAATAGTGTTGAATTCGACCGTCTTGTGACCTTCTTCGAAAGGCACGAATTTGAATTGACCAATGGAGTTCCTTTCCACGATAGCAAAGATCGTGTTGAAAAGAAATACGAGGCCTCCCAGTTTAGAATCAATCACAAGCCATTCACTTACAAGGTGAATGTTCACAGTGACAAGGCTACTGATGCCATGGTCAGAGTGATGATTGGCCCCAAGTATGACTCCGAACACAGACCTCTGTCACTCGAACAAGCAAGGCATATGTTCTACCATCTCGATATATTCCAAACCAAGTGTAAGTCACAATTTAACTGTCCGTCTTTTTAATCAATTTCTTTTTATTTTATCCACCAACTTTAAATACCTGATTTCTTTTATAATTAAAATCGAACATTCCTTTTAACGCTTAACATTTCAAAATCCATACATCCTTGATACATTAAATTTAATAGGCCTACTAAATTTTATGTTAATCATTACTCTGAATTATTCATATTTTATAATTTAATTTCCTATTATCTCCCAAATAAGCATGTACTAACAATGTGTTTAAAAACATTAATTTTATGAAAAAATATTTCCTTCTTAAATATAAAATAATAACATACAAATATGTTTTACCAAAAAAAGGTAAAATAACTTGTAATATTTATTTCAAAGTTGTAAACTCTTTGCAAATCAGTAATGAAAATTAAAGAACAGTATATAATTCCTATTTGGATATTAATAATAAGAAATTATAACTAAAATGAATTTTGAAGAAAACATTTTTTGAATAGCCAGTTTTATTCCTCGGGTTAAATATGTATTTTTATGCATAAAAAGAAGGTGAGCATTCTTTATATCCTCTTGTCACGATTTTTAGCTATATAAATAATTTTGTAATCAATGATTGATTACTTTTAAATAAAATGAAAATTAATGTTAAGTATATAATTCCTATTTGGATATTAATAATAAGAATTATAACTAAAATGAAATCTTAATAAGACATTTTTTAAATAGGCAGTGATTTTCCTGGGGTTAAACCTGTATAAATGTAAGAAAAATTATGTTTTCTTTTCAGGATATTTAACTAGCTAAATAATTTTAAATCAATGATTTGTTACATTAGGTAAAATAAAAAATAATGAAAACTATATAAAATTCCTATTTGGATATTAATAATATGAAATTATAACTAAAATGAAATTTTAAGAAGAACTTTTTGAATAACCAGCATTATTCTTAGGGTTAAATCTGTATAAATGTAAGAATTCATTACGACCTCTTGTCAGGATATTGAGCTAGCTAAATAATTTTAAAATCAATGATTTCTTACATTGAAATAAAATAAAAATTATAGAAGAGTATATAATTGCTATATGGGTATTAACAATATGAAATTATATCTTAAGTGTAATATTAAGAAGGTATTTTTTGAATACCCAGTGTTATTCCTCAGGTTAAATCTGTATAGAAGGGAGAAATCTTTATGTCTTCTTATCCGAATTTTCAACTACCTAAATAATTTTAAAATCAATGATTTGTTACTTTTAAGTAAAATAAAATTAAAATTAAATACCTGAGGAAGTAATATTTGTTAACATCAATTCACAGATTTATCAAAAATAAACCTAAATCATCGATTAAATTTTATTACAATCTATTGATTTTATCATACGTGGTTAAATTTGTGAATGTAATTGATGTATCAGCAAGAGTTTAATTAATATTTATGTTTTTTAAGATAACAAAATGATTTATGAATGCAAATTATTGTCTCAGGAATTATATTGTGTTTTACCCTTCTATTTTGATGTAAATTTAATTGAATTTACTTTGTTTATAGTGAGCAATGGGGACAATGTGATCGAACGTAACTCCCATGAGATCCCTCACTACGGCAAGACCTATCACTTCAGGGATATGTACCAGAAGGTACAAAAGGCTATGGACACCAAAGAACCCTTCTATTATAGCCAGGTAAAAACAGAATGTTTTTAAACCAAGCAAATGCTTCGCAATCACTTCCTCTGTAAATAATAACCTTATTGTCAAGTATCTCAGACTTATGAAGGAAATATATATATATGAAGGCTAAACAGGAGGAAAAAGAAAAACGAAAGAAATAAATGTTCTGAAGCTTTTCAATTTATGTCATCAGAGAGCAAACAAAGGAAGAAAACAAAAGCATAAAACCCTATTGTTTTCTTACTTTGTTTGGTCTTTGTTGACATAAAGTGAAAGGCCTCAGAGCATTTATTTCTTTTGTTTTTCTTTTTCCTAGTGGTTTAGGCTTCATTGATTGCATCACGTGTTTAATTGTGATTTTTCTACAGATTATATAAATATATATATATTTAAATATATATATATCAATAATTATTGTAGTTTGATCATTGATTGTTGTTTCACGTGTTTATGTGAAATCTTTTTATCGATTATATATATATATATATACAAAACTAAAGTTTATCGGGACTCGGTCAGTTCTTCAGGTTCAAATTAAAGTTAGTTTTGTTTCTATTCCACGATCGATACATTTATCAATATACATATATATATATGTGTGTAATATTTGTAAAATAAGGGAGCAGTCCTTCATTGAAACATATTTCGTTGAATAACTGACCATATTTTACTGATGTCATTCTCTTTACCAGTTTTCCGAGGTTCCGAATACCTTCTTTTTTCCTTCATCCAAACATCAGAGATGAAGGATAATTAATATTCTCCAAAGTTTGGATGAAGGAAAGAAGAAGGTATTCAAAAAACCTCGAAAACTGGTGAAGAAAATGACATCAGTAAAATATGGTCAGTTATTCAACGGAATATATATATTTATATATATATAATTTCAAAATCGAAGAAGGGTAACACACAGATTAAAGAAACTCAGAAACTTGGGTTACTTGCCGTTGCGTCTACAACGTGATTGGTCTCCCTTTTTCTTTTCTCCAGAAGACGGATTACCCGAAAATTTGAGTTTGTAACTGTGATTCTTTAATCTGTATGTTACTCTTCTTCGGTTATTAACTCATATTAGGTCCAGTTAGGATCGTCTTTCCGTTTATTAAATGAATATATATATGTTTAAACCACAATAAGAAATGAAACCACAATACACACCTTTGGTATTATCTGCGTATATAAATACTACTAAATTTAATTATATTTAATGATATTAAGTTTATAAGGTAGAATAAAGGAATATTTTTTGCATTGCAGATCTCTCACACCTGTGGATTCCCCCATCATATGGTCCTTCCCAAAGGCAGCCGCAGTGGCAGAGAATTCGTGATTTACGTCATTGTCACTCCCTACGATAACAAGCATTCCATTGAAAATGGAATCTGCGAACACCAAATGCTCTTTGACCAACACTCCGTCTTCTTCCCCATGGATCGTCCCATCCCTTATGAGTTTGACTTCAAGGTGCCTAACTCATACTTCCAAGATGTTAACATCTTTCTTAACTCTGATGTCGAAATGAACTCCTCTTAACTGTTTTGTTTGTACCTTCATAAATAAAATAAAACTATAAAAAAAAACTTAAATTTAGGAACCTTTATTTATTTTCTTTGAATAAAATTTTCTAACAAAAGAAAAATTAAAAAATAAAAATTTCACCATCTGAAGTATTGTAGAAAAAGAAAAGATGCCCCCCAATGTATTATTTGTTTGTTATACCTGAAACATATTACACTTATCATCTTCTGAATTGTTTTAGAGTATTAAAAGATGACCAAATTAATATTTGTCAACAATTTAGTCGCACCATATACAAATTACTGAGCTGAATCTACTTTAAAATCTTATTTGTCTTATTTATATGTATTAGTACAGCAATATTTAAAATTCAGGGTCATTAACAAGATTCGAATCATGAAGTCCAATAATTTATTAGATAATTTCTCTAAAACATACGAAAGAACTACAGAGTGACCTACAGAACTGACCACCCCTCGGGTATTGCATGCGGTGGAACAGCTATCCTAGTTCGTAATTCTTGTACGTACTTTCCACTTTCTCGTACCTCATAGACAAAATACCACCGATAGAGCCTTAGGGATTTTCCCCTGTAAGGAGAAGGAAGTCTGGAGACCATACTCCGGAAGCGCAGAGGGTCCAAAAGCGCTAAATAGTGGGAGCCAACTTCCCAAAGTGCACCTAAGGACTTGAAGAAGACCATCCCGAAGAAGAAGAAAGGAAGTTACTTTCTCCCGAAACATAGGTAGCCTGAATGGACATTATCAATGATGGTTTGTGCAGATTCTGCAAAAAGGAAGAAACACTGTCCCACCTGCTGACTGACTGTAAGGCAACTTTACTACACAGAGGTAGGTGCTTCGGGACACTCAACAAAACCATAGAAAAACTTTTACCGGTGGAACCAGCAAAAGTGCTGATCTTCTTGGAGGCGTTGAAGCTAACTGCTGGGGTACTTCAGTATAGAAGAGGGAAGAACAATACTTTTTTTTTAAGACGCAGTGCTATAGTCATCCTCAAATAATAATAATAATAATATAGTATAGACTTTTGAGATCTCAAAACATATAATTCCGTCAAAATCTTGAGATCGAATTTTTTCACGATCACTATAATTTACTTATAGTAAAGTAGTAAGCAGGTCCTTTAATTCAGAGGAATAAGTTTTAGGAACACAAAATATATATAATAATTTTCAAAAATGTTTACTATAGTTCGTTGAATAGATGCACATGTAATTTTAAGTAATAACAAAAGAAAATTACATGTTTTTGACCTTAAATATTTGTGAACAGTTTCTTTATTCCTATATTTATTTATACACATTTGAATTTGACTCATAATAAGTGCTATATTTCAAGTATTTATTACAGTTCAATCTACATAACGAAAGATAGAGAAATTAAAAGCACACACTTACAGTCTCTAATTTTCGGTTGAACCGTCTTCAGGAGAGATAAGAGAGGGAAACCAAGCGTACTGGTACTTCAAGTATTTATAAAATGGACAACTGTAAGTTTACACTATTGTTTACTTTAAATATTACTACAAATACATATTGTTTTATTAATTTGACCAAAATCTTATGGTCTGTTCAAAAATAAGGGGCAAATTATTTTTTTGGAATTCTGAATATATTAACTGAATAATGTATTGATATTGATTTTCTAAGAGACATCAAAAATGAAATGCAGCTGTAGATCATTATTACCATATTCCAAAAATGCCTTCGTTGATTTCTTTAATTCTTAAATTAACTAATAGAATGATGGATATCTTTTATGATATTCCAGATTATTTTCTATATAATCTAGAAGAGATCGACTGGCTATTGGAAGAAAAGCCATGTTCTCCTGTAAGAGATTTTTTTCGTAACAGGAAATCTACACGTTAGCTTTTCGAAAATGTTTTGAAAGCATCAGTGGTGTGATATACAAAAATAAGCATAAGTGGATCAATCCTCTCCATCCATCTGTACTCCAGGAATGAAAAACTAATAAACATCTCCCATTTAGACATTTATATTATACTTTAATGGAACATTATGTATTATATACCCAAGAAGTATGATACTTATAGTAAAGTTGAGTGTAGGCCACTCCAGTTTTTTGTCTTTGTTATTTATTAGCTAACTAGCAAACGTACCCGTCTTTGACGGAATCAAAAATTCTATTATACTTGGTATTCCAAAATATCAATTATAGTATTATACTAATACTACAATTAGAAGTTATAGAATAGTAGAAAATACCATTATCAGTACAGTGCTAAAAAAAAAGCCTCTGTATACAAAGATTAGATTTTAAGTTAGACATACACAAATCTACAATCAATGTTTCAGCTTTATATGTCTTATGGTAGCAATATTTTGTGGACAAACCGACAGACAGAAATTATTCTAAGGGTACATGTGGCTACTCTGAAGTATGAAACGTAAAGAAAACTTGAAATGAGTTAGTTCTAATTAACGTGCTCCCAGTCAAAAGCTAGCACGCAAGCCACTGGGCTACTCTGGTTCTATACCTTACTTTTATTACCAGTGTTTATATTACGCAAATATTAAATAAAAATAAATATTTTTGTTGTGTTTATTTATAATACATTTGCACTACTGTCATCGGCGAGCAAGCAAGCTACTGGCAACCCTGGCTAGATCCCTTTACTTTATTACCATCTTTTATATTATCCACATTTTAAATTCAAAAAAATATTGTTTGTTACATTTATTTATAATACATTTGCACTACTGTCATCGGCGATCACGCAAGCCACTGGGCTACTCTGGTCCCATACCTTACATTATTACCAGTGTATTTATTAAGCAAATATTAAATTAAAAAAAAGTTGACAGTTATATATAATACATAGCAAACGTACCCGTCTTTGACGGAATCAGAAGTTCCTGTTTTGGTTTATTGCCGTGTGCCTATTGCCTTTCGGCTATACCACGGAAGAATCAGAAGTTCCGTCATTTTTGGTCTTTCAAAATGTCATTAGAAATTATAGAATAGTAGAAAATACCATTATTACTACAGTGTTAAACAAATGCCTCCAGCTTATATACTACATTAGCTGTCTGTCCTTCAGGTTCATGGTAGAAGAAAGAGTTGAAACCTCTGACCGTTGAGCATGTAAACTACATTTGACTATGTGAGAAAAACTTGGTTTTGCTACCTTGTATTCCTGCGTTAGATGAAGTCTCCCTTTGCGACTTAGTTAACGTCATTGCGAAATAGACTCTGACCGGACTTTGCAATCATTTCAACGTAAACAGACAGTGGCTCGGAATCAATGGTATGTGAAGTATACACACAGACTCCCCAATACACATCCAGTCATTATGTCCGCCTCTATGGCATATCTGTGTAGAGCACGAACTCAGAGTCGTGTCCCGTTGCACAGTTTTGGGGCACTCATGTTTCGTAACATGAAATTTGTTACTGCTACTAAATTGCAGCATGATTGGTGCTCTACTTTAAGTTTTTACTCATGAGCAGGCAGTCCAGGAGAAATAAATTCAGAGTCAAGAAATTTAATTAGATAATGAACTGCTTCTTCGTCACTAATCCAATCTCTTTACTGACTTGTAAGTTCTTTCCTCGGCTTCATATAGCGTAAGAACTTGTTTGTTGATTTTTCCTCCCTGTTCATATTAAGAGTTGACAATTGCTCGTTCACAAAACATTTATTCTCAATAGATAGTACATCCTTAACTCTGTGAAACACCATTTCAATGATGTCAAATACGCAATATATTCATATGCTCAATTGAAATTAAAATCAACTAACAATACCTACTTGCCACACCTGTGTATTTTCAAAACAAACTTGTCTGTGAAGTTAGGAAAATACAGCTAAAAGCCCCATAACTTCGCTTCTGTACTGAATTAATAATCTATTTAGAGCCCATATTTTAAGTTAGGCACACACAAATCCAGTGTCAATGTTTCAGCTCGCTATGTCTTATGGTGGCTGAGTTTACTTGTGACAAACATTTTTGCGTTAAACGTCCATAACTTCACTTCTACGTTGAATTTCCAATCAATTCATAGCCTATATTTTAAGTTAGACCTACACAAATCTACTGTAAAAGTTTCAGCTTTATATGTCTTATGGTAGCTGAGTTTACCTGTGACAAAGTTTTGCGGACAAACCGACAAACCGACAGAAATTTTTCTAAGGGTGGATTCGGTTTCTCCAATGTATGAAACGTAAAGAAAACTTGAAATGAGTCAGTTCTAAGCAATGTACAGACAAAATCATTATTTTATTTATAAAGATGCCAATAAAGTTGTTTCAACTTCTCAACAGAGTAAATAGTTTAACAGTCATAGTCTTCCTTGAAGTTCCCAGAGCCTAAATTAAATTATGTTCTACAATGAAAATTAAGTTTATATCCAAAAAAAGGGGTTATGTTAAAAAAAATAATATTAACTTTAAATAAGACTCTAATTGGAACAAAAACAATTCGACTCTATGATCTGATAATTTACTAATATACATATTTATGTGTATCTATATAAATACAATAAATTATAAGAAGTAATTATTCAAATTATCCAACACATACCACTCAAACTGGTGTTATTAAACTATTCTGCATTGCATTAATGTATTAATTCTGTTATAAAAATACAATTACTACTGAAGTAGTTCAATAAATCAGAAACATAATTTGTAACTGAAACTAACGAAATCCATTTCGTTATCTGAAATCCATTGTTTTTTTGGGCTTAAGTTAAATAAAAATTCTAAATCTTATAGTCTCAATAGAATAAATATTATATTAAAAATTGAAAATATTCATGATTTTAAAAAATGTACCTAAGGAAAAAATTAGTGATGTAGAAAAGTTTATTAAAGGTTTATTAATTATTATTAAAGTTTATTAAAATTTTACTGGAGGTTAAACTGAGATGGGCGTCTAACATGTATAACCTTTCAATAGGTTACAATCCTAAGTTGTGATTCTAAAAAGTGGTGTTTATTTGTAGTCAACTGTTACTTGTAAAAACAGTTTGTTGGTTCTTTACTATAGTGATAAACGAAAAAATCGTTTGGAAGTATGCTGTGATATTTTCCTGAATATCCTTTTTAGGCTACAGTCGGTGGTTCACTGTTAGCATTCAATTCTATTCGATATGGGTGATGTTAAATCTTTTTTGTATAATTGGTGTAGGAAGACTGGGGCTCCTGACCCTGTTATTGATATACGACCTGTTGGTCCTAAACATAGGCTCAAATTTTTGAGTGAACTTAAGATATCCGGACATGACTACGTTGCAACCGGAAATTCTTCAACAAAGAAAGATTCTCAAATGAATGCTGCTAAAGACTTTGTTCAGTATCTTATTAGAAAAAATATTGTTTTCCCCTCAGATTTGCCCTCTGAAGTTAGTAATGCCCTTGGTTTAGCTTCTGGTGGTCCACCAGAAAGTGTAGATGATGAGTGTCGCACTCCTTCGCTGGGTCTTATGTCTCGACCTGTATTTCAACCTGGTATTGGTCCTGAATCTTTTGGAGAAGCATACAATCCAGTCCAAAGAGATTCAGAAAGACCTCAAACGTATATGGACATAATTGCTGATCAGAGAAAAATGGAAGAGGCTGAAGACCTTGATGTGAACGCTGCAATTCACGGTAACTGGAATATAGATAATGCAAAATCTAAACTTCATCAATACATGCAGGTAAATAAGATTAACGCTGACTATAAGTATAGTTCAATGGGTCCAGATAATTCCCGCAGTTTTGTTGCCGAAATGTCATTTTATGTACCGCAACTTCGGAGAAATGTTACTGGTAGGGAAGCTGGTTCAAACAAACAGACGGCTTCTAAAAGCTGTGCCTTGAGTTTGGTGAGGCAATTGTTTCATCTTGGAGTTATTGAACCTTTCTCGGGAAGTTTAAAAAAAGTAACAGAACAGGTTCCAGCTTATGAAGTAGCAATCAATCCAGAATTGCATCACAGAATTAGAAGTGTTTTGGATAAGCTAGAAGTTCCTGATAATAAATTTGATATAAACACTTCAAATAGTAAGGAACCTGTATGTCTACTTTCAAGCGAGACCATTGATAATTATGTGACAAAACCTGTTGTTACTGGAGGTGTAGTCTCTTGGTCTCCTCCTCAACCTAATTGGAATGCCTGGTTAGGTTGCAATATTGATGAGGGACCCTTATCCACTGCTTCGATGGACCAGATTAGTAAAGATCTTATGTTAGGGATGAAAGATAGGGTCCATAATGATATTAAACTGCAGTCAATGTTGAAAGAGAGACAATCACTTCCAGTATATGGGTGTAGGAATATGATTATGGAAGCTATATATGAGAACTCTGTTATAATTATCAGAGGAAATACCGGTTGTGGAAAAACAACCCAGGTCTGTCAGTACATTTTAGATGATCACATCCAAAGTGACCAAGGTGCCTACTGTAATATTGTGGTAACCCAGCCGAGGAGGATTTCAGCTATATCTGTTGCAGACAGAGTTGCAGCCGAGAGAGGTGAAGACATTGGAATTTCATCTGGATTTAGTGTCAGGTTTGAATCCTGTTTACCTCGACCATATGGATCAGTCCTGTTTTGCACTGTCGGTGTGCTTCTTAGGAAATTAGAAAATGGATTGAAAGGAGTTTCACATGTAATTGTAGATGAAATTCACGAACGTGATGTGAACTCTGACTTTCTACTTGTTCTTCTTAGAGATATGGTTCACACTTTTCCTGATATGAAAATAATTCTTATGTCTGCAACAATTGATACCACCCTTTTTTGTAAATATTTTAATAATTGTCCATTGATTGATATTCCAGGCCGTTCGTTCCCAGTTGAGACTTATTTTCTAGAAGATTGTATTGAAATGTTGAACTTTGTTCCACCGATAGATACTAAAAAGAAATCTAGAGATAAAGACGAAGACTTACCAGGAGCTTCTGAAGATGGTGAAAATATGAATTTAAAAATTAGTCCTGAGTACAAACCCAGCACTAAGAATGCTATGGCACGTTTGAGTGAGAAAGAAATAAGTTTTGAGCTTATCGAATCCATACTTTTGTACTGTAAGAATTCTAGTAGCCCAGGTGCAGTTTTAATTTTCTTGCCTGGTTGGAATGTAATATTTGCTTTGTTAAAATATCTCCAAAATCATCCCGTATTTGGAAAATCAGATTTTCGTCTTTTACCCTTACATTCTCAGTTGCCACGAGAAGATCAAAGAGGGTTTTCGAGAAAGTTCCTGAAAATGTTATGAAGGTGATTCTGTCTACCAACATTGCTGAATCATCAATAACAATCAACGACGTTGTTTATGTGATAGATGTTGGAAAAGCAAAAATGAAATTATTTACTTCCCATAACAACATGACTTATTATGCCACAGTATGGGCATCGAAATCTAACCTGGAGCAGAGGAAAGGGCGAGCAGGCAGAGTGAGAGAAGGCTATTGCTTCCATCTCTGTTCAAGGAGTCGTTATGAGAAGCTCGATGAGCACATGACCCCAGAAATGTTTCGAACCCCTCTGCATGAGTTGGCATTGTCCATCAAGTTACTGCGACTTGGCTCTGTTGGTCACTTTTTAAGTAAAGCTTTAGAGCCTCCACCAATTGATGCTGTAATTGAAGCAGAAGTTTTACTGAAAGAAATGAAATGTTTAGATCAAAATGATGAACTCACTCCTCTTGGAAAAATATTAGCAAAGCTACCAATTGAACCACGTCTTGGCAGAATGTTAATTTTTAGCTGTATTATGCAAGTAGGTGATTCCCTTTCAACTATTGCTGCAAATAGTTCCACATTTCCGGATGTATTTGTTACAGGGAGAAGATTGACTGGAGTTCAGCGTGCATTTGCAGGCAACAGGTGTTCTGATCACTTAGGAATGTTGAATGCTTTTCAGAGTTGGACTTCAGTCTCTTACAGAGGTCCTGATGCTGAAGCTAACTATTGCGAATTAAAGCAACTGTCCTTGCCAACACTAAAGGTAACATCAGAGGCTAAAAAGCAGTTGAGAGATCTTTTGATAACCACAGGGTTTCCTGAAGAAACAATGCTTCCTATGAGATATAATTTTCAAGGTGAAGATGAAAATCTTGACGTTATTGTGGGTGTTCTCTGCGTAGGCCTCTATCCTAATGTTTGCTACCATAAAGAAAAGAGGAAAGTCTTAACTACAGAATCCAAACCAGCTTTGATTCACAAGTTGTCTGTAAATTGTAGTAAATTTACCACTAATTTTCCATCTCCCTTTTTTGTATTTGGTGAAAAGTTAAGAACAAGAGCTGTTTCTTGTAAACAAATGACTATGGTGACTCCTCTACACTTACTTATGTTTGGTTCCAGGAAAGTAGAGTACGTTGACAACTATATTCGGTTAGATAATTGGGTAAATTTGAAAATGAAACCCAGTGTGGCTGTAGATATCTTGGCTCTTAGACCAATCATTGAAAACTTAATAGTGAAAGCAAGTGCTGATCCAGAATATACAATGAGTATGGATGAAGTGGACAGAGAAGTGGTAAATGTTATAAAGGAGCTGTGTGGACTTAATGCTGGTCGCCATGGGATGATGCCTTATCGACTGGGAGGAAATAAGAGACCATACAGTTTTGACTCTGACGATTCCCCACAGGGAAAGAGGTTTGAATCTAATTATAACGATATGGATAACGGAAGTCACTGGCGTGGACGAGGTCGAGGTTCTTGGGATGGTCGGCGTGGTCGATCCTGGGGATATCGTGGTAGACGAGGAGGCTACGGCTCCTGGCAGAACAACTCCTACAATCAAGGTCATGAGCAGCCATCCTTTAACCCTGAAAATTACTAAACTCTGTCTAATCTTCAATTTCGATTTTTTTTTTATATACTCTTCAATATGAAAGATTGTAAGTGTTTCAGTAAATTATAAATTTACTTTATTTAAGTTAGTCTTGTGAGTAGTCTAGTTATCAAAAATTTTTCATTGTATAATTTTTTTTAAGTGGTTTCTTAGCAAAAGTAATTGTAAATTATTTTTTAAGGGTGACGTCATTTTTAAAATTTTCAAAACATATTCTTATATACAATTTGCAATTGTTTACAACAATTTGTAAACTCAGTAGAATTTCTTTCAAACCAACTTAGTTCTGACGAAAAAATTGTTATTAAAATTAGTGTGTATAACCTACTTGTGTAGAACCAAATTACTATAGTTAAGTTTTAAAATATAAAATAATACTTCTGGTAACCTATTTATCAAAAAAGTAGCCGATTCCTAGTTTTTTACTAAAAGTAGGGTATTTACCCTATTGCAGATGTTCAGAATATTTTTTTTTGAGGAGTGAAATTGTCTACAAGTTTACATATCAAGCTATTTTATGTATAAAGCAGTTGGTAGGTATGTATATAAAGGAAGGTAACTAACCTGCCTGTTACATCTCTGGTATACTTGGTCCCCCTCTCACTTTTCTCCTGACTACGGATTCTCCTAAAATTTGACTTAGTAAGTGTATTTCTTTACTCCTTTTGTTACTCCTCTTCGATTTTAGCTTGTATATATATTTGTGGATCATTCTTTCTTTGAAACAGGTATTCATTAAATAATTTGCCCATTTTGGTTTTAAAAACTTTCATTCTTTCCATTTTAAATCTGCAAAACTTGCTTTCTTAGATCTTGTAGTGTTTTGAAAACATATATATTATTATTATTATATATATATTGTATTATATATATTAAAATCAGAAGAGAAAACACAATAAATTTCTTCTACATTACTTCGACAACCGTCGTTTTCATCAGTTGATTGAAGTAAACCGAACCGAAGGTAAGTAACGAATCAAAATTCTTTCTTTATTTTATTTAGTTCGATAATGGTATCTATACAATAGATATAATTGTAAATATTAAATTATGTATTTTAACTATTTGCAGATAATGAACAAATAACCTAGTTTACAGTGATTATCCAAGAGCTATGGTTTTTTTTTGTAATTATATATATTAACATTGATTTGCAGAACTCAATGGCACATATTAATTCTTATATTTTCATCTAGATTGAAGTTTTAACTAGGACTGCACCGGAATTAATGAATAATATATTTTGCTTGAAATTGTTGAAAAGCAGTTTTTAGTTGAATTAATTCTGTGTTTTATCAAATGGTTAATTATTTCTTTCATTTTCATTCATTTATACGAGATATTTACGGTGAATTTCATTATATTAGAAATGAAATTATATTTATGATTGTATGATCAAATTTGCAGTAATAAGAGCTTTTAATCATAAGTCACTACCAAACGTTCAACAATCAATGTTATCAAGTCGCAATGGTGTTATCTTTTGTACTAAGAAAATATATGTTGATGTTTAAGTAAAAACTACTTTTCAAAAAACTAATGGTTAACACTTTTGAAATAGTATTTAAAAATAAAACTAAATTCTGTCAAACAGTAATGGATCTTAAAACCCTCTGAAGAAGTTGTAATGTTTGAAATCTTGCTTAATTAATTTCTCAACTGATGTTCAAATTTAAGCTTTATTGGATAATACACTAAAGAGTTCAAAGGTTCAAAGTTTACATACATGTACTTATACAAAAAAGCATGATCATCAAAGTGCTTTCAAGCATGATCATCAAAGTGCTTTCAAGCATGATCTTCAAAGTGCTTTCAAGCATGATCATCAAAGTGCTTTCAAGCATGATTCCAAACATTATAATAAAAACTTCTTTAGAGGAATTAAAGATTTTTGAATGATTGGACAGGATTTTAATCTGAATTCTATTTCCAAAACATAAATGTTCTACTTTTTGTGAACTCCAGTTGATTCTGTTTTTTTTCTGGAAAGTAAAAACCTTAGCCTAGTATTTAGGCATTAATTAATGGCACCCTTAGAAATCTTCATTGATCGTATTGTAAATAGGTACTATTTTTATATCTGAAATCTGATGTGCATAGGGCGTAAGTTATGATAAGAGATGTTCATCGAATAGTAATTTTACTTCCATGATTTTCATTTTTTTTTAGACTTGTAATAATCGTATTTTATTATATGGTATATAATTAGAAATTATATTATAATTGTAATACAATCATATTATATTATTCGAAATATTTTAACTATTTTAAAAGAGTTTATGGTTGTTCAGGATATATGTTCGTAAAATTGAAGAACATTACATAAAACTGTATTACAACCAGTACTTGATATTTCAGGAAACTTGTATGGAATAATTTGTTTAATTAGGAATTATTTTTGTTGAACTCAGAGTAAAGTAATATACTCTAATTTTTCAAATATCGGGCTATATGGTTCACTTAATTGAAAATCCCAAGGGATATAATACATTTTCCTTTTAAAATAAATAATATTTTTCTATTTTAATCTTCTTATATGTTTAGTTTAAAGAAATTTTATTTGTTTAACAAATAATTTACCCTTATACAATGACTTCACATGGAATGTTTGTCGGAACTTACTAGGAAGGCAATCAAAAACTAAATTATAACTGTTCCCATGTTAAAAAAAACAATAGAAACGCTTCCAGAACGATTACTTTCATTAACATTCTTTATGTAGTGAAGATAAAATCTATCTTTAGCATAGTGACATAGATAATAATTTTTAACAGTATTTGTGAAACTAAGAATTAGCCTTCAAGATAAGTACTACATTAATTATTCGATGGAAACGACTGAAAATTTTATTGTAGTTTCTATTTTGACATAAAATAGATAAGTTTATCTTGTTCACCCAGTTATTTTTCATCCATACATACATTCAATTCGTATATATACCAGTTATACAGATATATTTAATAATATCTTATATAATATAAATATATTATACTTTATATAAAAGAATTTAGTATACCAGTTATATTAGTATAATAAGTTTGCTTTAATTTTTGCTTATACTTAATGAGTTAGTGTAATTTTTTTTCTACTTTGAAATTAAACAGATACATAATGGAAAATACAAGAGGTATTAACTTTTTGTGGTGAATTTTTAACACTAATCTAAACTAAATATCCTCAGTGGACCTTCAAGTTGTATATTTTAGTTCAAATCACTGGTTTATTTTAAACTAAGCCAGTTCCTCTTATTTTCAGATTTAACTAATTTTGTAACTTCAGAACAATTACAGTTCAGTAGGCCTCAGGTCAGTTTTGTAAATTGTAATCCTCCTTACAAGCTAATGCGTTCGGTGAAAGGTTTTAATTAAAAGGCCTGTTTTTTTGTAGTTTTTAATTAAAATTCAGTTTTCAGTTAGCGAATAGTAATTCCAGCCTGCTCTATATTACTCTGTGGTTTCTATCTTTTCGTCTGACAGCTCTAACAGAGCTTCAGAATTTCTGAAGATTTTAACTTGATATCCTCATACTATTAATTGCTAGTCTCATTTACTTATATTCAGAGTTTGATTTTTAAACTTCTTTTTTCCTTAGTAGGTTCATGAAAGAGTGTTGAATAGCTGTTCTTTTTTTTTGGAGCTCAGTTGTTTAAATATCATAAAAATTAACTTTTAGATATTTAGAATATAAATAAAGGCAGCAAAGGTGCGTAGTTTGAATAAAATTGTTTCATAATTATTTGTGTGAAAAAATGTTTTATTGACTTATAGGCGAATAACAACATGTAAAACAAACATCAGTTAAGACAAAAAAGTATTATTTCATCATGAAATAACAGATTTGACATACCTGAACCTTTTCAAGGTCAACCTCAGTCAGTATGCAAAATGAAACCTCTTGGGAATGCATAGACATACAGGTAATTTTATTCACAGACTTTACACTTGTTTAAAGTAAGATTATAATATGTCACCCAATCATATAATAAATCATTATCTTCTTCATACTATAAGTTCTTATTTTTAAAAAAATATATTGCAAAACTTTATATTACTGTTCATTTTTCTTAACAATTATAGCATTAAAAATGTGGAATTAAGTAAGGAGGCTTTACTAAAGGAAACTTTATTTGATTATTAGTAATAAATTTAATTGACTGGATTGATATTAATGTTAACATTATTTTACCAGTTGTTATCAAACGAGTAGCTTTCTTCTTTTTAAATAATATCTACAATTTCTTGCTGAAATCCTTGTTCATGTTCTTTAAAAAAACATTTTAAGTTCGCAAAAAAAGAAAATTGTAAAAGGAAGTGTGCGAATTTTTATAGAAGTCCCTCTTTGATATCATCATTATTCAGCAAAGTTTTACTGAAAGTGTAACACCTTATCAGTAATATGGCGTTAAAATTACATTTATGGTTATTTCAATTTATAAAGCTACAAACATTATTTCAATAACTCTATTACAAAATGATTTTTACATTAAGTAAGTTAAGGTGGGATGTTGATTAGTTTTTATTTCTTTAATTATTATCCTATTTTGAATCCATGGTATATTAGTCATTATCTTTTTAAATCTATGCAAGTTATTTATCTAACTTGTTGCAATATAATTAATTTAATTACTTATTCATGTTACAAAGTTAGCCCATTCAAACAACTTCCTTTTTTTAAGAATGTTCTAAAATTGAACTTTGCTCATATCATCGAATAGTAATTTTACTTTTTGATTATAATTTTTTTTATGACTTATAACAAACTTCAGAAATATTTTAACTATTTAAAAGAGTTTACGGTTGTTCAGGATATAAATTCGTCAAATTGAAGAATTCAACCTCTACATTACATAAAACTATCAAAACCAGTACTTGCATTTCAGGAAACTTATATGAAACAATTTGTTTAATTAGGAATTATTTTTTATTGAACTCAGAGTAAAGTATCATAACCTTCTTGAGACAAACACTAAAAAAAATTTTATAAAAAACCATCTTATTAGGTTAGGTGTTGATGGATGCTTTCTTAATGTGAAAAAATTTAGGTCTTTAAGACAGTATTATCCATCGGTTTATTTACACATCGATATTCCCTAAATCAAACCTTATTTAATTATCTATAATTTTATTTTGTGTACTAACCTTAATTGATGACTGTACTTAACCCATGACAGACATGTACATATCCCATTTCTTTCAAGAAATATAGTTATATAATTAATATTTCATGAGAATTAAAATTTAACTTATTAGTTATGATTGGCAATTGTAATTGCTAAATCATGAGTTTTAAATGTAAGCTAATTCTTTAGTAACTTAGAATCCAGCGTTCACCAGATGTTCTAGAAAATTATTCTAATTACATCATCAAAATGGCAAAATGTAAGTAGTAGGCATATTAACAAATATGAAATGAAACTCATTCAACAACTTAGCAATTTTCGTAAAACTTTAGTAGCATTGCGTGGGCGATTTATTCTAGTTTTTTTTCTAGAATCTAGATTTATTCTATAGCTTTTTTTTTCAAATGAAGTTTATCAAATCTGACCATTAAGAACAAGTGTAAGTAAAGTCCTTTTTATCCTCATAATTTCTTTATCAGGATTTAGAATTATAGAAAGTGTTTATCACACAATAAAAATGTTATAGTGATAACATAGAAATATTATCGTTAAATAGAAATTTCAATCTTCTATCATCACTAAAAAAGTGTGATCAGTTTATGATACCATTACTAAATGATTATTAACATAGAGGTTTGGCATGTGTACAGTTTCCATGTTTCGAAATGACTAAAACAGTTCTTCCTCTTAGAGAGAGAGAGAGAGAGATTCGATAATGACCCATCAAAAGCTGTAAATTTAGTGACTTTACATTACCTTTGGGTAAATACTCACTCCACAAAGACATCATAAGAAAACAATATGCCCATAAAGAATTCAAGGATCTCTTTTAACTTGCATATCCGTTATGGGTTCCAAATATTTCATTTGCACTAAAGCAAAGTAGGGATTTTAGGAAGGGAAACATGTTAAATAATCGGTATAAACTCAAAATAAAGAAAAGAACAATATCAAAAATGCTTACTTGTCAAATATATTTTAAAAACATACTACAATAATATCAACATATCCTAAACTAAAAATCAAACAAACAAAAAATATTAGCAAAAGCAATACAAAACAACTAACTCTAATAGTAATTAAAAAAATATCACAAAGAGAGGTAGTTAAAAATCTAATACTGATAACAAAGAGAGGTAGTTAAAAATCTAATACTGATAATTGTTTGATAGTTTACTCTTTGCCCTGACAAATAACAAACTTTATTTTAGTTTTTTTTAAATCCTATTTTGAGTTTCTGGATCACATAGCTTTCCTAGATATACTACATTAACTGTATATGAATCCAAGTAATCTTTCTTTTGATATTTTCAAAAAAGATAACTTTTTCATTTTTATTTTATCATGTGATGATTTATTGAGCTGTATGTTAGAAAAGGCTATATTAATTGCAATACCTCTGCACATACACAAACGGCTCTCAGGAAGAGGTCAAATTACGCAGAAATAACCAAAACAACAGAAAGAACATTCCGATTGTCGTTGTCATCAGCACTAAAAGCACTAGTCGCTCATCATGACCACTTCTATTCATGATGACGACGAAAGTCAAAATATAGAAATCAGCAGTGTCAGTTCTTTTTGTGTAATTGGACAAATATACACCTATTTATGCTTACATAAATTGAAAGAGAGAAAGTACAAAAATTTAATAATTCTTTCCACATCCGCTGTCATCAGAAGAGTGAAGTGAAGACTCAGGATGACGATGGATGTCGAAATATTGTAGTTCGGAGGTCTTCGTTTCTTCTTTCTGTGATTATATTTTGTTTAATGCGTTGATGAGTGAGTTATGCAGTTCTTTCATCATTCATATCTCTCTAAGTCTTTACTATAATTTAAGAAAATACCTATTTTATTCCCTCGAGGATTCTTTGGATGAAATCAAATTCTAAATTTTCATCTCAACATGATTTTACAATTTCTTTTGTGTTAGGGACAAGAAATCACCAGAATAGTTATTGTATAGGAAAATAGTGATCAAGAATCTACATATATAGATATCAACATCAATCTAAACAACAGAAAGAAATTAAAATATGGGACAATATCTTTGAACCATTACAACTGATCTTGTTGGAGTCGCATTCGAACTCGCAAAGAAAGGCTGTTTTGACTGAAAGACCTTACTGCCATTTCTAAATTTCTTAGAGTGGTTCAGATGTTCATAATTATTTCACTTTTACTGAAAAATCTTGTCATGTATATAGTGCTTTATTTTCTAAATCTGGTTTTTAAAAATAACTGATCGCTTTCACCAGTTAGAAAAATACTATTAAAACCTAAGGTCTTTTCCTGGTTTCATGAAACTCAATGTTTTTTTTTTTCAAAAGGAGTGTCTCCTGTAGAATATAAACATGGTTTACTCATTTAAACAATATTAGCCAATCTGAAAAATTGGTCATATTAAAAAAAAAAAAGGTAACTTAGTTAAATACTAAATAAAACAGTAAGATATGGAATGGACTGCACAATTCTTTCCAGTGAATCAGCTACTAAACTTTCTTTTGTTTCGTTTTTCTTTCTGAAGATTCACTACTTCGTTTTAGAGGTTTTCGTTTCGAGGGAGACTTATATTTTTCTTCGGAATTTGACTCTTCATTCATTCTGTCACAAGTTTGATTTTTATTTAGAGGATCCATAAACTTCCAGAATAAAACAGAACTACTTACACTAGAGGCAATTATATCACCCGTAGGATTAAATTTATTCAAACTAAAAATTCCGTTGCATTTTCTTGAGTATAATTCAGCTTTAAGGATACCCGTATCCGCACAGAATATATCCACTGTTTTAAGTTCATTTGATGTAGGAAGCGGGTAGCGACCTGCGAGAAAGAAGTCAAATTGAGGATGCCAGTTCGCTTTAATAGGAGTTAAGTACATATACTGTCTATGAGGGTGTTTTATTATCCTTTCTAATTCCCACATCGGACCTCTATATATTCTCATCTCATCTCCTTGATCAGTGGTCAATAGTCGAAGCCCATTTGTGCTACTAAAAACTGCAGAATTTATTGGTTTTATGTGACTAATCACTTCAACTTCTTTTGATAGGTTTCTTACATCGAACAACTTTAATAATTTGTCTTCTGATGCTGTCGCTAATAATGATCCGCCTTGCTTACTAAATTCAACAGAATGAATTTTACCTTTATGTATTTTTGTACTTGAAAAAACTTTTAGATCTTTATCCATGAGAAATAATGTACCTTTTGTATCTCCAGTGACAACTAAGTTATTTTCACTGCTCGATGATAAACTGCAATACCATCTCTTTAGAGTTCCTGTTGAGGCCAAAGTTTTCTCCGCACTATCCATTGGCTCACTTAAATCCCACAAACGAACTGTACCGTCTATACTTGCTGTGATCATCTTATTTGGTAAATGCAAGGGAAAATGAATGTCTAGAATTGAGAGCCCGTTTCCTTGGCCTGTCCAATTATGTTTGGTCGAAAACTCTCTCTCTTCATTATAAGAAAATAGAGTAAGGTCACCTGATTTTGATCCTGATATGAGGTTTCTAGCATTGTACCATGCTAAATCTGTCACTCTTGATTTAAAGTTATTATAGATTTGAAAAATTTCAAACTGTTTGAAGCGTTTGGATATGAGACATTCACCACTTCGATAGATGCTAGATGTAAAGAGACCATGGCGTTGAAAATTCACAAATTGCTTTGTAACATTTACTTGTATTTGTTGTAAAGGTGATCTACCTTCCGATTTAAGAACAGAACTGTTCTCTTTTTCAGGAACAGATTTATCAGTTCCATCTAATTTAACACGTTTCCCCTTTTCCCTAAGCATAAGTATTTCAAACAGAATAGCGGGAACGAAACATAACCTTCAACAGTTTCAATGAAGGTTACAGCTGTCAAATCTGAAGGATTTCATCACCATTACCGTATTCTCTAATTCACAATTCATTCTACATAAAGTTAATGTATTTTGGTAATAAAAATGTATTTTTTGTAGTAGTAAATTAATTCGTAAAACAGAAATTTACTCAAACAATTTGTAATATCTCGTCAGTGTTCCCTTTAATTGTAATATTTCTACACTATTTAAGTTAAAAGAAAATGATTTGTATGATACCGTAACTATAGTTTCGCATTTTGAAAGAAAGAATGAAGATATATTATTTATCCTTGAGAATAAATTATTCTTAAAAATAAAATCTGTTATTTTTTCAGTACATTAAGTTTATATTAAATTTACTGAATTAAGTACTGAATAAATAGGATATTTTATTCATTGATGAATTCAGTATTCCTCAAGGTGATGTAGTAAAGGAATAGTTGGAAAAGGTTAAAAATGTCTAATAACTCCATTTTAAAATGTACTCTTTGAAAAGAAGAAAATCTTTCTGATTCAATTAATGACTCATAAGTTGTTTTAGTAAATCAAATATATTTATGGTTGATTTCTTTGAGTAATGGATTGAATAATATGGCAGAAATTGAACCATTAGTTTCTTATTAGAGGTATACTATTTTTACAGTATTCTTATAATATAGTCAACCTCTAAACCACAATAATTAATGAAAAAATGACTAAGATCTTTTAACCGTAACAACTGGTCTTTGTCAGAATCAAATCCATTATATTTTCTAATTTAAATGATTTAGATCAGTGATTTTTAAACTTTTTTCTGAAGTGGAACCCATGGAAATATTCCACTGGCTCGAGGGACCCCTGTGAAATAATTTAGCCGTATGATGAAAAAAATAGCATTTTTTTTAATAAAATGAAATAAAAATACTCAGAAAAGTACTCTGATTATAAAATTAATGAGATATTCAATGAGAATCTTAACGCTGGTGTTTCTTGCACAACTCCTTAAGATCGAGTTGTGTTTTCGATAGACATACACGAATTGTATTTTCCAAGATTCCAATTGTATCTTCCAAGCAGTTATGTTCGTTCCTTGTTTTTGATGCTTGTTAGAGCTGAAAATCCAAATTCCTACAAGTAGGGGAGGTTGAAAATTGCACAAGAAGGTAGTAGTGCTTTCTGGGGAATTGCAGGATATTCCTTTTTAACCAACAAACAAAATGCATTCAGGATAGGCTCAGAATGTTTCAAATTTAATTAACTGTCATTTAAAACTCTGGCTAGTTTCTCAAATTTAAGAACTGTAATTTGAGAAACAAATGTTTGTCAAGATTTGTTGATAAATTATCTAAATGGTTCAAAATCAGAAGTCCAATTTCTTTGCCAATTCCTTTTAAAAACACTTAGAAACCTTTCAAAATTTCCTGAACTATGCGTTTCTTATATATTGTTGATTTCTTTTGAAAAGCATTTATTTGATCAGTAGAACAACAAGATATTTTAGTTTCTGCCCTGCGTGACAATGCCCACCACCACTGCAGGACAATAATTCAGCAGTAGTAGGTCCGTGACCTGGAACTGCTAATACAACGTGCACAACAGTGCGCGGAAAGAATCGTTGGTCGTATGGTCGTTGCGTGATATTGTTCAAGAGATTCAATTAATAAAATATGTCGGGCTAACTTTGACACATAATGATCATTACTCAAACATTCTACAAAGTTTTTCAAGTTTTCTTGCAGACAGAAGCTCAATAATAACTCTTCTCTTAATTCGTAAAAACGAAATATCTTTTCTGCTTGACAGCCATCGTATTCCTGTGTACTAGATTAAGATGGAATGTTTATACCCATACCTACACAAAGTTTCCCAAATTGTCAACATTTCAATGGCCTCATCTTGTTGTAATTAACTATTTTCATCTCTATACATTGGCATAGCAACCATTGATCCTTGTCCTTGGTCCTTCAACCATTGGCAGAAATAAGAATTTTCTTAGTCAAAAAATTCTTACTTCTGCCTATGAAAAAGGTTTTAAAATAAAACCGAAACATCGGCAATGAGAGTTTGATTTTTGAACCTAGAAAATTTGACCGAATTAGATAACACAGCTATTCTATCAAACGGTCGATATACAAGACCATTTATTATTACTCGTATTATTGAATCCTTTATATATATATGTATATATACATTCAGTTAAAGCTTGATTGGTTTGCACTTCACTCAGTTAGAGAAATAAAGAACCGTAAGTTGATTAACAAAACCTGTTTCGAATATGCACCTTACCCGCTTTTATCATTAGTGCTATTCTAGAGGCATTAAGTTTAGATTACTTGTTATTTGGCACCCATTTTATATATAAAGTACTTTTTCTAAATTTATATGTATAACCATACATTCATAAATGACAGTTGAACCTTTTCTTCATCCTTAAAAGATTCTGTGTGAAAATGACAATATCCATATTTTGTTGAAAATAAATAAATAAATAGAATTCTGTATGGTATTTTAAACTTGGTCAGCTCTAAAATTTTGTCTTTTGTCAAAATGATATTGGTTTCTTGAAGTTGGCTTGAGCGAGTTGCCGCTATTGTTGGTGTGTGCCGGGCTGGAAGGAAGGTGTTGGCTGGTTGGTTAATGAAGAGCTCTAGTGTGGGAGAAGGGGGCAGGGAGCAGTCAGTCCGCGCTTGACCTCTCAGCTTACTCTATGACGCGCCGGATAAGGTACAACTTTCTCTTACTTTTTCGTCAACTATATCTTATTCAAACATTTTATTTTGTTATCCAATTTTTCAATATATTGTTTTCAGTTTAGAGATATTATGCTAAATCTTAATCTAAGTTATTTTTCAAATATTGGTATCTAATAAACGTATACCGTTTTTTACTTTCATTTTCTTTCTTTCTCTATATACAGTAAAAGACAGCATTGCAAATTTTTAATTGCGAGTTTTCATGAATCCAATAACAAAGTTTTACGAATTGATCCTCCTGTATATGTATGTATAACAAGATTTCACGTAAACACGTGAAATAACAATCAATGATCAAACCACAATATGAAATGGGGAAAAAAAACTCTGACGAAGACCGCTTCTTACGGTTGAAAGATCTTAGTCTTGTTTTCTCATTTCATATTGTGGTTTGATCATTGATATGTATGTATGTGCGAAGTACTGTTTTTTACCTTAATTTACTCTCTATTCAGAGTAAAAGAAAGATTGTAAATTTCGAATTCCTAGTTTTCAAATGAACATACGTTTTTGTGTTCCATGAATCCAATAAAGTAAGTTATACGAATTGGCCCTCCTGTGTTTGTATGTCTCTGCAATGAAAGCTGTAATCACCAAAGTCATTAAATTTTTGCTATTACTGAGATGGAACAAACAACTCGGTACAAAAGTTCTCCTTATTTTATGGGTACTTTATAGGACAAAATATCAGATTTCGTTGTTTTGCTGAAAATCTGTTCTGATGATTTGTGATTCCGGATTTTTAGTTATACTTGATATTTATAGGAAGCTGTGCAACTAGAAATTGTCCTTCAGGGTACAAGTTAAAAAATTGTTTTCGGGTTGTAATAAATAAACTTTTAAAGGATGTTTGTGTTAACATGAATATTAAACAGAAAACAGCAATATATATATATATATATATATATATATAACTCACCAGATGTTTTCTGCATCTAGTGTTCAGTTGGGTTTTTGACTCTGACGAAGACCGCTTGTTACGGTTGAAAGATCTTAGTCTTGTTTTCCCATTTCTTATTGTGGTTTGATCATTCATATATATATATAAACTAGAATTTAAAAAAGAACACATAGAAAGGAAACCACTGAACTCACTACTATATTTCGATGTCCTAGTCTTCAGGAAAAGAAGTGAATCGCTCCAAAGGCTGATAACGACTCAGTCGTTACTACATCGAAATATAGTAGTGAGTTCAGTGGTTTCCTTTCTATGTGTTCTTTTTTAAATTCTAGTTTATTCAGTTCGAAGAATCGTTTCTATATATATATATATATATATACTATTGAATTTGATAGCAGATTCTGCATTCACGATTTTCCTACTTATAGCTTCTATTTTTCCTACAATTTTCTTTTGAGCAGGTGATAATTGACAAAGCAAGCTAGCATAAGACATTCAGAATAAAGAAATAAGAAATATACATATTTAGTTAATATAAGTAGTTTAAGAACCTGACGATGACCCACGGGGCCGAAAGCTTGTTATGTTAGTTTAATCCAGTGTAGTGGTTAATTAAATATAGTTATCCCCAGTGAAGTGTTTATTTAGTGTTTTAGCCTTATGAATGTCTTATATTAGCTTGCTTGGGCAATTATCACCTGCTCAAAAGAAAATTGTAAGAAAAATAGAAGCTATAAGTAGGAAAATCGTGAATGCAGAATTTACTATCAAATTCAATAATACATGCTTGAAAGAGGACTTGCTGCCGAAATACACTCATATATATATATATATATATATTTATTATAAATCAATGGTCAAACCACAATATGAAATGGGAAAACAAGACTAAGGATCTTTCAACCGTAACAAGTGGTCTTCGTCAAAGTCAAAAACCCAACAGTTGTTTGGTCCTCCTGTATATGTATGTATATGTGGTTTGATCATTGATTGTTATACACGTGTTTATGTGAAATTTTTATATATATATTAATATCAAATTGGATATAAATGGATTTAACAGAGACAGAGATAGATAGACAGATAGATAGATAGATGGATAGAGAGAGAGAGAGTGAGTGAGTGAGTGAGAGAGAGAGAGAGAGAAATCAGAAAATAACATTTGTTTGGAAAATTATAGGTACCAAAAGCATCAACCCCACTTTCGTTATACGATCTAGCAATAAACTAACAAATCCTTGATATTATCAGTATATTTGGTACACCTGTTTAGTATGAATTCCACACACCAGATACCATTGAGCTAAGAAATAAATTTTCAATAAGCACGCGGATAAATTATATAGTACAAAGGGGGCCAGGCTAGCTCAGTGGTTACGTGCTCGCCTCTGAACTGACAGGACCGGGGTTCGATCCTCTCCTGGCCCTCGATTTATTCATGCGGGAGGTGAATAAATCTGAGCGCGTCGTCCCTCGGTCCCGAGCCTGTACGATTTCAGGTACTCGTTAGGGATCCCTAATCTAAATACATTTGAGTTAGGCAAAATTTAGGACTCCCACTGTAGAATCAATCTTGATTGTGTGGTATCACAAAGGGCCAATGCTCGGCCTAAGTGTGTTCCCTTGTGGAACTGCCACTGCAACCTAACCTAACCTATATAGTACAAATCTCAAGAACCACATATAATGATCATATTTGGAAGTCAATGTAATTTAGACATATTTTAACGAATTTTACATTCAGAAATAATATAATCCTTCATCTATCATTGTTGAGAAAAGTTTAAGAAAATGGTTTTCATACAAATGAAATCAGTATGGCTAATAACCGGGCTTATACTATAACTAGCAGCTTGCACTGTTTCGCACGGGTGAACAAAAGATAGTAATGAATAGATAAGGGGTTATTCTTCTTTAAAAGAGGCAACGTAGTAGACAAATGCGATAATTTTAAACAATAGCGAGTAATTAACTTACACTTTATATTATCAATGAAATGAATGAACCATTATCAGAGCATAAACTGAAAAAATATTAATACAAAAACGTCAATGCTGTGCGAATATCTGCATCACTAGAAGGTGAATTTAAATTTAAACAAATCGCGAATTATAACATTTTTATTTTATTGAATATTAACTACTATTTTAAAAAACTGTCGAAAATATATTTTTCTTTTTTAATTGTTTGTATATTTTAATCTGTTTACTATAAAATTGGAAAGACGATCTAAACTGGACACAAAATGAGTTCAAAAATTTAAGAAGAGTAACACACAAAGTGAAAAAAACACTTAGAAACTCAAAATTTCGGGCTATCTGTCTTCAGGAGGGAGAGAGAGAGAGAGAGAGGGAGAGAGAGA
Source organism: Hermatobates lingyangjiaoensis (assembly GCA_026182355.1). Lineage (NCBI taxonomy): Eukaryota > Metazoa > Arthropoda > Insecta > Hemiptera > Hermatobatidae > Hermatobates > Hermatobates lingyangjiaoensis. Next base: position 102,272 of record JAPFBL010000290.1, on the reverse strand, counting down.
AAGAGACGGATTGCCCAAAAATTAGAGTTTGTCAGTGTATTTCTTTACTCTGCATGTTACTCTTCTTCGATTTAGAAGTCGTTTTAATTTCCTTATTTACTCGTTATGATTAAAAACGAGTTGAATGCTTTTAATTTTTTTCTTAAATTTTAATAACTTAGAAGACTTTACAGAGGAAAATGTTTCTTTATGATTTGTAAAAAAATCAAATTTTTAATGAATTTTTAGATGTTCTCTAAAACCATCTGTTTTTAACATAGTTTAATTTGAATACTTCCTTATCATTTTTTATGCTATTTTTTATATTTATAACTTTTTTTTATCTAATTTCTACATTTTACACAGGAACTACTACATTTACACTACTATTCTACATTTTAAGGAATCCACAGTCCAAATTTGAAGTTTCCGTTATCAGTAGTTTGTTGAGTCTAACTCTCTTGAGTTAATCAGGCATTAAACCTTTCTCTTTGTTTATTAAAACAGATGTATGCGAATAAAAACTCTAATATATCGAATTTCATTTAATAAGTTCAAGTTCACATATATATCAGGACTACAAGATGCTTTTACAATTAGCACTATTACTACTGCAATTTGGTATTGTTTACATTTTACATTTGTTAAACGGTAATAAAGAGTTAGTGATTGATAAATCTGATATTAAAACTTGGATTTTTACATTGATTATGTTTTTTCTTTTTCTTTTCTTGTTTCTACTTACATTTGATACTTTTATCAATATATATATATATATAAAACGATTTCACATAAACACGTGAAACAACAATCAATGATCAAACCACAATAAGAAATGGGAAAACAAGACTAAGATCTTTCAACCGTAACAAGCGGTCTTCGTCAGAGTCAAAAACCCAACTGAACACTAGATGCAGAAAACATCTGGTGAGGAGTTGAGAAGAGTGGGAGGGAAGAGTGGTATTTTAAAAGGGTGAAAGCACAGGAAAGGACTAATGTCCAGAAAGGGATGTTTGGGGAAACAAAGGAGTACAGTAAGAAAAAGTAAAAAACTATCCGCTAGCTGTCAACCCTCTTTGAAGAGGCTATTGCCCTCGTGACAAAAGTATCAAGTTTGAAGAGACCGTTACTAATGTTTATAATATTAGATCTATTAAATTTAATTAGAGACGATTCAATAATATTTCTTAACAACATTGATTTTTCATAGGTAATAAATTTAGCTCCTGTCCAATCAATATGATGATTTTCATTTTTTATATGCAAGAATAAGGCACTACTGTTTTCCTGTCTACTTACGTTATATTGGTGTTGTTTTACACGTGTTTTTAATGATTTACCAGTTTGACCAATATAAATTTTATGGCAATTTTTGCACGGAATTTTATAAATACCAGCGGACTCCAATTCGCTTGGAGAGTTTTTTATTAACATATTACCCACGTTATTACGATTAGAAAACACTATATTAAAATCAAGTTGTTTGGCTAATCTTGGAAGGGGGTCCAATGATTCGTGGTATGGCAAAACTATAGAATTTGATAATAAAAGGGGCTCTTTTGAAGTATTAGAGAAAGTTTTTTTAGCACCCTTCAAAGCTAAATCGATATAAGAAGAGGGGTATTTTAATGAAAGGGCAATTGACCTAATGTTATTAATCTCTTCATTAAGAAATTCTGGAGAGGAAACTCTTAAGGCTCTCAAAAACATATTTCTAAAAACAGAAATTTTAACATTTTTTGGATGCGATGAATAAAAATGAACGTATGCAAGTACATTCGTAGGTTTTCTATATACACTAAAGCGTAACTCATTAGGTAACCTATGGATCAGGACATCTAAGAAGGGCAAATTACCACTTATTTCTTCTTCCATTGTGAATTTGATTGTCGGCACTAATTCAATTTTGTTAGGAAATCAACTTTATTTAAAGAATTCCATCTACCACCATAATAGAGTTAATTAAGTTATGTCTGGTAGATTGTCATTTTCAATTTGAAAATAATTATTATATACAAAAATTTGGTCTTGCTATGGGTAACTGTTTATCCCCCCTCCTAAGTAATTTATATATGGAGTTTTTTGAGAGTAAAATGTTAAGCTCAATTTTGCCCAAAAATGTTAAATGGTATAGATATGTTGACGATATTCTTTGCATTTGTCCCAATTCTTTAAATAAAGTTGATTTCCTAACAAAATTGAATTCATTAGTGCCGACAATCAAATTCACAATGGAAGAAGAAATAAGTGGTAATTTGCCCTTCTTAGATGTCCTGATCCATAGGTTACCTAATGAGTTAAGCTTTAGTGTATATAGAAAACCTACGAATGTACTTGCATACGTTCATTTTTATTCATCGCATCCAAAAAATGTTAAAATTTCTGTTTTTAGAAATATGTTTTTGAGAGCCTTAAGAGTTTCCTCTCCAGAATTTCTTAATGAAGAGATTAATAACATTAGGTCAATTGCCCTTTCATTAAAATACCCCTCTTCTTATATCGATTTAGCTTTGAAGGGTGCTAAAAAAACTTTCTCTAATACTTCAAAAGAGCCCCTTTTATTATCAAATTCTATAGTTTTGCCATACCACGAATCATTGGACCCCCTTCCAAGATTAGCCAAACAACTTGATTTTAATATAGTGTTTTCTAATCGTAATAACGTGGGTAATATGTTAATAAAAAACTCTCCAAGCGAATTGGAGTCCGCTGGTATTTATAAAATTCCGTGCAAAAATTGCCATAAAATTTATATTGGTCAAACTGGTAAATCATTAAAAACACGTGTAAAACAACACCAATATAACGTAAGTAGACAGGAAAACAGTAGTGCCTTATTCTTGCATATAAAAAATGAAAATCATCATATTGATTGGACAGGAGCTAAATTTATTACCTATGAAAAATCAATGTTGTTAAGAAATATTATTGAATCGTCTCTAATTAAATTTAATAGATCTAATATTATAAACATTAGTAACGGTCTCTTCAAACTTGATACTTTTGTCACGAGGGCAATAGCCTCTTCAAAGAGGGTTGACAGCTAGCGGATAGTTTTTTACTTTTTCTTACTGTACTCCTTTGTTTCCCCAAACATCCCTTTCTGGACATTAGTCCTTTCCTGTGCTTTCACCCTTTTAAAATACCACTCTTCCCTCCCACTCTTCTCAACTCCTCACCAGATGTTTTCTGCATCTAGTGTTCAGTTGGGTTTTTGACTCTGACGAAGACCGCTTGTTACGGTTGAAAGATCTTAGTCTTGTTTTCCCATTTCTTATTGTGGTTTGATCATTGATATATATATATCGTTTACATCGGTGTGGACAATGTGTTATATATATATACCAGTTTACATCGGCCAGTGGACGCATTTACGTCTCCGTTCCTTCATTCTTTCTCCTTTTATTTTCTTTCTTTCTACTCTCTTGAAGACGGCAAGACGCCGAAATTATCGAGATTCGTAAGTGTTCGTCCTTTTTCTTGTGTTCTCTAGCTGTAACTTTAATTATTTATCCGTTTGGACCGTCTGTTTTCAATTAAAGTATATATATATATATATATATATATATATATTATTCTCATTTAACGGCATTTAACGTTTCTATCGTAAAAAACATTTCTAAACCTCTAAAATATAGTATATTTTTCTTTTATCATCCTGACCTAACCCTCCGCAGATAATTATTTTATTATTATTTCTTTCTATTTATTTATATCTTTATTTGTACTTTTATATTTTATTTATGCTTAATTGTATTATTCCATTCTTTATTTTTAATTTTTTATTCATTTATATTTTTAAGGGTGATGTTGTATAAATACATCGAAACGTTGGCGTAATAACGAGAAGTCCATTTCCCGCATCTAGCACTCAAAAAAACTTACCAAATACTGTATATATATACTCGTATATACCATCTGATGACGGTTCAACCGAAAATTAGAGACAGTAAGTGTCTTTGTTCCTTTGTTCTGTGTTTGTCATTTACCGTGAAACGTTTGTTGTTCTTTTGGATCGTTTTCCTGTTTACAATATATATATATATAATATATATATATATATACCATGATAAACGAAAATTAATTCACTTCTTCTCCTGAGGACGACCGCCATTACGGTCGAAATATTGAAAAGTGAGTCTTTGTTGTGTTTCTGTTTATGTGTCACTGCTTATTTTAATTATATATATATATATATATATATATTATGAAGATTTCAAATAAACACGTGAAACAACAATCAATTATCAAACTACAATAAGAAATGGGAAAACAAGACTAAGATCTTTCAACCGTAACAAGCGGTCTTCATCAGAGTCAAAACCCAACATTTGTTAAAGAAACTTGTTAAGAAACAGGTATCACATAAGTTTGGTGTTATTTTCAGTAATGTATGTCTTGATGAAGGACTACATCTAAAATTTACATTTTTACTCAATCTTCTTCACTTGACCCTATATAAGTTGAGTGATTTCCTACAATCCTTCCAACATTTGTCTACCTCTCTATGACTTTCAACTACTATATTTTAAATAGACTTTTGTTTTTCTTGACTGGTATATTACCTTCGACAATGGCCACTTCTACTGCCATAAAACCAACCATTAAGCTGAACAGTGCGTACACTACAATAGCTGTCATCGCCATACCCACTTGACTTACTGTGAGGCCAGTCTCAGGAGTTAGTCATTAAAAGTTTATTAGTCTTTCTTTTGTTTGCACTATGAAGGTTTGATTTCATATTTCATTGCTAGTGTTTGTATTTTATCATTGTCTTCCGTGTTGCTTATGAACACCATTTCGTTTTGATTTGTGCATATTTTACAGTTATATTGTTAGTAAGCATTTTGCTAAGTGACTTTTTTTTTATTGTTTAAACCGATCCTCTCATAGGTGATAACGTCAGCCGTTTACCGGCTTTTTATTTGATCGGTGATTCTACAGTTTCTACATTAGGAGTACTAAACTTTGCCTAACTCAAGTGCATTTCGAATAGGGATCTTTAACAAGTACCTGATATCGTAAAGGCTCGGAACCGACGGCTTAACGTCCTCTCCGAGGAACAACATACTCAGATTTATTCACCTCCCACGTATATAAATCAGGGGCCAGGTGGGAGTCGAACCACGGAATACCAGCCTAGAGGCGAGTGCGTTAACTACTGAGCTAACCTGCCTCTCTAGTGTTTGTATTTGTTCATAGTTTTCCGTGATGCTTAAAAACATAATTTTTTTTTATTTGTGCATATTTTACAGTTTTATTGTTTGTAAAGTGTTTTTACGAAAATACTTTTTTTTTCGAAAGTGTTTTTACTTTCAAAAATTGTAAATGATTTCAGTTGAAGTGTATAGAAATTTGTTAGTAACTTAACCTAATGAGCATCACACACTTGTATTTTTCACATAGATAGTTAGGATATCACTGATTCAAACCTCCTTCAATAAATTCGAAATAATTTACGTGTTTGAAAAATGAAGATAATGAATTTTTATTATTCTAAACTAAAGAAAAAGCAAAAAAAGTTCACTATTAATGTTTTCACAAAAATAACACCTAATGTGATTTTAAGTGTCACTCTTTTCCAAAAGAACTAGTAAAACTAGGAGAGTAAGGAGGGGAGAAGAAAGCAAGCAGAAAAAGTCGGCGGTAAAAGTGAAAGAATATTTTCAGGGCCATAATAAGTTTGCGTAAACACAAGTAAATTCAGTTCAGTAATTTCGATGTCATAATTTTGAGTTCTGGTTTGTCTTCGGAGCAGCTCACATCCATCTACTTGATGACGATTCAATATGCACAATCAGTAGTAAGTTAATATGTTCTGTGAATATGTTTTGAATAAAGTCTTTATGCCGACGTTTAGACGATATATAGTCCTTTTCAGGGTTAGAACACAGTTTGCAATAAACACCAGTATTTTACAATTTAAATTTTAAAGAAATATGCACTTATGATATTTTATATATATATATATAACAGATTCAATCATATATCGACCGTTTGATAGAGTAAGTGTGTTCTCCAATCGGGATTCGGTCAATTTTCTAGGGAAACTCTGACTTGACTCTGACGAAGACTGCTTGTTACGGTTGAAAGATCTTAGTCTTGTTTTCCCATTCCATATTGTGGTTTGATCATTGATTATATACATATATATATATATATATATATTGAGAGAGAGAGAGAGAGAGAGAGAGAGAGAGAGAAGAGATGGAGGGAGAGAGAAACAGAATAAGATTACTGAACTTAACTGTGAGTAAAATTACTGGCCTGTCATACCTTTTATGAAACTGAAAGAACACTTTTAAGGAACAAGTTCGAAAACAGGTAGAGTGGAAGAGAAAATTTGCGGGAAATGGTATGTTTTTCTACACAATCAACAATAATATAATAGATAAACAAATCAAGAGTGATAAGACTTTTTCTGACCTCATAAATAATTTTCACAGCTGTTTATAAAGCTCAAGTAGTTACGATTGTTGGGGGGTTTACATTGTATTTGTATTTTTTCCATTGTTGTACTTCATTATTCGAGAAGTTTTTTGATTATAAGGTTATATAAGATGGTAGCTGCTGGAGGGGTCATACTGTTATCAAATGAAATGTAATACAATCTCTCGTTATTGATGGTTTAACATTTCTTTCAGTTTGATTACATTTATCATGACTGGCTATTCTCGTTGGCACTGTTACTATCTGGATTGATGCTGCATACATATTATTTTTGTAGATGAAATCTATTTTGCTCCATTTAAATAGACTAAAAATGCGATATCATTTTTGTTATTCTATTAATATATTAGTTAAGTAGTTTTCTCTGGTTTGCCACAAACAAGATGCTTTGTGATCTATACTATAAGATGTCCTTTGGGTTCGAAATGATAATCCTTAAAAAATCATGGAAGATTTAAGCAAGCGAGGGGTATTAATCATATATAATAATTATAAAACTTTAATATAATAATGTTTCAACTTTATAAAATTTAAAAATCAAGTTTTTTGGGAAAATTAGAACTAAAATTAATTATACGATTAAACTGGAATGATTAATAAAAAATAGTATAAGTTTATGTTTTGCAACTATTCAGAAATATAGTTGTGTTAGATGTTAGCTTTTACTACTAGAAAGAATCTTTGGTGTTAGTGGAAAGCACGCTAGTCATTCGACCACATATCACTCCTAGATATGACCATATACACATAGCTGAAGCTAAGTAGGTATCGAACATATACCTAGTATAATTTTATAAAATACAAATAATATATTAGTTGTATATTAATTAAACCAATATGGCTTAGTAATTTTGATGTAATTGCCTGGATGAAGGCGTCTCGAAGGGCCAATGTAGCCCAGTGGCTTGCGTGCCCGCATCTGGATTGGTAGAACCGGGTTCGATTCTCGCTATAGCTTTCGTTCTTTTCATTCGAGAGGTGAAATCTGACCTGTCGTTCCTTAGAGAGGACGTTAAGTCATCGGTCTTGAGTCTGTACAATAAAGCCTTTACGATAGTCGTTAAAAAAACCTTGTCGTTAAATATACTTGAGTTTGGCAAAATTTAGGAGTCCCATTCTAGAATAATTTAGGAGAAGTAGTATTCTCATGGGGATCAAAATTAGAGGTGTGTACTTTCTAATAGACCACCAATCACACCTCTACCAAAAAGAAATATGATACTGCGACATATTTCATAAAAGATATAACATGAGAATACCCTTTTTGTTGGAAGATTGATATTAAACTTGAATGTAATAAAACATATCACTGTTATGTTAATATCAACACATGGGTGATGATTCTATACTTTTCCGATAATTCCGATTATTCTGTAATGAGAAGATTTTCGAGCTATGGATGATACGTCGTATCATACATCATACATCATCATACATATCATACATCAAAATACGACTATTTTTGTCCTATGTCAAAACAAAATGTTAGAACTTTCATGTGTTGTCTCAAAACATTCGTATGTCAGGACAGTCTTATATCAATGTTGTAGTATTTATATTTAATTCATTTTCGTGTTTTATTCTCTTAGTAGACATTCTATGATATATTTCAAAACGTTTTTTGATCGACCTCTAGATGTGTCAAAATGTGGTCCTGTTAAAGCACTACTGAAAGAAGGCATGGATTTTTTGATATGGTATGATGTAGGTAGTATGGCACGGTATGGACACAATGTTCCAAACAACTTTACCTTTGTGCCAACATCATTATTATAATCTCTGACTGTCTTTCATGAAGCAAATTTGGGGACTCATCAAATTCATATTGATTGCTCATTTAGCCTTGGTTTTCCAGTATATCAACTTCATGTCGTAGACGTAATGCACGGCCTCTATTGTTTTAATCATACTGGCAGAAGTATGTCGCACAGTTGTGCTATGAGAGTTTCCAGTGGGAGTTTCATGACATACTTCCCGTTGTTTCTATGACATTTACAGTGCAATCTAAATAATCGTTGTGCCCGTCTTTTACTGTCATTCCTTTACCTCATACTTTCACGATCGTCTTTTAATCTATTTCAGTAGATTAATTAACAATACAGTGGTACCTTACCACTGAGGGTACAGAATTACAATTAGTAATAGTAACTAATAATTAGTATTAGTACAAAAACAATACTCTTAAATTACAGAATTTAATTCGTTCTGTAAGTATCGTCGTATGTCAAAAAAGTCGCATCACAAAGAGAATTTTCCCATTTAAAATAATGTAATATATATTAATGCGTTCCAACGATATGAAACCGTTCCAAAATACAGTTAAATACATATAATATAACAATTTGTACATAAATAAACTAATAATACCACACATACTGATAACATATTGATGTATGATTAATGGCAATAAAAGGAATAAAAAAGAAAGTTGTTTTACTGTACTATACTTACCATAGTAAGTATAGTGACAGGTGAGGTGAGGTCTGTAGCAGAAGAGAGGGGTGATTGGCAGGGAATGATTTTATCCCTTATTAAATAACTAAACAAACTTAAATTAAAACATTGCTAAACTATTTATATTTTTTTTTAAACTTTTTGGACCACTGCTCCCTAGCGGCGCTCACGGCAATCATCGATTCGTATCTCAAATTCTTCATCTTATGTCAGAACAAAGTTGTTAGAAGTTTTCATGTGTTGTCTCAAAACATTCGTATGTCCGGACAGTCGTATCTCAAAACATTCGTGTGTCAGGACAGTCATATCTCAAAACATTCGTGTGTCAGGACAGTCGTATCTCAAAACATTCGTATGTCAGGACAGTCGTATCTCAAAATATTCGTATGTCAGGACAGTCGTATCTCAAAACATTCGTATGTCAGGACAGTCGTATCTCAAAATATTCGTATGTCAGGACAGTCGTATCTCAAAACATTCGTATGTCAGGACAGTCGTATCTCAAAACATTCGTATGTCAGGACAGTCGTATCTCAAAACATTCGTATGTCAGGAGAGTCGTATCTCAAAATATTCGTATGTCAGGACAGTCGTATCTCAAAACATTCGTATGTCAGGACAGTCGTATCTCAAAATATTCGTATGTCAGGACAGTCGTATCTCAAAACATTCGTATGTCAGGACAGTCGTATCTCAAAACATTCGTATGTCAGGACAGTCGTATCTCAAAACATTCGTGTGTCAGGACAGTCATATCTCAAAACATTCGTGTGTCAGGACAGTCGTATCTCAAAACATTCGTATGTCAGGACAGTCGTATCTCAAAACATTCGTATGTCAGGACAGTCGTATCTCAAAACATTCGTATGTCAGGACAGTCGTATCTCAAAATATTCGTATGTCAGGACAGTCGTATCTCAAAACATTCGTATGTCAGGACAGTCGTATCTCAAAACATTCGTATGTCAGGACAGTCGTATCTCAAAACATTCGTGTGTCAGGACAGTCATATCTCAAAACATTCGTGTGTCAGGACAGCCGTATCTCAAAACATTCGTATGTCAGGACAGTCGTATCTCAAAATATTCGTATGTCAGGACAGTCGTATCTCAAAACATTCGTATGTCAGGACAGTCGTATCTCAAAATATTCGTATGTCAGGACAGTCGTATCTCAAAACATTCGTATGTCAGGACAGTCGTATCTCAAAACATTCGTGTGTCAGGACAGTCATATCTCAAAACATTCGTGTGTCAGGACAGTCGTATCTCAAAATATTCGTATGTCAGGACAGTCGTATCTCAAAACATTCGTATGTCAGGACAGTCGTATCTCAAAATATTCGTATGTCAGGACAGTCGTATCTCAAAACATTCGTATGTCAGGACAGTCGTATCTCAAAACATTCGTATGTCAGGACAGTCGTATCTCAAGGTTTTAGTGTATATTTAATTCTGTTGAGCGTAGTTGATAACATATCCGATTACAAAAAATATCTCTTTCATTTTATTTTATTGAATTGTTTAGAATTTTCAATGAATGTTGCTAAACTTATTAGTTATCGTTATTCAACATATATGGTACATAGAGAAAGGATATTTTCATCAACAGGTTTCGTTATAATTTGATTCAGAATACAGTGAATCATACTCAAAATGAATTTATAGTGAAGTTGAGGGTAAACCACTCCAGATTTTTACTGAAATTCTTTGGATTGCCTTCACAACGTAGACTATGAGAGGTATACTCTGACTTAACGGGTATTGCAACCACCTGATGACTGTCCAAACCATAGGAATCTGAAAATCGTTTTTACTGAAATATTCCAATGAAAAGAGAATATTCTGTCAAGCCACTATTAGTAGTTTGCCTGCTAATGATCCTCTGTATTCTGAATTGAATTATAACAGAAAAAATCCTTTGTTTATGTACAATATATTTTAGTGATTACTTCATTTATGGTGATGCTTGAATGCAATCAATAACAGTTGTAGATGGCTATTACGTTTATTTGTTATCAATTCTTTTGCTTGCAAAATTAATCTCACGTTGAAACTGCTCTAATTATATGCTACATTTGTAAATGCCAACTTGCACATTTGAACCAGCCGACCAATTTTCAATGATATATCCTCATCACAGATTAAAATGCAGACAGCAACATTTAAGTAGCCAAATACTTTTCAAAATCTAATCTACAAGACAACATCATGAAAAAATACTATAGTAAAAATTCTATTGATAGCTAGTTTTGACTTGTAGATTCATTTTAGATATACCCCGTAATGAGGCTACGATAATTAAAAAATGCAGTTCAATTCATTTTCAGTTATCATTGCAGTTCTGCTTTTATGATTGTATGAGTATTACATGGTATATATAGGGAATAAAGTTTCATTATCGTACAACATATGATAAAGGCAGATTCAATTGTTCATTACGATAGTATTTTTCTATCATGATGTCTTGTAGATTAGATTTTGAAAAGTCTTTGGCTATTTTATATATATGCTGTCTGCATTATAATCTGTGACGAGGATATATCGATGAAAGTTGGTAGGATGGTCGAGATGTGGTAGTTGGCATTTACAAATGTAGAATATATTTAGAGCAAACAGGTTCAAGGTATCGTCAAGGACTCCAAAATCTTTTAGACTATACTAAGGATAATGTTTTTAATTTAAACATATAACACTAGTGAAAATAAACTAACTAGTTTTGTGATATTTTCCGATTATGAACAAAAACTACTTAGAAACATTTTATTAACGAAATACTCCGCTTCGAAAATACAGTGTTTTAAACTTGTTTTGTTAATAAAAAAATTGATTATTTGAAGATTTTGTCTATCATTTTCAAAAATGAATAACTACAACATAGTTGCTGATTCCACATCATGAAATTGTTTTTGTTATGTAACAAAGACTGTAATTTTAATTGAAATTTTCACTCTTAGTTCAAAGGTGTATGAAACTACATTACCTACAGTTTTGTTTGCGAGACTTTCTAAGCTTTAATAGAAATGGAAGGACCTTTTGATTTTGGTATCGAACATTCCTGTTCAGCGTCCAGTAACCTGGAGATATTTTTGTTTTCCACTATTGCAGATACTTGATTTCCTTGGTTAGGATTTTTTAAAGTTTAGCTAGGTGTAAATACAACAAAATCGTTTATTATCATAATACATAACAAACATTCTAACGTAGTGCAATCACTTATTATGTTGTACTTACTCATTATACTCGTAGGGTAAAAACTTAATGAACTGGTCTCCACATATAAAAATTTAATGGTATAAACAACGCGTTTCGAACACGTAGTGTTCTTCCTTAGGCATTAACTAAAAAATACAACAACACCAGAGAGTTATCTATAGTATACAGTAAATATAGTACAAAATAAAATTTCATTTTATTTATTTTTATTGTGTACTATATTTGCTGTATACTATAGATAACTCTCTGGTGTCATTGTAATAAGATAAAAGTCTGGGACTAATAACAGCAGTCTAAAATTAGATCCTTGATTGTGATTCGATGAAAATAAATATTTTGAGGACTTTCTGGAATTTTAAACATCAACGGTTTATCAACAGCCAACAAATCTTACGACCGCCCTGGGCGGTAAAAATAGCTGCTACTGTATTAAATAAATAAAATCACTCGTTTAAAAAGACATTAATTAGGAAGAGAATAAGACTGTCTTCTACAAACTATGTCTGTTTGCAGGAGGAAACGAGTTTTTTCTGCCTTGCTATTAACTGATTAATTCAGTTGAAGATAAATTCAGATTGACTACAATTTAAAACACTTTTGGTTTTACGTTGTATAATTTATAAGATTTTAGGGTACTGAAATAATGGAAAGAAGGAACTTAAGTACCTGTTTGTTGGGAATTGAGTAACCTATAATTGAAAAAAAAAAAAGAATGAGAAGAAACGTGTGGTTAGTTGGTATATTTCGAGTTAGTAGATTAACTTGTGCGACCCTGGGAGACCTTGAGACCGCTTAAACCATCGCGTAACCTTCATTGCCTTTGTTAGGCATCAATCTGGTTCCAGTGGGGGGCAGGACTAATCCCCTGCTTGGTCCATCTCCTGTCTAGAATACTAGTCTTCTTAAAAAGTATCCTGGTATATAAAACAACTTTTCATATTTTCCTTGTATGTTTAATCTCAATCGCCAACCTGAAAGGATTTTCTAAATATTTTTTACTTTACTAGAAATCACACTTTTTGGTAGATAAATTATTATTGAACACAAAATAGCTCTTACAGTGAAAATGTACTGTACTCTTTTTGGGTTAATATTGCATCCTGGGAAAACCGCTTTATTTACCCATTATGATGTAAAATTAAATTCAATTTTTTCCTTCTGAATTGCTAACTAGAGATCTGACAAATTAAGCAAATTCTGTTATTTATTACAGTAATCCCTCGCTAGTTCGCGGTTCAGTTTTCGCGGGTTCAGTGCTTCGCGGGATCTTGAAATGTTCAGTTAAAAATTAAAAAATATACAAAAATAGTCATCTGTCATTGCAGTAAAAAATAAAAAAATACAGGTCATAATGAAAAATACAGTAGTTAGTATCAAAGAAGAAAATATACAGAATTCTTCTTGTACGATCAAGAAAGATATCAAACAACCAGTAACTTGCTGGGTCAAAATATATCCTTCAGTATTAAATTAAAGGCTAATAAAAGCTATTAAAAAATATTCAATAAAGACTAAAAATTAATGAAAAATATTAAAACATAATCAATTGTAACAAGAGAATAATAAAAATATCAAAAAATAATAGTTGAAATTACATGGCCTTTTCATCTATAAATTAAAATAAAGGATAGTTACGAATTGTTTTATTTTATTTACTTGCATTATTATTTACTGTACAATACATTAAGGGTATAATTCTCTCTCTCTTTCTCTCTTATAGTCGTTAAAGACGTAATTTTTTTTTATTAATTATTTCTAATACTTTTCTTTGTTTTTCATATTTATTTACAACAGAGTACAGTATTCAGTAAGGCCAGGATTCTCCCTCTGTTGGAAAGGTCGTTGTTTGAGCTTTAGAGGCTTTTATAAAGGCACATCCATTATTCGCCGATTTCCGCTTTTCGCGGGTGTCATCCGTCCCCATTATTATAGCGAAAAGTGGGGGTTTACTATATATACATTTATGGAGTGACGGCTGGGAAAAAAGAAGTTGTTATGATTGTATTCAATTTGAAGGCTTCAGATTGCAACGTTATAGACATGTTGTTGTTTATTTTAGTATATATTACTTACATGAGATGGCTTTAATAACAATAGTCGTTCATATGTGTTTAAAAAATGTTTAAAAAGATATTTTTGGCAAAGAAGGCTGACTTTCGTATCATGCATAATCGCTTCCAAACTATACAACACATCTCCACTCATTTTTCATTTTTACGGCTGATTTTTCTGTAAAATATCAATTTGATCGATTCTGGACCGTAGCGTGATCACAAACTTTGGACACACACTCACCCTCCCACCCATACACATACACACACACACACACACACACACACACACACACACACACACACATTGTATATATATATATATATATATATATATAAGATGTAACTTTTTTTTGAGGTTTGAGGTCCAATGATTTAAACTAGTCCTTTTGCCGACGTTTCGACATATACGTCGGCAAAAGGACTAGTTTAAATCATTGGACCTCAAACCTCAAAAAAAAGTTACATCTTATAAATATTGGGTCAAGAAAACAATTCAGGATGTATATATATATATATGCAGAAAAATTACAATAAATAAACACGTGATGCAATCAATGAAGTTTAAACCATAGTGGAAAAAGGAAAACAATAAAAATAAATGCTCTGATGACATACATTGAAAGGCCTCAGAGCATTTATTTCTATTGTTTTCCTTTTTCCATTGTGGTTTAAACTTTATATATACACATACAGACATCATCGAAAAACTTCATAAAACGACTTCTGGGACATCAAAACATTTAATTCCGTCAAAATCTCGAGATAAAATTTTTTCACCATGACTATACTTTACTTATAGTAAAGTAAGATAAAATAGCGAATACATAAAGCATAGAGAGCTGAGGCCAGGACAAAAGATGTTGCAATGTTGTATCCATCTATAATGACATGCATGATGCACCTTGAGCACGGAAACATATAAAATCAGTTTTACTCTGCTAATTAATTTAATTCATATACTCTGATATGCTAATGAATCAAAATTTTGCTTATTTTCATTTGTTAGCAGTAAATTATTGTGACTAATGCAGTGGTATGTTTTTAGTGTGGATGGGTGCGGACTGGTTGGATGGAGTCCGTCCTGGGTGCAGAGGTTCGCCTCCACCCAGTGCTTTCTCGTCATCTACGGATTACTGGGCACCGTCCAGTCAATGGCCTATGTCTACTTCATCGCCACTCTGACTACGATTGAAAGGAGATTTAAAATCCCCAGCAGGACGACTGGTGAGTGTGTTTCAAACTTCAATTTTTGTTAAGAAATATCACCATTTATAGCATGTTTTATGAAAAGTTGTACTCCATCTCGTATATTACTGAGAAGCAGTGTCCAAACCATAGTAGGAAATCATAATAACACTATGATCTTTCAACCTGAACAAGCGGTAATTGTCAAGTCAAAACTTGTTACGTCAAATCTTTAATCATAGACGGCTTCCTCCTAAGATCTTAGTCTTTTTTATGATTTCTTACTGTGGTTTGGACGTTGATTTTTATTTCACGTGTTTACTGTTATTGAGAATCAGATATAACTTGAAGAAGAACATTATATGTATGAAACACTTTCTTTTAATACAACTTCTTTTATGTGTGGAGACTTATATGTGTTTTTATGAGAAATTGAGAGCCAGAGTCCTGGTTGAGCGGTGTTTTTCTCTAATATTCTATTCTTATTCCAACAGTGCTCATTAATATTGATGAGCGAATGTAACCTAAGGAAGAACATACATCCACAAAACTTTGTTTTCAAAAATATTCATTTAGTTGAAGACTTTTTACTTTCATTTTCTCAGGATGAGTAAATACATAATATTAGCTAATTATAAAACTATAGAGTCAAACATTTTTAATTATTTGAGCAATCAACCATTCAACCCCTAGGTTTATCTTCGGATCGCGTTCATTGTCGGTAGCCTAGTGAATAGATTTTGTGAACTTTTCGATATTGTTCTAAATGAAACAGACATCGTTTGAAACCCGTTTGACGAGAATTTATAGAAATATCATGGTTAGTTAAAGTTGACTGCATTTGATTATTAATAAAATAAATTTGAAGACACTCTCACTACAAAAACTACTACTTTACTTTGATCTTCCTCCAAGAGGAGAGCCTTGCATTTAACTTCATTTAAGAGTTCTTACTGAGTAAGTTTTATAATAACTAGTTCAACACCCGTAGCTTAACTTTACTTTATTATACACAGATATAATAAATTTTTGACACACTCATATATACATATATATATATATATAATATATATATATATATATATATATATATATATATATATATATATAATAGCATGAACAAATTCACAAAGGAACTGAAAATATCTGTTTTTTCCATAAACTTTAAAAATGTTGACTTATGATTCAATCTGAAAAGTTGTAAGGAAGATACATATTATATATTTGATCTTTCAGAATAAAACTATACCTAAAAATAGATCATTATTTTGGGGATGAAATGATGTATTTATTTTTAAAAAATTTTAATAAAAATTGGCCTTATGGTACATTTTACGCTCACAGAAAATGTTTTTTAACGCTGAATTAGTTACTATAGAATAGTGAAATTTTCTCAAAAAATTAAACCTAAAATTAGATATTAACGAAAACAATTTCATAAAATTTCAATATTGGTAAAAGGAAATATACGCATAAAAACTGCAAATTCATCTTGGAATAATAGATCGCTTGCTGTACTTGTCAGATTTGTTTAAATTTTTCACATTTATTTACATTTGTTACGGACGGAGAGACTAGACTGATATGGCTTTATTTTACGTTAGCATAGATTTATTTTTTTGAGTTTTAGTTGTCATAATATTTAATTCGTTGTCACTTTATTCCACTTGCAATATTAAGAATTGTAAGTTATTTATTTCCTATCCCCACTATTGGAGGTTTTTACCTTGAATGTTGTCCTAGGAGGAGACAGTTATTTGATGCCCATAACAAAAAGTCAGTTAAATATAGTTAATGGGTTAGTTCCACTGAGGTTAGTAATATTAGAATTAGTAATAATACAATCCGTCATACCTCGTAAAGTCTCAGAAAGGCTCGACCGGTTTCGGGTCTGTCTGGATTCCATCTTCAAGAGCACCTTGACGATGACATGTCGACGATGATAGTCAGTTAGGTGCTCTTGAAGATGGGATCCAGACGGACCCGAAACCGGTCGAGCCTTTCTGAGACTTTACGAGGTATGACGAATTGTATTATTACTAATTCTAATAAAAAGTCAGTTGTTATTTGGCGCCCATCTTAGTTACGAAGATTAATAGAATTCATGCATATTGCTAATAGCACTGAGGTTAGTATGATCAATATTACAAATACAATAAACTGTTTTACCTCGTATACTGCTGCTGGAGCTATTAGAGAAATTTCAGGCGTCACCCATCTCAAAAAGAACTGATCCAAGGAGTCGTTCAGTGTTATATAACCTACCTATTTCCACTGCTGTAATATTTTCCTATTATTAAATTATTTTAAAACAGACAGCAGTGGAAGTAGATAGGTATATAACATTGATAACGGCTCATTGGATCAATTCTTTTCGAAGATGGGTGTCGCCTGAAACCTCCAGCAGTAGTATCCCAGATAAGAGGTTTATTCTATTTCTACGATTAATAAAAGTTTTCAGAAATTATTCTGTTTTTATTTATGCATGAATTCACAATAGCCTTTCGTCTATTACTGTCGACTATATTTGTTTTTATTTGAAATAAAATTTGAAATCAATAATTCCAATTCAGCTGAAATTTAACTTAAATACTCTACTATACAGAAATAATAAAACATATAACCATTATTTTAGACAAAATTGTTTTTAATTATTTTTATTTTTCACCGAAGTGATGCCGCGGTTAGTTGCCAGTTGCTACTATTATATATTTAAAAAAAAATCATTTAATTGCATATTCATCATTTCTGCAAATTCACTGTTGCTATGCCTTGGTCCCAGAGTCAATATTGTTACATCAAGCAAATGACTGTATTTATTTCATTTGCAATAAGATATTTGTACATTTCCCATTGCTAAATTCAACATCAAGTTTATTATACAACACACACAAAACGAACAAGATGTTAACTTTATAAGTGATGTAACTAATTGCACAGTCTGCATACCCTAAATAATTGCATTAATTAACTGTTGGCACGATGTTTCTCAGAAATATTGTAATCTAATGCAATGTAGTCTGGATCTTCTCTGTACAACTTCAGCATCTCTTTGAAATACATGTTTTAAATAAACTTGAGAATAGCATAATACAGGACTTGCCTTATGAATATGTGAAACTTTTGTGCAGTTTTGAATATTTAATTGCAAGACATTTCATGAGTATATTATCTGAACCAACTTTATACTGTTTATTTTCTATAATATTGACTCATTCTGAGGTAAAATGGATAAACAAACAAAAGTCTCCACACAAATGAAGTTTTATTCAACAACAACAAAGCGTTTCAAAAACTTTGTGTTCATCATCACGAAGACAAAGTTTTGGAAACGCGTTGTTGTTGTTGTTGTTGAATAAAACTTCATTTGTGTGGAGACTTTTGTTTGTTTATCCATTTTACCTCAGAATGAGTAAATACCACACAAATACGGATTGCGCAATTAATGATTTAATATTGACTTAACACGTCCAAAATGTTTATTTTATAAAAAAAAAAATGTTATTAGTATAATGTAAAAATAGTAGAGGCCAGGGTAGCTCAGTGTTTAAAGTGCTCGCCTCTGGACTGTTAGACCGGGATTCGATCTCCACCTGGCCCTTGATTTA
Source organism: Hermatobates lingyangjiaoensis (assembly GCA_026182355.1). Classification (NCBI taxonomy): domain Eukaryota; kingdom Metazoa; phylum Arthropoda; class Insecta; order Hemiptera; family Hermatobatidae; genus Hermatobates; species Hermatobates lingyangjiaoensis. The sequence goes on along the minus strand of JAPFBL010000290.1, from coordinate 83,327 downwards.
TACATGCGGTAGGTGAATAAATCTGAGTACGTCGTCGCTCGGAGAGGACGAAAAACCGTCTGTCTCAAGCCTGTACGATGTCTTAGGTTCTCGTTAAAGATCCCTACTCGAAATACACTTGAGTTAGGCAAAATTTAGTACTCCCAATGTAGAATCTGTAGAATCACCGATTAAACAAAAAGCCGGTAAACGGCTGACATTATCACCCACTTGATAATTGGTTTAAACAATAAACAAAAATGTAATAATAAGAATTATTGAGCAAAACGTGTTTTAATGCATGCAATTCAATGTGGAATGCTGCAATAAAACAAAAAATAAAAAAAATGCAGGACTATAAACATAGTATGATATCGGCTGTTAACAGATTTCGAAATGGTTGTTCGTTTACCTGGTCAGGTAACATTTCCATACTTATACCACAACTAGCACAATCAAGATGGACCTTCAAAATTAAAGAATATTCAAAAATGGGGATATCCATCTTACTATTAAATATTTATCTGTGTTCTTATTTAAATCAATCAAAAATTTTTCCTAGATTACATTTGAACCAAAAACTTGAAAGAAAAAGCAAACTGTTTTTACCTCCTTTTAAAATACTATACCATATATGGTATACATTAAGTGATCGGTACTTCACAGATTGGCATAATTGCGTTGGATTTGTCAATTATTTTTCAGTGACATTAGAAGCCACTCAGTTTGCCGTAACTCAATAAACTTGTAACAAACCTTCCCTCCAAAAAGCGAAAACCCTTATAGGATAATTAACTTTGCATCATACTACCACATGGTAACGTTTAACTTATTTAAGATCATACTTGAAACATTTTAATTTCATGCTACTCTGTTGAAGCAATAATTTCCATTTATGCAATATAAAGTATTATAGTTTACCGTTCTTTAAACTCGTTGAAAATCAATGAACTTTGGTTCATTTTAATGTGTCTATCGTGTATTGGTACAATATCAAACTATCTGGTAATGTACTATCAAACTCATAGATAACCAATTTAATGATTTCATTTATTTTATTGTGGCTACATCTATTTGATCAGTTACAACACTATTCTAATCATTGAACTAGACACATCTGATGTGCTGTTGTTATTGTTGTTAATCAGAGGTAACAAATGAATCATGAACATGGAAGTCCCTATGCCTGAGTTTTGTGATACATCACGCAAAGAAATCCATATAGTACGCAACTTTATACATAAATATATGCAATTATATAAAACAATTTGAGGAACTAAATAATAGACACATCTGATATGCTGTTGTTATTGTTGTTAATCAGAGGTAACAAATGAATCATGAACATGGAAGTCCTAATGCCTGAGTTGTGTGATACATCACGCAAAGAAATCCATATAGTACGCAATTTTATACATAAATATATGCAATTATATAAAACAATTTGAGGAACAAATTAGATCCAACAGAAAACTAGATCCACAGAAAGGAAACACATAAAAGAGGTCATAGAATTCACTACGGTATCTTTATACCTGTTGACAACGCATTTTTTAGTAGTGAAGTGACAACAAATTTAGTAGTGAGTTTATATTGAGTAGTGGTGTGATTATTGTATATATATAATATATGTATATAAAAAAGATTACACATAAATACGTGAAATAACAATCAATGAAATTGTGGTTTGATCATTGATATATATATATATATATGGAAATTAATAATAAACAAAAACTCTTGATATAATATATATATATACAGGGTGTCCCAAAAAAATGTATACACACATTAAATTATTGTAATTTAGATGTTTATAATTAGACGAACAATCGGTCTTCGTCAGAGTCAAAAACCCAAATGGCTGACATACTTTTTAAGTTAAACCCTGAACTGAAGAAAAGATTTCGAAATTTAGAAAAATATTCGACGAAGTTAAATCAAGTGGAATCAGACATAAAGTTTTTAAATGCATATATATATATATATATATATATATATATATATATGTGTGTGTGTGTGTGTGTGTGTGTACGATATTGTTGATGAAGTCAACCGATTGAATTCAAAGTTAGGTTAAGAAGCAGTTATACAAATGTGGAGATGAGTTACATTTTATAAATTAAGAATTTGTTTCTTTTATGTCCATTTTGAAGTTGGATTATATTATAAATTTCATTGATCCATATTTTTACAATTTTAGCACTAAATTATATATAGCATCACCCGTCTCTCGTTACTTAAGATGAGATTAGGGGTAGCAAAGTATGCCTTGCGGAAGGTGAGACCTTGTTTTTTCGAAGTTTGTCTTTAGTGAATTTTATTTTTACATTAAGATTTTGTTAGTACAATTACAACTACTTTGATTATTATGTTTATTTGTGTTATTTTTATAAAAATTATTTTTTTGGTAAATTTTATTTAATTTTTTTTTGTTTTTACTGTGTGTATTTATCTTTATATACAATTATTTTTTGAGCACCTTTTGTATCAGGGTTTTAATTATTTTTTCCCATAAAATAATGTTGTTTATTTAATAATGTTTTCTCTTTAACAAAAACGTGTTTAATTTTTAAATATTTTTATCTGTTTAACTGATAGTTGAATTTAATTCAGTTAATCAGTTGACTTTTTTATGTTAATAATTTTTTAATATTTGGGGGGGGGGATAATCTATAATTTATAGATCTAAGGGTTAATTTAATTTGATTCCTAAAATTAATAATTGTTATCATTTTTTTGTTATAATTGTATTTTAATTACTTTTACTTTAAGTTTTTAAATTAATTAAATTCATTTAAATTGGTTTAAGAAAGCTAAATTAAAGTATGTAAACAAAATAGAGTTGATTAATTAGCAATGCAGATGGGATTTAAAAATCAGGCTTGCCACCCTAACTCTTCCCGATCTCATTTCACTTCATATCGAAAAATCGATGTCAACAAAATAATTAGGTTGGGCAACCTGGATTAATGGTTGAAATTTTATTATATTTGTTTCCGTAGCCAGTTCGTTTAATTTAACCATTTTTTTTTATGATTTGAATTATATTTTTGTTTTGAAAGGAGAGGGGGGGGGGGCAAATGGTTGATACGCCACTAATAGGAATAATCATGAATAAGCTGTTCATTAAACACTTAGGTCCATGATGATACGGTAAATAGCTAAATGTAATCAATGGTAAAGCGTATTTGACATCTCAAAACCTTATTTCAAAGGATTAGATGAAGTTGCAAGGGAAAACTTTTGCAGGATAAAGCTGTAGAAAATAAAATAAAATTGCAGCATCATTGGTGCTCCTACTTTAAGTTTTTCTCATGAGAAGACAGTCTTGCAGCCGTCACGGAGTCAAGAAATTCAGTTGGATAATGAATTGTTTCCTCATCACTAATCACTTTGTTTACTGACTTGTAAGTTCTTTCCTCGGCTTGATATAGCGTAAGAACTTGTTTGTTGATTTTTCCTGTTCATTAGTAAGCGTTGAGAATTTCTCGTTCACAAAGCCATTTATTCTGAATTTTTAATACATCTTGAACTCTGAGAAACACCTTATCAATCTAAGTTGAATTTTCAATCGATTAGAGCCTATATTTTAAGACAAACATACACAAATCTAGTGTTAACATATCAACTCGCTCTATCTCATGGTGGCTGAGTTTTAAAGGTCCATAACTTCGCTTCTATGTTTAATTTTCAATCCATTCAGAGCTTATTTTAAGTTGGACATACAAAAAACTACTGTCACAGTTTCAGTTTTTATGTAATGAGTTATGTTTTCTAGTTTCCTTGTGACAAAATTTTGGGTACAAACTGACAAACCGACAAACAAAAATTTTTGTATGGGTGGATTCGGTTTCTCTAATGTATGAAACATAAAGGAAACTTGAAATGAGTCAATTCTAAGCAATGTACCGACGAAACCTTTCTTTTATATATAAAGATAATTTTAGATTTACCCTGCCTAACCAGATTATTTAAATGGCTGCAATATCTATAACTGATACTACAATTCTATGCTGTTTGCGTTAGACTCAATCGAATTAGATTCAATTTCTCCTTTTTGTTATTATAACATTTAAACAGTCATTGTTCTTTTGTGGCTTATCATGTACCTTTATCGTGTTTGTTAGAATTGAAAATCTAACAATTTGAGAGCAGCTGTTATTGAATTACTTTAATTCTAATGTTGATTACTCTTGTATATAAATGGATTCTTTTGTTATATAATAAATGTATTGTATCGAATATTACAAATTATTTCATATATAGCGTAGCTCACGAGAACAGTTAGTTATTAGTATGAGTCATATTTGTTATTATTTCACAGATTAGTTCAAATAAAGTAACTGCTAATAAACGGGCTGCTAGTTTATGAGTTCTATGAAGCCCTGAGGCATCTCACACCAGATTTTGTACTTACCAATGTTAGCAGTAATCCAGTCATTGGAATAGATCATATTAAAAGAGCCAGAAAAGGTCGAATCAGCCTACGAAACACAAATGTGAAAAACAATACTGACTGTCCTTAATAATAATTTTTTTTATTAAAACCATTTTTCAACTATTACTATCACTACATACACAAAATACAGTCATTACTTGTGAAATCTGTTATAGTGTGGTATTTACTCATATTGGAGGAATTCAAAATTACGTCTTCACTCGTAAAAAGTTATCGTCAGAGTATGCAGATACTGATACTCTGTATCAGTTTGATACTAAGGTCACTAGCAGTTTTGACTCTGATGATGACCGTTTGTAGAAATATCTTAGTTTTTCTTGATTTCTTACTGAGGTTTAGACGCTGATGAACTGTATGTTTGGGGATTTCAAGAATTATATCTCCATACAGAAAAAAGTTTAATATGAAACTAACAACAGGTTTCGAACACTTAGTGTTCTTCTTCAGGTTAACATTTGCACTCTTGAGAGTCAATCTACAGTATTTTCTAACTCCATCCCGTAGATTGACTGTCAACAGATGTTAACCTGAAGAAGAACACTAAGTGTTCGAAACCCTTGTAAGTTTCATATTAAACTTTTTTTTGTATGGAGATGTAATTCTTGAAATCCCCAAACATACAATTCATCAGTTATCAGTTCATCAGCGTCTAAACCTTAGTAAGAAATCAAGAAAAAGGTATTTCAACAAACGGTCATCATCAGAGTCAAAACTGATAACGTCTTTTTCCTAAAATAAGACACTATCTTACTTTATTTTTAGGTCAAAATCCGTGCTAGGGCTTATTCTCGGGGGAGGGCTACAAGTACATTAAGTAGAATTACATATTGTTGTTTAAAATTTATTATTATACAGAAATTTAAATTTGTTCGATTACAGTCATGTCATCTTCTAGGACATCGTCATAAATTAATAAAGTTTGGAATTTCGTTCTGATTTTCCTCCAAATCTATTTCCTATAGAATATTGGTCTGAATCTCTCATATCTTGCAATATAGCTGTGGTTAAATTAATACTTCTTGTCTAAGTAGCCTCCTTGAAACAAACTTTAGAGGTAAACAAGGAATTTCTTGAAATATTCTCCAAAGAATTCTCTGAAATATTACGACAGCTAGAGATACCTACTATATTTAACAGCAATTTTTTAACGAATTATATTTCCACATTATCTTAACTAGGGCCTATTTTCAGGGGAGTCTTTATAGTCCAAATCATTCCGAAAATCACGCTATGACTTATTTTCGGGAGATGTCTTATTTTCGGAAAATGACGGTCGTGATCTTAGTTTCAAACTGAAGCTGAGTATCAGTATCAGTATACTCTGACGATAACTTTTTGTTTTGGTTGAAAGTTCTTAGTCTCTTTTCCGATTCCTTGCTGTGGTTTAGAAGCTGATTTTTATTGCATGTGTTTATTGTGAAATCTTGTTATATACATTTATATATAGGACTTTGAAATATAGTTTTGTGATTCAATGCGAATTTTAAAAAATATATGACTTTCTCATTTTAAAAATGTAACTTAACCGTTCTTAACTAAACCAGTTAATGAAATAATCAACGCTTTGCGGGGAATGTTGTAATTCTAACTGAAATCCAAAACAGGATTTAAACGCTATTCCCGCTAATTCGGGTATTATTAGTTGTTTTGAACTGGGGGACTTGAAGTAGGTTGGGGTTATTGACCTTGTTGGTATTCCACTGGCAATGTAGGTAACTTAGAGAGCAAGGTCGGGCACTCTGACGGAGTGGCCCCAAAAAGCAACAATAAGTCAACCGATATAACATTTGTTTTGAAATAGCAGACGTAATGTTATTTATACAAGTTGGCCATGTTCTTAGTCTTATTAAAGGATTTCTACATTTCTTAGTATAACAAGATTTCACAATAAACACGTGAAACAATATCAACGTTCAAACCGCAATAAGAAATAAGAAAAAAAAAGACTAAGATGGTTCAACCGTAAAAAGCAATTTTCATCAGAGTCAAATCACAACTCAGAGTCAGTTGGGATTTGACTCTGACGAAGTCCGTTTTTACGGTTTAAAGATCTTAGTCTTTTTTCTCAGTTTTTATAGTGGTTTGAACGTTTAATCTTTTTTAGTTTAACAGATGTTTGTAAAATATAACAGAACGTTTAATGAATCTAGTTTTTGGTAAAATTAATTAATAATTATTTTTAACACATTTTTACTATTTGAAACAGACTTTTTTAAAAATTTTTGTAATTTGTTCTGAATTTCTGATCTCTGTTTCTAGTAAATCGGAAATAATTCCTTTTTATAGGGGCATGACAAAAAAAAATGTCATTTATTAGACGTTTGAAAGTTAAAACAACTAATATACCTTCAGGCATTACTGTACATCAATTATTAAATATGATTTATAATTTTCGTCCCTTGGAGGGGACGTCAAGCCATTGTTATCTAGCCTATACGATGTCAGATACTTGTCAGAAATGATTCCTACACTTGAATTAGGTAAAATTTAGGGCTCCCAATGCAGCGGCAATCCGGTAGCGTAGTTCACTCATCGCTAGAGTGATTGCTGAATCATATATTAACCACACTGATAGAGATGAAAGCCTTTAAGTGTGGGCGCTAGCAATCAATCAATACAAAAACTTTATAAATTACATAATTACCATCTTGGCTTTCGTTTCTGCTAATGCCAATAGTTAAATGAATTGTATATTATTCTTGTTGCAAGAAGTTCGATACAGCATTCTTGCTATTTTCAAAAGCCTCTGGAATCTCTGTCATTTAGAGGCCGGTTAGTCAGTTCAGGGCCTAGAAGACCTATATTGTTAAATCAACCGAAATCCGTTACTCAGAGGTGGTCATATTCACTGCCATTTTTACTAATATCCTTTCGATGGCTTTTCAGGAGTTACCAATCATCAAGACAGATGTCATTAAATATCTACTGAATAACAAATACTGAATGTCAACAAATACTCATACAACTCATATATAAATAATTATATAGTTATTTCTCTACTCTATTTTGGAAACCTGTAAAGAAGATTTTAAATTTTTATTGGTATATATCTTAACAACAAATCTTTTAATCTACACTAGGCATTAAGAATTTGATTCAAACCTGAAAGACTAACCAAGCCTTGATTTTTTTATATTATATAACATATTATACTATATATAACATATCATTAATCATAATTATTATTTCAAAAGATAGAGTATTTCAAATAAGTAATGTTTCAAAAAAAAAAATGTTGAAAGAGATGAAAGGTGGGTGATTTGAAGGAGGATGGTCATTAGCGTGTTTCCTCATTGCTGAGCACAGTGGCGTCTCAAGGTCTATGGTATATTCTACAGAAAATTCTGCAATAGCTACTCTTGTCGGAGTTGTACTACCACTAAATAATACAAATGTTCTTAGTTATGTCCCTGGGAAATTTATTTTTTTTTGTCTTTACAGGATAGAAAAGTGTTTAGAAAAAAAGAACAATTGCTGAAAAAAATCGTTAATGCAGTATCTGCTCTGCTATTTAACTATATATAAAACTTTAACTTACACAAAGCACGACACAGAAAAAAAAATAAAAAGAACACTTACAGAATTTAATATTCCAAACTATAGGTTTCGAACAAATAGTTCGAAATATTGAATTCTGTAAGTGTTCTTTTTATTCTTTTCTCTGTGTCGTGCTTTGTGTAATTTAAAGTTTTATAGTCCTTGTGGACCGTTTTTTCTATTTAGTAACTATATATATATATGGTAAACAGGAAAACGATCCAAAAGGACCACAATCTTTTCACGGTAAATCACAAACACAGATCAAAGGAACAAACACACTTTCTGTCTCTAATTTTCGGTTGAACCGTCATCAGGAGAGTTGAGATAGGGACACCAAGCGCACTTGTGAAGCGACAGTATATATATAATATAATAGACGGTATACCTCTAAAATATAGAGCCTTTTTTCTCGGTATTTTCCCAAGATTTGGGAATTTTTTTTAACACTGATAGCTTCGTTTTATCTTGTTTGACAGTGACTTTCACTAATTGTTATCGCATTGGCCAACCCCCCTACCCTCCCCTTTGAAAAAAATATTATCAAATTTCAAGAAATTTCAAAATTTATTGAAAAGAATCATTCAGAAGAAGTGTTCACTAGATAGGCAATCTCTCACTTTGATGACGTCTGCCTGGCATATTATTAATGATAATCAGAAGAATAATTAAAAGTCGTCAAAGAAAAACGTCTTTGGATCGGTATTTTACAAAACATCAGGCAACAACCTGAGTTGTTCCTAACATGAGCCCGAGTGAAAAAATGTTAAAAAATCTGAAGGTCGTAACAGTTAAAACAAATGAAAAATAAAATGAAAAAAAAATGGTAAAAGTTACAAAAGGTTAAACAAAACAATTGTTTTTTCAATTTGTAGGTTTTAATTAAAGTTTCAAGTAAATTGTGCGCGTTTACAGTGTATACGTGTGTTTTCTTAATAAACGTTTGTCTCTTCCACTGTACCTTCCCGTATGGCTTTCTAAATACGAAAGGGATATCAACTGTTATAATGAAGGTACTATTGAACATTTTTAGATTTAATATGAAAGAAGGTGGAGAAAGGCCTTTATTAAGGCCGACTACAACAGCAAGAAAAGAAATTGACTTATTGGATAGACCGATGGGCAAAAGAAATGGAGGAGAAGACATTTTTGGAAAGTTAACACGAAGAAGTTAAATGAACAAAATTGTGTCAATGCAATGAATAGAGTACAAGGAAAATGACTACTCGAAAATAGAACTCCACTGAGCCATGCTAAAAAAAAACAAAAAAAAATTGTATATAATATATTTTGAGTGCATTTATGAGTAGTACGTTAATGAGTATAGTAGCAGTACGTTAATGGGTATTTGAAAAACTTAGATTTCACCTATCAGTATGATTTTTTTGATGGTGGTTATACCATCTCTTACTTACTCTTATACAATACTTATTACTCTTACTTTACTTATACTTAATTACTCTTATACAATTTTTTCATGCTAACTAATGGAAAACGATATTTTATTATTGTTTTTAATGAAATGGATGTGCTTGTCTATCAGTACAAAGTTTATCAAATCTTGGTGTTTGTGACGATATAGCTACTCATAGCTCTTTTTCTACAACTAAACGAGCTCGATATTTGGATTTCATTGCAGCCAAGGCAAACAATCATTTTTTACATAGAAAACTTTTGCAGGAATTTGGAAAATTGTTCACTGTGACTAATTTTCATGGCTCCCTTTAGACTAGTCCGCGCCTCCCAGTTTGGAAAACACTGCGCTATGTACATTTTCAAAAACTCATATTAAAAGATTCTAAATGGAAAAGAGTTTAACAAGAAGAATTCGTTTCCACTATAAAGGTATTTGTCTAAGTTCTACTTGGATTAAGAATTGCCATGAATGAACAAATGAACATTTTAAACTATAATAATTCAGATCCAGTCTTATGATTTTAAATGTGTGAGAGAATATTAAATCAGCCATCACAAGTTAGGAATATGTTTCTCAAGATTACTAGTTAAAGCTGTCATTTGAGATTAGTGGTTGGGGATTTACCATTCTCCACATACACGTCTTATTTAGAAATGCGCAGAATCTTTGCAAGTTTCAAGGACTCAGGTTCATTCAAATCGCGCCAGATTTATGTTCGACAACTTATCATCTATTTTGATATTTTAACATTTTATTGTTTGAAGTTTTAAATCCTTACATTTCTTTATATCTGAATACAGTTTACGTTGTAAATATCCTTTGCCTGACCAGTAACAGGTTTATCTTCCATATCAGAATAAAAGACAAAGTCTGAAACCGGTCAGGCAGAGATAGAGGTGAAATGCTTTATGAGGTAGCATAAAATATATATATGATTTCTATATCTATATATATAAAAATGAATGTATGTTTGTTTGTTTGTACTCGATAGATTCAAAAACCATACATCCAATCGCCGTGAAAATTTAGGAAATTATTAGGTATATCCCCGGGAAGGTTTATGTAAAGTTTTTTACTAATCAGAGTTGTGGTTCAGGTAATATTCGAAAAATATTATGATAGATAAGGTTTGCTGTATAACCTGTTTGTTCACATTTTGACTTTAATTGGTAATGGCAGCCAGGTACCAGAAATGTTATTGGTTTCATTTTTCATTACTAACAACCCGCTGTGCTATATCAGGTTAGATATAATTAACTCATTGAGTGCAAATTTTCAAGATGAGGAATTATTGTGAACGCAGGAAAACTACAAACATGCTTTTTTTGTAAAAAATAAAAAGGCATATTGCTTTGATTTTTGATATGCTTGTTCAATGCATGGTTGCACAGAATGTTTGTATCATTATGAAAAATAATAATAAAAGTTTATATTTTTGCTATAATTTTGACAAATTATATACTATATATTACACTTTTTATTCCAAATATATAAAAATTGATTTTCATTGGAAATCAAAATTTACACTGTTTTATTTTAAGACTTCGCCCCAACATACTGAAGTAATGGAAGGTTAACTTTTGTTACTGTATGTGTCATGACTCAAAGACGAGACATGTAAAAAAACTTGCTTTTTATAGTAAGTAATGCTTTATTTAATAAAATTTAACAAAGGATTTGTCTTTCTGGAACATAAATGAGTTGTAAAAATAAGTATACAAAAAATTGTTTTTCTTAATGAGCTTAAATAGATTTCATGAGCAATTCACAGGTAGGTCATTAAGTCACGTTTTCAATACGATACGGGGGAAAGACTCTCTAAGTCAGAGTTTTTCAAACTTTTTTCGACGCGGAACCCTTTTTGTTTAAGTAACTTTCCCAAGAACCCCAGATTCTAATGATTTTATACAATTATAGTATAAATATTTTCATATGCTTTCATAAATAGTATGTATATTTAAAACAATTAAAAAGTAATATTACTGCAATGCGTATTTTTCGAAGAAAAATTCAAAGCTAAAAGATTTTAATTGTCATATTTTCCTCAAGTACATAACACATGAAACAGAATTATTAGCAACTTTAACATAAAGTTTATTTTGTAATCATTTTTGGTTTTATAGTTGAAAGTTTGATTTTCTAGTCAGACCGAGCATTAAGTCTACTTTAGTATTTAGTTTTTATGATAGTATAAAAAGAAAATCCGGTTTTACATAATAAGGTTGTGGGAAGTGGCAGCAATATGTGAAGTGCTATTTTTACAATAGAAAGAAATTTGGGAATCAGATAGCTCCAAAAACTGACTAGTGATTCATCTTAAATATGAATAACATTTTGGCCACTTCTACTATGTGTATAAGTATTATTCGGTTTCATGATTTACAAGAAACACAGAATAAATCCATACCCACTAAAAAAAATTTAGAAAAATGTTTTCTCTAAATGTTTTTCGCGGAACTTCAGATCCGTTAAGGAACCCCTGGGTTCCGCGGAACCCACTTTGGGAATCTCTGCTCTAAGTTAATCTGAATCCGTATTATCAACGATTTCATCATTATTGTTCAGACTCTGAACCTGTTGTGACCTTTTGTATAACAAATGCCCTTCGGCTATACACCAATACAGGCGCTGAACTATTCAGCATTACGACTTCACTGAATACAGTGGCATAATGTTATTATTGGCTTCTTCAGATTCAATTTGGAGTAAGTTCCTAGAACTCTAAACCTTCAAGTAGTTGATTTTTATTTGTTCATCTTTTACCTGTGGTATAACGGTTCTAGGATACTAACAATACTATTATGTTCACAGAAGGGATTCTTGAATATAATTGAGTATTTTGGTCATTAAAAAAAAAATTCAACTCCTAATTATATGCCGACGTTTAACCTAAAGTTGTTTGGCATTTTCAACGCTAAAAAACAATTTATTAACGACATTAGTAGAGGAAGACAAATACATCCACGGAATACCAACCAACAGAAAACAAAAAAAAAACAAACAAAAATTCAGTAACAAGAAAACCACAAAAAGATCATAAAACACCCAGTGTTATTGTTCATTATCTAAAAACAAACATTTGTTGTTTAAACTTTTATGATCCTTTTGTGGTTTTCTTGTTACTGAATTTTTGTTTGTTTTTTTTTTTGTTTTCTGTGGGTTGGTATTGTCTTGCTCTATTTATGTCTACTTATAAAGAATAAGAAAATAAATAATAAATTAGAGGAGAAAACAACGAAGGTGATAATTTATTATTTGTTTTCTCTATTTTATAGTTTATTTTTACATTTCACCTGATCAAAATTAATTTTTATTTCTAAATATTATTTACCTATTCACCGTTATCTATCTTAACTTTTTTTGGCGCGTGGTAACATGTAACATGTTAACATGATAACTTGTTCTCCAACTGTGGCTGAACATGTCCGATCTTCTTGCCTCATCGTAAAATTTGAGACTGTAAGTGTGCTTTTCATTCATTTGTGCGTCTTAGATTTTACTGAATTATTTTTTACCCGTTTCGGATCATTTTTTCATCGTTGAAATATTCTTATATTATAAAATATAATAAATATAAGGTACTAGCTGATCTTTCCAGCGTTGCCTAGGTGGTAGACATTATACCCTGGTGTTTTGGTTATGGTCGGTATTCCAAAAAAGGACCCTGATCAAAATCAAAATACCGTTGTTACTTCCCCCGAAAAAGGGTTATATAAGATCCATATGCTCTTTTGTATCTGAATGTCTCCAGTTTTATTTCTATTGTCGACAGACAGACAAGCTTTGTATTCTATATAGACAGATTATACAGGTAGAAAACAGTTTGGAATGTTTTAGATTTATTAAAATTCGTCTCATACGTGGGGATTATGATATAAACGATTTTGTTTTTCAACAATTAAAAAAGACGTAACTTGATAAGTATCTTGATAGAATGCGAGATAACGTGAATTAGTTTTTAAAAGGTAATCTGAAAACTATGATGCCCCCAATAGTGTTTCGAATTTGTGTGAGTCGTTCAATGTTGTTGTTGATTTCTGAGCAATCAGCTTGCCTAACTGCAGTGTATTTAGTGTTCTGATTGCTGTAATACCTCGTCAGCGAGTTTTATTTTCTTCTGACAGGAACTGTAAAGTGACTACATCGCAAAGCGGAAGCTAGAAGTGGGTCTTTCTGAATAGACCTTGAACAACTGTCCTTGATGGCTTTTGTTACGGGTCACATGGAGGGTCCTTTGATCCCCTCACTGTGTATATCATGATATTTAAGAACCACTTGAACATAACAAAATACACTGTATTGAGGACTGAAGCACTGAAACAACACTTAGTTTGTTTCATCTATTTAATATACTTAGATTTGAGTTAAAAAAACTTTGATTTCAAATCTGTATATGTAATTATATAGGTGTGTTATTTAATCGGGATTCGGTCAAATTTTCTAGGTTTGACCGAAATTTGACCGAATGCCGATAACACACCTATTCTATCAAACGGTCGGTATATTATTGAATCTGTTATATATATATTTTGGGTTTTTATAAGAAGAAATAACCTAGAAAATTTGACCGAATCCCGATTAGATAACACGCCTATTCTATCAAACGGTCGATATATTATTGAATCTGTTATATAATTATATATATAGTATATATATACTATATATAGTATATATATATACCTTTCATTCTACTTAATGACATGAAAAACTAAATATTTTATATAATAAGGCGATGTTGACTATTTAAAATAAAAATATTTTATAATATTTTAACTAGTAAAATACCTAGTTACTTCACCCGAAAAAAGTTTTATAAGATCCTCTGAATATCAGCAGTTTTATTTCTATAGCGGACAAAGAGACAAACTTTTTATTTTATATACACAGTTTATACAGGTAGAAAACAGTTTGAAATGTGACAGGATTTTACAAGAAAAACATTGTTTTTATTCTATTCATTACTAGTGCAATCTCTTATAGAGTGGTATTTACTCATATTGGGAAATTTCAAAAATTACGTCTCCACAGAAAAAAAGAGTTTAACAACAAAACTAAAAAACACGTTTACATCTCAACAGTGCAGATATAAACCTGGAGAAGAACACTAAGTCTTCGAAACGCCTTGTTAGTTTTGATATTAAACTCTTTTTTAACTCATTATCCATGCATCCGTAAATGTGTGGTATTTTTACTCATACTGGGGTATATAGACAATACAAAGTCTCCACACATAAAAAAGAACATGAAGTGTTCGAAACGCGTAGATAGAATATAAAAAAGGAAAAAAAACAGGCTTCTTTTTTGTGAGTGGAGACGTAATTTTTGATATTTCCAAATATTGTTTTTATTTTTAATTTCTCAAAAGTATTCAACATTAATCAAAAATCCTTTTTGTGTTTCATCTCTTAACCTCTTTTCACCAAAATAGATAGATATGAATTCAAAGCTATCAAACTTTAAAACTTGATAGACCACTAGAACATCACTTCTTCAAATCGCTTTCCTCTGAAGAGCCATTCACTTTCATTTAAATTAGCATAAGACGCTCCTTTGAATTTCACCACTTAACTTGAAACTATAAATTCAAAGTTATGCTCCGCAAGTATTTCACTCCTTGAATCTTCCTTAAGCGCCCCCCCCCCCCCCCCCCCCACTATCAATCAAATCATCACTTACTCATTTTACTCACTTTCTTAGTTAATACTACCTATCACGACAACTTGTCTTAGATTCTATGTTCAAAAAAGGATTTTTTCGGTACGTTCATAGCTTTAGTTTCTTTATTTTAATTTTTAATTTAATTTTTTTTTCCTTAAATACTAGAAATGATCAAGACAGGCGTTGGATAGTTTTTTATAAGAGTATTAGTTTATAGATTTAGTTTCTTTATTTTATTTTTTTTTGTTTTTATTTTCTTTTTGCTAAATACTAGAATTGCCCGAGACAGGAGTTGGATAATTTCTTCTTATTCTTCGTTGGCATATTCAATACGATTATAGTTATATAAAAACACTTCTCTTTGAGTATTTTGTTTATTATTTTGTTTCATGAGACTCATTTATAGATAGTTTTTATTTTACTGTGATCACTAATTAGTTCATAATTATTTCCTCTCTGTTTTGAAGTGTCTTCAATCACCATTCTTCCAATATAATGATTAATTAAATAATTAATTAATACACAACGTGACTATGCTTAGACTTGTTAATATTGTGTTTTAATGTTATCTCTCATTACATTGGGTATTATCATCATTAACCTAAAAAAATGTGTTATCTACACAATGGGTTAACACTGATACAAATTTGATTAGTAAATCCAACAATAATTAAATATTATCAAAGCGAGTTTACCTGGCCATTGACCTACCTTCTCAGTTACTTCAACCGAGACAAAGTTTATCATTTTCAAACATTAGTTCTTCACTTCCATATCATATAACTCTTTATTCGAACATTTGTACTTCTGCGTGTCTTTTGTTCACAGCTTATACATACCGTCTTTTTTCGAAAATAGGACACTGTCTTACTTTATGTTTAGGCCAAAATCCGTGCTAGGGCTTATTCTCGGAGGAGGGCTTCAAGTACATTAAGTAGACTTACATATTTTTGTTTAATATTTATTTTTATACAGAAATTTAAATTTAATTTCTTGGAATATTTTGTTCTAAAGAATTCTCTGAAATATTACGACAGCTAGAGATACCTACTATATTCAACAGCAATTTTTTAACGAATTATATTTTTCACATTATCTGAACTAGGGTCTATTTTTAGGGGAGGGCTTATAGTCACAAACGTCCCGAAAATCACGCTAGGACTTATTTTCGAGGGATGTCTTATTTTCGGAAAAAGACTGTATAGATTTGAGGCTTTTACAATAACAAAGTGAAATGAAAATCAACGTTTAATTGCAGTATACGATGCTAAAGTATGAGGAAGGATATTTCGATCAGCAATGGTGTCCGTCAGTTTCGACTTTTTATTTCAAGTGAGTTGTATATTGCTTGCAGTTAGAATAGAATAGAATAGCATGGAATCGATCACCTTGCGGGTCAAAAATGTCAGCCCTGGCGGTCTTTTTGTTTTGATCGGATGTTTGGGTACAATCACTCAGATCAATGTCTAGAATTGTTGTCCCAGATCTGTTGCTTGCAGCTAGTACAAAAGGATTTTTGTATCGGATCTTTTATTGTTTATAAAAGACATTTGTCTCATTGATGGCTTGGTACTCATTAATACCAAGAGTGAACCACATTGGAGGACAAGTCACGTGACTGTTGTCCCTCATCTAAGTCCTATATAACCCCTATATTACTTGACTACCCAATGGGTAGTTAACATAGATAACATAGTAGGTAACATAGATTTAACGATATCCAATGTATTCATAAAGCAGTCTTAAAACTTAACATTCATCTCTTATCATTCCAAGAGGCATATATAACCTGAAGAAGAACACTAAGTGTTTGAAACGCGTTGTTGATTTTTTTATAAAATTTATTTGTGTGAAAACTATTTCCATTGTAAGTAAATACTCCATTAACAGATTAAACTGCTAACGTGTATTCCTGTAGTCTGTTATTTCTTTCGAATATTTCTCTTGAGCCCAGTTTTATCAAGTGGGTGATGTGGTATCTTGTCTGTCGGAGAGATGAGTGAGGTAAAGCTGTCGGTTCCGAGCCTGCATGATAACAGATATTTGTTAAAAGATTTTTTCTCCAATATATTGAGGCAAAACTTAGAATTTTAAAAAAGAATTGCTTGGTGATAACTAGATATGGGTGTTAGATTAGTTTAGGTTGCAGTCCCACAAAGGAACACACGTAGGCCAAATATTGACCCGTTTTAACACCACCATTACCATCTTCGGAAAACCACAATGTTACAAGGGTTAAACTGGCCACCAAGCAAAACTGAACTGTTAAAAAATGTATTTCATAGTTTTAACAAATTCTTAAATATCATAGATGTCATATAACGTAGTGTAATTAATATATTTTAATTTAATTTAATATTAATGGAATCAATAACATATCAATATTATTTACATGTATTATAAAAAAATGGAGTGTGTGAAAATATTACAATAAACTCCCTCCAGGTAGAGGTACTACTTTGGAGGAAAAAACAACGCAATGAAGGTTGATTCTACATTAGGGGTCTTAAATTTTGCCTAACTCAAGTGTATTTAGAGTAGGGATCTTTAACGAGTACCGGCTTGGGACTGAAGGCTTAACACTCCGAGGGACGAAGTGCTCAGATTTATTCACCTCAATGCCCGGAGTGGGAACCTTATTTTTTTTTATTGTAGCTATTAATTCGATGAAAATGTACTTTACTTACATGTAAAGTAAGTAATTATATGGTGTAATTGCATACCTCAAGTTCATCCACGAGGTGGGAAGAAAAAAGAGAGCTATTGCAACCCAGCGTTAAAATGTTTGGTAGTGAGGTAAATGAGCCACCTTATACCAGTATTATAACTGCCGTTTTTGTTGTTTTCGCCCCCCCCCCCCTGGTACAATTGCGTGAATTAGTTAATTTAATTTTGGTCTAATGCGCGACGTAGAATCGTGGTGCCCGCCTCCGCGAGGTCCACCTCGGATACCCCAAGTTTTGGGTGGCAAAACTTGGAGGTGACAAAAGGGCAACACGTTAAATCGTCGGCATGATTTGATCTTTTGGTGTAATGGCTGGACAGCTAAGGTGCACAGCGATCAAAACAGGTGTAATTGCTTACTGATTGATATTTCGGACAGTTTGTCTATATATAATAATTAATTATATAAAAAATCAAAAACATTTTCTACAGTGAAAGTAGCCTCAAAAATTATTTCACCAGTGATAAAATATAGAAAGAATTCACTTTATTCCTTCTCTTAGGTTAATGCCCCTCCAATGGATCCTATACTCCTGCACGCTACTCTCCAATCAACAAATCACGACACTGTGATTATCTAAATGAGTGCTAAATAATAAATGAACCTTACTTATTATTGCTATAAGAGTACTGTAGGTGAAAACCTATGTGTGTGCGTTAGAAATAAACAATACTTTCTAATTTCATATTTATGTTTACACATAATGACTTTGTGTTTCCGCTAGGGTTGATGCTGAGTGGTAACGAGACAAGTCAAATCCTGTTGTCTCTACTCCTATCTTACTACGGAGGCCAGCGACACCGGCCTCGCTGGATAGCCTGGGGCGTCACCTGCTCCGCGCTCTCCTGCTTCGTCCTAGCCCTTCCGCACTTCCTCTACGGGCCAGGCTCTTCTGCCTTATCTCTCACCAAGGAGTATCACCCAAACACCTTTACTCATACCGCATTCAACAACCAATCCTCAGGTTCTTTAAACCTATCCAACTTTAAATATAGTTTGTTTTGTAAAATGAACCAATAATACACCTTATGTGTACTTTGTTGTATCCAAAATAAGCACCAGTGTGTAATACGATTCGTATATTGCTTATTTTGCTAGTTTTGATAACAGATATCGAGAATTTACTTATTTATTTATTTATTCATTTTAATGTCTGTACTTGATCATAAATTATTTTTTAATGTGCCCCACTATTAATAAACTCAACAAGTCAAAATAATATATAAAATAATTCATTTTTTACTTAGTTGTATATTTGAATAATGCAAATTATAATCACAGAATGTCTATAGTCAGTTCTAAATATCGCGGGTTCAAATCTTTGCCAAGACCATTGGAGCCAGTGTAGCCCAGTGGTTTGTGAGCTCGCCTCTGGACTGGTAGATCCAGGGTTTCGTACTTACTCTGACCCTCGATTTATTAATGTTGGAGGTGAAAAATCTGAGCACTCAGTCTCTTGAAGAGAACGTTACGACGTCGGTCTAGAGCAGAGGTGGGCAACCTTTTTGAGAGTGCGTACCAAAATCACCCAAGTCTCTGACACAAACTTTATCCACGTACGAGCCATTTTTTTTTTTTTAGAACATATTTGGTATCTCTTAAAAACTTTTTAAACAAAAAAATAATAAATTACCTCAGTGCAGTAAAACATAGTATAAAAAAACAGAAAAACAAATTTATTTAACCTTTTATAAAAAGAAGGTAACTGTGGCAACAAGATCAACTTCTTTTTCTTGAGACTTCTTTAGCTTCGTAGAGCTTAAACCTCTTCGCCACCAGGACGTACATATACTGTCGTGGCATGAAAGCTTATGCCCTAAGGAAGGTAATTTTTTTTTTGTCTGCGCTTAGGGTAACATGTGTTTGCATCCGTGCTAAGGGTAACCTGTGCTCTTGCGTGCCAGAGACAAGTCATCGGCGGGCCAAGTTTGGCATACGTGCCAGAGGTTGCCCACCCCCGGTCTATTCGATCGTTTGTTACCAAGATTTCAGACTCAACCCATCGTACCTGCACTGAATAGACCATCGTATACGGTTACTTTCACTCCTACATATTAATTTTTTTTTTATATTTATTAAAATTTAATCGTCTCTAATATGAAATACAAAACTTCAATGGAGATATTACTTTAGAAGTGGATATTAATGGTCATATTGACTTACGAAATAGGTGGTTAATTTATGTACAAAACATTATATTTTATTTGGAATACTATTTGGACAAATATTTTAAGATTATTTATTTCCTAAAATTTAACAAACATTCTTGTACGTTCTTATAGGATTTAGTTATCATTTTTTTTTTATTTTGAAAATAATGGAGCTTATCTTTTGTTGTTATAAGTTGTTTTATGACTTTTCTTTTGATTTTTCCTTTTGAACCGTATCTCGAGTGATATTCCGCGTATATTTCGTTGTATTGATTCTAATGAATTAGCTATTCCTGACCTACAGCATGATGTCATTTATCTTATCTTATCATGGTGAATAACCATCGTAGATTCGTGTATATTTATCAGTGTAACATTCCCGAGCAATAACAAGACTTTGGCGAAAGTAATAAACTTGAGTAGATGTAAGCTTCTAAGCCCGACCCAGACCCTTGATTTACAAAAAAAAGTACATATTTGCATAAACTGAAAAGAAATTTCTTAACAAAATGCAAGGTAAGTTTTGTTTAGCCGCGTTTCTTTGTAAGTGTGAGATACCGGTTTTTAGAACCATGATATTTTAAACAATCTCTTAGTGTTTTGAAACGCTTTAGTTTTTTAGTTAAATTTGATCATAGAGTTCATTTTGGGTTTAAAAAATAAGTTTTTATGTGTATGTTGTCAAAATTTTATCAGTGTTATACAAAATTTAAATGAATTGAATAGCTTATTGGGAATTTCTTGCGGAAATATAGTTTTTAAAATGAATTCTTAACAATTGAATATTGTTAATAACAATAAAAGCCTTGATATAAATGAAAATGTCCACTTTATTTGTTAACTGTGTATGATGATAATTTGACCAAAGTTGTTGCCATCAAGTGGCACAGCTAAGGAGAGATAAATTGCCGTCAGGACTCTGTGTTCCGAAACAGTGGAATCTATGTCAAGGTAGGCGCCTTCAGTCAACTGCCTCGCAGCTTCCTCCACTTTCCCGCCTCTTCCTTAAACATAATCAACTCATTAGCCCGCCAAAACCCAATTATATCATTGGCTTTTTTTTTTAATACTCAATATAGTTTGGAGGGAACCTCGAATAACTCAAGAATAGGACCCAGGACAATACCAAAATAAAAAACATAGTGAAAAAACTAATATACAGTAAACCCTCACTTTTCGCGGATAGTGGGGACCGAAGACACCCGCGTGTCTTCGCGGGTCTTCGCGATATACACATATATATATATATATATATGTGTGTGTGTGTATCAATGATCAAACCACAATAAGAAAATGGGAAAGCAAGACTAAGATCTTTCAACCGTTACAAACGGTCTTCGTCAGAGTCAAAAACCCAACTGAAACGAAAACCCTTCGTTTCAGTTGGGTTTTTGACTCTAACGAAGACCGCTTGTTACGGTTGAAAGATCTTAGTCTTGCTTTCCCATTTTCTTATTGTGGTTTGATCATTGATTGTTATTTCACGTGTTTATGTAAAATCTTTTTATATATATAATATATATATATATATATATATATATATATATATATATATATATATATATATATATATAAAGATTTCACATAAACACGTGAAACAACAATCAATGATCAAACTACAATAAAAAATGGGAAAAGATCTTAGTGTTGCTTTCCCATTTTCTTATTGTGGTTTGATCATTGATTGTTATTTCACGTGTTTATGTGAAATCTTTTTATATATATATATATATATATATAAAGATTTCACATAAACACGTGAAACAACAATCAATGATCAAACCACAATAAGAAATGGGAAAACAAGGCTAAGATCTTTCAACCGTAAGAAGCGGTCTTCGTCAGAGTCATAAACCCAACAAAGTGTTTTTGACAACGTAGAGTCAAAAACCCTCAGTTGGGTTTTTGACTCTGACGAAGACGGCTTGTTACGGTTGAAAGATCTTAGTCTTGTTTTCCCATTTCTTATTGTGGTTTGATCGTATATATATATATATATATATATTTACCTGCTACTTTGCAAGTAATTTTGTTACTTGCCGTTGCGTCTACAACGTGCTTGGTCTCCCTTTCTCTTTTCTTCTGAAGACGGATTACCCGAAAATTTGAGTCTGTAAGTGTGTTTCCTTGCTCTGTGAGTTACTCTTCTTGAATTTTAAACCCGTAAATATATATATATATCTTTTTCAGTCTTTTTTTCAATCTAGTATTGAAGATAAAAGTAAAAGAAGGAATATACATACATAACTTAAAAATGCATAAAGGAGAGGTCTAATCGGACTTAAGATTTATCTTTTACTTTAGATTTCTTAATATATAAAAAAAAAACCACAGAACGCCTTACAAAACAAAAGATTTCCAATGATCAACATTTTGAACAGTAATATCGCTTAAGGACAAGACGGGAGAAGACAAGATGATCGCTTCATCTGCTCGTGGGTTTTTCCTCACGATATATTGCCGTTTCAAATACCAATAATCGTATTCTATGCCAGTTTCTGTTTAGTATATTCACATCCATATGAATTATACAGAATAAAACAAAATTCTGACATAACTCGACGGACATTTCAAAACAACACTTTAACAGACAAGATGAGCATTTCTCTTTTAACTTATCATTTTTTTTCTCGCATTAAATACAATTCACAATATCAATAGAATAGTAAAAAAGTTGTTTGATCCCTCTTTCACAAAGAAACGTTGAATTATTTTTCAGCGAGCTGTAAAAAGGCTTTAAAGGTTTTTTTTTGTATCGATCTTCAGGTGATTTTTCTAATTGTAAAGTCGCATATGGTGTTCGGTAGGGTTTATCGGTTTTTAAAAACCAGTTTTTTTGGAGAAAATTATGAAATTCAAAAACCGGTTTTTTAGTAGAAAATATCAGTTTTCAATTATGAATAACACTTAAAAAAAATTTGAAGATGACAAATGTAGCCAAATCTACCAGATTGATGAAAACACTGTTGCAAGCGGTTTGGTTTTTGAAATTTTTGGTTATTATAAATATAATATGGTTATAAAATAATATGGTTGTTATAAAAATATGAAACTATATTGTTTTTATTTATTCGAACCCTTTGCTGAATAACTCGTTTTACTATTATAAAAATATTTTCATCCTTATATGTGAAAATTATGCATAAACAACGAATAATTGTTTTTAAAGTTATTTAATCATGGTAAACTACCTATTTTTTCTTTGTTCTCCTAAATTGCATAAACAATTTTACTATGAATAAAATTGAACAGTAAATAATTTCAGTCAAAAACTACTTTTAATCACTCTAATTTTTCTGTTATAATTTTTTGTTCGAATTACAGAATATTCGAGCAAAAAAAATTTTTTTCTATAAAAATTCGAAACCGGTTAAAACTGGTTTTATGGAAATATTACTATTCGAAAACCGTTTTTCTAAAATGTCGGTTTATGTATAAACCCTAGTGGTTCTTGGATCGTGAGCGTGCCACAGAAGGCGCCTGTGACCTCGAGAAGCATGATTCTTTTTTTGTTCCTTTACTTAAACAAAAAGTAATTGCAAGACCACTACAGTAGAAGGAGGCTACTGTTGTAACCATTAATCCTGACTACCTTAATTAAAAAAAAAAGTAATTAAAAAATGAAATTAAAATTAATTAATTTTATTAATTTAATAATTTTTTTTTCGTCGTAGGATGTGGAAAAATCTGCTCAGGAAATCCCTTAGCAAAATTTTAGTGGAAATTTTAGTGGGATTGGGGGTCCCGACCCACTAAAAAACCACATCTTATTTCCTGGCAATATCCGACACGGAAACCGTTTGCACATTACTTCATGCCGGTGCCTCAGTCCTCCTGAATAGGATTCACCTTCTTGTCCCCATTCGTTCATCTATGGATTATCGTGAGTCCTTGCCTCGTGCTTTCATTTTTCTTATGGCGGAGAACCGCCTCTACAAAGTTTGCAGCTTTTGACCAATTTTCTTCACTCTGGAGCATCTTTTGAACTATGGTCTCTGGAGTAACCTCAACCAGTGATGCTATTAATATAATTAATAAATTAATTTTCATATATTAATATAATATTTATGATATAATAGTAATTTATTTTATTTTTAAATCAAATTAAAAATAAAAAAAATCTATAGTAGTCCACACTCAAATTTACAGCAAATAAACATATTATTGGAAACGATGAATAATTTATTTGATTAGTTAATTTAATGCAGTAAATATATTTTGCAAAACGTCATGAAAATTAATTGGCATCAGATGAGATGAGCGCATCTCTTTTACTTTATCATTATTTTTTCTCGCATCAAATGAAATTAAAAATATCAAAAGAATAATAAGAATGTTTTTTCATATTTCGATACCTTATTGACAATAAATTGTTTAACTCTCAGAAGGTGTATTTTCTCTGATATTTGTATTCATAGAATAGGGATACAGACAACCGCTCACCAGCCTGTCAGATGTTATATAATCTTGCTGTTCACGGATAAATTAATGAATTCGAATAAAGAATCACTCAACATCTAAAATATTAGAAGGTGTCTCGAGGTGTATATAATTAAAGGAAAGTTTTAAAGTAAACAGTAGGTCAATTATTATGGTTCTTCCTTTACTATCAGATTAGGTTTAAATCGAATAAAAAAATACAAGTAAGATGGTGTTGGTATATTTGCATCAACCTACTTTTTGTGAGGTAACTTTCTCAATAAAGGTAATTTACAAGTCAAATAGCCATATCACTTATCGGTGACTCAAATGTTAAGTGCAGGAATCAGTACACAATCGTCTGTTTATTGACGACAGTTTTCTGATTACAGTGTCCGATCAGTGATGTAACTGCTAATTATTCAATCACGTAATTTATCAAGTAAATGTACATCATATGAATATTCTACTTTAAACTATTAATATATTATAAAAAAAAAGCTGAATTGTTTTTTTCTAGCTTTTGCTACAGTTATTAGTTTTTTGTTCATATACACCATCGCATAATGAGTCTCAGAAGCCAGAACATAGCAGCTCCCTCACTCTGTTATGAAATAACATATTTGATGAACCCTCAACAGGTATCGTGTAACGTCCCATTGTTAAGCCTTTATAAGTTAGATTAATTTCACAGTTGATATTTCGTAATTTGTTATATTATCTGAGAAATAATTTCAGTAACTCCCCTTATTGACATAAAACACCTCAGTCAACGTATACTACTTTGGATGCAGAGGCGAATACATCTTAAAGTGTGCTGAATGCACAACCCTGCAAATCAATAAAATATTGTAAAATTCTGTCAGGAAAATCTAGTCCTTTTACAGAAACGATGAACCGAATGAAATCAAGCGAACAAATAAATGTTATAAGTTCTGTTATACTCATTAGTTGTGCAATCTGTAATTGTGTGGTATTTACTCATACTGGGGTTTAATGACGTTGTATTATCGTTTTACCCCAGTATGAATTCTATTATGCCGTTTTTTTTAATTGTTTAAACCGATCTCCTAGCGAGTGATAACGTCAGCCGTTCACCTTCTTTTTGTTTCATCGGTGATTCTACAGATTTTACATTGGGAGTCCTAAATTTTGCCTAACTCAAGTGCATTTCGAGTATAGTTCTTTAACGATTAGCTGACATCGTACAAGGCTCGGGACCAACGGCTTAACGTTCTCTTCGAGGGACGATGTACTCAGATTTATTCACCTCCCACGTGAATAAATCCAGGGCCAGGTGTACGATAACCACTGAGCTAACCTGGCCCCTACTATACCGTTCCTCACTAAAGAAGCATTTCAATATCGTACTAAGACTTTAATCATTAGCATTTCGCCTTGAATCAGATATATATTATTTCTGTAACGTTCCTTGGTGATCTATTAATAATTCCTTCTCATAGCTAACAGTGCTTCACTCAACAATCGTGAGTATTAACCTGCTCGTGAGCCTTTATAATAGTTTTATTAGTAAAATCTGAATTGCCTGGCAATATCACAGAGTACATAAAAGTTAATAACTCCTCAAAAAATCTCTCTTCTAAAAAATAGTAAAACCTAATTTTCATCTAACATTATATTCAGAAATATAGGAGAGGATGATTTTAAATAAACACTTTAATTTCCTCTTAGTATTTAATACTTTTCTTTAAATGAATCTAATATATTTTGGCTTTGTCAAGATCAGACACAGCAACACTCAGTTTGTTCTGTTTTTTGAAGATGTAAACTTTTGAGTTCTGACGGTCTACTTTATCTGATACTGTATGCAAATGCTACTTTAGGATACCAACAGTAAAATTGAATTTCATTTAGTTGCATAGGGAATGAGCCCAATAGCATATCGATTCGGGATATATGCAAGTGGGTAGATGGTAATGAAGTTTTAATTTTGTACAAAAACAAAGTTGTTAGAAATATAACAAAGTTATTTATTATAATTCAAAATAGTCAATCCTGCATGTGAATTTCTATTGTTTAGTTCTTAAACAGAATGATTTCTAATTTTTAAAACAAACTCAGATAATTCTATTTTGGTCATGAAATATAGATGGATCGTTTTCAGGACCATAAAGCCAAATTCACTTCTCCCTTAAATTGCTCCTGAACTCCTCTTAGATAAAAGAACTGCCGTATTGTCTTTACTTAGGTAGAAATTGCAGCTTAATAAGGTCGAGTCTGTAGTTTCGACCGCCTTACTTCGTCTTTAATCAACTGTAACGTTATTTCAGTATTTTAGCATACAAATATGTATTTAAAATTGAATATAATGTTACTAATAATAAATTTCTATAAAATGTAGGCGCATACAACATTAGTTAAATATAATTTGCGAAAAAAAATTCGTTTTTTTTTATTGAAGAAACTTTATTTTCTGTACAAAATTAAGACTCCTTTACTATCTGCATATTTGCATATGCTCCAAATCCATATGCTATTGGGCTTATCTATGCAAATAAATGCAATTTATTTTACTGCTGGTATCCTATAGTACGCATGTATGTACAAAATACAAGGGCCGTTCAGTACTCAAAGCTTCCATGAACTTAAGTTTAGGTTAAGGTTACAGTGGGACCAAACATTGGCCCTTTGAGATACCATGCAATGAACATATTCTACATTGACAGCCCTAAATTTTACCTAAGTCAAGTGTATTTAGAGTAGGGATCTTTAACGAGTACCTGACATCATACATGCTGTAGCTCGCATCTGTAGCCAGCATGTAGTTTGCACATATCAAACTACTTATATAACTTACAGTTATATTCATAACTACATGATTTCAAATCATGAATATATTTACTTCACATCTATCCATGTCGAAATATTGAGTGATTCTTTGTTTCTTTTTTTGTGAAAATAAAATAAGTAACACTCTGTGGCCGGTAAACAGTTTGTTGCCTTGATGATATGCAACAAATACTATACAATCAAGTAATACATTTTATAAATTCCTGACTTTCTTTTGTTATGATGACTTTGTTGCCTTGTAATTACCGTACCCCAGTTTTAACTCCTGCCTTTGTACAATCTTGATCACTACCGTGAAAATACTGAATAATATTGATATCTTCCTGCAATGTAAACCTTTATTCCAAAAACAAAGTTCAAGGAATCTGTGAAATAGAAGATGGTTGACTGACCTTATCAGAGTTGATAAAACAAAATGTCAACAACTTTTTACCACTGGATAAGGTATCGTTTACTCCAAATATAATACCTCATGAGTCGATTTCTTTGTTAGAAATATTTATTTCATTATTATTAACAATCTTTGAATTCTAAATCTAACGGAATTACGAAGACTATCTTATCTCACGTTTGTTTGACTCAGATATATTTACGAATTTAATAATCAATTTTTTCTATTAAACTGAAAAATACTAATAAAATTTCCCACATAAAAACATTTGATAAAAAAAAAACTCGTTTGGAAGACGTAATGCACTTCCTTGCATCTGAAATACAGACATACCGGAGAACATTTAGAGTTAAGAAATGACAAATAGAAATAAATGGTTGGTGTGCAAATTTAAAGGTTTTTCATACCAACAGTTAAAAGGGTTGGATGAATATTATGATTCCAGATGTTTGTGTGAGGAAGAGGTTGTATGAAAAAGAATAAAATAGGGATATATTCTGGTTGTTTTATTGGAAGAAGGTAGATTCTACAAAATAAGGACTACGACATCCAACTGACTAAAAAGATGAGCAAAAACAAACTTATCAAATGTCAAAGAACATAAGAAAAAATCTGGAGTGGCCTACACTCTACTTTACTATAAGTAACTCAATGTCAAATTTCTTGAGTATATAAAACATAACGTATCATTTAAGCATAACATAAATATCTAAATGGGATATAATTATTAGCATTGCATTCGTGAGGTAGTACAGATAGTGATTGAAGGACATATCAATTTATAAGCTTATTTTTGTACATCACAAATAACTTATTATTTGCAAATAATTTCATTAGTATAACTACAGCAGTAATAACATTTTTGAAAAACCAATGTGAACATTTCTTGAAACGAAATATTATCCTACAAGAGAACATGGCTATTGTTCAAATAGCCAGTAGATTTCTTACATCGTTTACTTGACATCCTTCTACATTGAATATTAATGTAAAATTTTCAAATTTGAAACAGTAAAATACCCTTTTTTATCTCTGAAAAACATCTTAAACAGCGAAGAAAATGTTGTTTTAAGGTGATTTGTTAATTAAAGATGTACGATAATTACAGTTATTAATCTCTAAACGAAAGATTTATATTTTGAATTATCTTTTACATTTTTGGTTTTTAACAGAATTATTATACTGGGAATTTTATGGCTTCTTAGTATTTAATAAGATCATTTTCCTACCCCTTTGTCAAATAACATATATACGGATTTTTTTTTAATGAGTGTTATCATTTACCTGCACAATATTATTCCTCTTACATCTCTTATAAGTCAATAATATATTTTCATTTTTTCATTAGAAACATCAATTTTATCTCAGTGGATTCGCTCAAAAAATTTCTAAGTCAATGTAAACAATGTAAAAAAATACAAAAAATTCGACAAGTATAGCAGGTGATCTCTTAGTCTAGGATAAACAAAGAGTTTTTATATCGTTATTGTTCTTTCCCGTAATTGAAACTTCATGATTTTTTTTTATGAATTGCTAATTTTTTGTTCCATTTTTGGTCAAATTTTCATTATTTTTTAACGAGCCGTTTAGCGTCAAAAAAACATTTTCTGAAAACACAAATCGTACTGTAACGCCTTTTTAGCGAATGTAATTTTAGAAAAAAATATTTCAACTCATTCTTCATATAATGTTCTATTTACAGGCATAGTTTCATTCTTGTCCGTCAAACAGTATGGCTTGTATCGCTCTCACAAGGTTCGAGATTGAATTGTAAGTCAAAATTTTTACATTTTATTAAAAAAAAAATATTTCCTGCTGTTTTAAAATTCTGAATATATTTTTCGTTTGTTCCATTTGTAACCTCAAAGATAATGTCAAAATTTCAAAACTCTAGGGTTATCAATTTAGGAGAAATAAATGTTTTAAAAAAAACGGTTTTTGGCAAAAAAAGTGACTTTCCCATCATGCATAATTCTTCCCAAACAATAGGGATCTTCGTCTTTATGGGGCCCATTTTTGTGTAAAATATCATCTTGATCCATCAAAGATTCTGGACCGTAGCGTGGTAACAAGCAATGCTAACACACGCACCCACCCACCCACCCACACACACACAGACATCATCGTAAAAACCTCATAAAACGACTTCTGGGACCTCAAAACATGTAATTCCGTCAAAATCTTGAGATCGAATTTTTTCATGATCACTATACTTTACTTATAGTAAAGTAAAAATAGAGAAGTAAAACTTTGCAAAAATAGTTAATGGGTTAGTTCCCTTGAGGTTAGTAATATTAGAATTAGTAATAATACAATCCGTCATACCTCGTAAAGTCTCAGAAAAGCTCGACCGGTTTCGGGTCCGTCTGGATTTTAACAAACCACTAATAACATTTAAAAGACGACACAAAGAACTGGAAATAGATATAGAAATAAGAAATAAAAGGAAAAAACATAGCAATTAAAGAAATATGCAAAAAAAAATAATTAACTACACAGACAACACTGATCCACAATGTAGGTGACATGTATAGGTAGGTTGTAGGAAAATAACATTCACAGTCAGGTAGGTGCTCTTGAAGATGGGATCCAGACGGACCCGAAACCGGTCGAGCTTTTCTGAGACTTTACGAGGTATGACGGATTGTATTATTACTAATTCTTATTTTACAAAAATAGTTTAAGGAATATTGTGACATTAGTTCTTTGTTGAGACAAAAAGAAGAGTTATATTGTTTGTCACTTTCGTAAGCTTATAGATTGTTTTTTTTTATATCTATCTTTCAAAGTCAACTGAACTGGCGACTATTTGTACCTAAATGTTTTGAAAGTGAGAAAGGAAATGGTCAGAACCACCCCTATCCCACACACCACAAACAAACCCCTTCCACTCCTGCAAGTCATCTTACAACCCTTTCAACAATTCGTATATCATATATAATGTTATATTAACTCCAGTATAAACATTTTTATGGTGTAAAAATAGAAAAAAATTAAAATCATAAAAACCTAACGAAAAATCTGAAATTTTATACCAACATGAGTTTTTAAGGTCGTAATTGCATTTATATTTTGTGTTTAGTATTGTTTATAAACGGATTTTTGAACTGTAATACATATATCAAATTAAAAATAAATGTATTTTAAATTTTTCAAAACTATTTTTTTTTTAAAGTGATTGAAAGTTTATTATATTTATTTAGTAGCCAGTTAATTAAATTATTAAATTTTTTTATGATTTAAATTATACGTTTTTGTTTTGAAAAATTTTGTTTTTCTTTTATGACGACTGTGTACGAGTATTATAATAAGATGAAAATCTGGGACTCATAGCAACAGTCTAAAATTAGATCCTTGATTGTAATAATTCCAATAAAAATAAATATTTTGAGGACTTTCTGGAATTTGAAGGGTTAACGAATTATAAACGGTGATCGGAGGGGGGGGGGGGTCAAATTTGGTTGCCACGCGGTAAAATTGTTGAATTGTTGCTATACCACTGGTTCAAAGGATTCGTACGACATATAGACAGCAGTTTAGAATTTCAAATGATGTCAATAGCTGAGAATGTTGTATGTTTCTTTGTAAGCAGGTAGTTGAGGTTTTGATCAAGAGGGCACTGACTTCTTTTCCGTGAGCTGAGTTCCAATCGTTCTACTGGAGACTTAACGGTTAATTTACCTACAGTTGACAGCCTCAATATATCTAATTTACATATAAGATAAAAGCCTGAAAGGAATTTCTCGTAACCTACTAATAGTGATAATTAATGAACTTGGTTTAGACACTTTCCTATTCTCTTTTTATTCTAACTCTATAAGCTTTGATTTTAATGGTTCTTTGAGATTGCAATTAAAACGATAATTCTGAGGTAAAATGGATAAACCAACAAAAGTCTCCACACAAATGAAGTTTTATTCAACGCGTTTCGAACACTTTGTGTTCATCATCAGGAAGACACCAAGGATGTGGTGCTGTGGATGTGGTGGTAGGAAAAAAAAACTTTTTTCCTACTTGTTTTCACTGGACCAACCCGTCAGTACCACATCCTTGGTGTCATCCTGATGATGAACACAAAGTGTTCAAAACGCGTTGAATAAAACTTCATTTGTGTGGAGACTTTTGTTTGTTTAACCATTTTACCTCAGAATGAGTAAATACCACACAATTACGGATTGAACAACTAATAATTTGAAACGATCATTTTGAACATCATGTCCGCTTCTAGGCAAATCCAACTAATATCTTGGTTAGACATACAACCTCATAAAAGCATACTTGAAAAATCATAATGCATGTGGTAAATCAAGCGTATATTCATTTAGCCAAAGATGAACTTTTTTTTTTTATTTGGGTTGGAAAAATAATTTTTCCTCTGAGAACAAAATATCTCGTGTTTGGTCTATTGATTCTTCATCTCCGCTTTGAATTCTGTTTTAGATATTGAGCAAAACTTAGGATTCAAAATCAAGTAAAATTCAAAATTGAGAGACAGTTAAAAGTTAAATCAAGCAATAAGATAAACAGAATCACATGAGTAATTGTGTGACTCTGACCAGGTCAGTTATTAGTTGAAAGATCTTCGTCCTATTTCTGTATTTCTTACTGTGGTTTAGAGGTCATTTGTATTTACCATCTTGTAAAATCTTCTTATGACTATGAATATATATATCCCAATTATAGGAATGACTATATTTTTTATTCAGTTTTGTTTTTAGTTTTCTGTCGATTTAAAATAGATTATTGGAGAGTTTCACAACTATTGAAAAGTTTTCCTTATCATTTTCTATTTTTCGATATACATAAAAACTTGCAACTATATATTATTACAAAGCTCTTAAAAATTTTAATGAAATGTTTAAAGTGCTCTCCTCGTGTGTTTCCATCCTCTTCTCTCTCTTTTCTTTCCATCTCCCTGTCCTTTTTTTTCTTTCACTTTATTTGTCTTTAGCTTTCTCTAGATTTGTTACCACCATAAGTTTAACTATTTGGGTAACCCCCAAATCAGAGAGTCTATTTATAACCTCTTCCCTTAGATAGATTACAGGTATTCATTACCAATCAATTATTAATTAATAATATGAACAATTCTAATACAATATGGCCATTATTTAACAAATAATTAAATTTAGAGAAACGCAATATAAAAGGTATAACATTTGATGTTTAATATTAATATATAAATTATGACAATTTATTATTGATTTTCGTATAATTACTATTTTAGGTCTTATAATAATAAATAATTACAGTTTTGGTTCAGTTATAAGGCTTATGCTATAATTTATGAATGTCTGTAGAATTATGAATTTTATAAATTTCCCAGTTTCATTAGAGATCATTTCGCGCTGAGTCATTGGCCACTTTCCACCTGGTATAATGACTTCTTTTTTGAACATGGACCTTTCTTTTTTGTGTATTGGGTATTTATACCAAATATGATGCCAGTTTTGGAAATTCGCTCCACATGGACAAGTTGGTTGGTTAGTGATTTTAAATCAGGCAAGATAAGCTTTACTTGTTACGTGGTCAGTTAGAGCCATAGTAGTTTTAATAGTTTATATATTATAAAATATATAATATAAATATTGTATATAAAATGTGCAGACCTTTGTTAATACACATACAATTAAATTGTTTACCTCTTTTCTGTTCTTACTATTTTTCTAGATAGCTTTTCCGCTTTCTTATTTCTGTCTTTCATTCGTCAGGTACCGAGTGCAATAACTCACCAAAAGATTTACTCATTAACCGTATTTATTCTAAAATAGTTTTAAAACTATTATAAAAACAAACACCTCTTCTGTGAACCCCAAGACAGATTAAAAATTAATATATACTATAGAAACTCTGATACAACGAATTTAATAATCCGAAACAATCTACAATCAGAGCCATTACTGCAGTGGACCTATGGTTTTATATTAGTATACTGAATGATAGGGAGCTGTGAATCCTTAAAATCAGCATACATTGGTGCCACAACCTCAACTTTATCTAGATCTACTAGTCAAAACTCAAACCGATAAGAGAAATGTTAACAAACAACACAGAGGTTTTATATCAAGAAAAGGAAAAGGACAGGCTAATCGTAATGGAAGCTTTGAATATTATAGATAAATGACCGAAAATGAATAATCAGCCAGCAAACATCTCGAATGTGTTAAAACAACACATGGAACAAGTACATCACAGCCGACAAGCGGAATTGCAGAACCTGGAGACACTAGGGACATTGGAGTAAACTGCCTACACTAACTGAACGCGTGAAACCTCATGCAACCTCCGAATTTATGAAGTTTACTTAATAGAGTTATAATGCTTGTAGTTAATATTGAATTTTATAATTTTAATTTAGTTATTACATCCTGAGGATGGCCTAAGATTACCGAAACAATGATTTTTTTGTTTTGTATCCTTTGTTGAATAAATGGAGTTAATGAGTAAATCTTTTGGTGAGTTATTACACTCGGTACCTCACGAATGGAAGACCGAAATAAGAAAGCTGGAAAAGCTATCTAGAGAAATAGTAAGATGAGAAATAGATAAACAATTTAACTGTGAAAAGTAATGTATAAATACTCAGTACTCAAAACTATTTGCTTACTTTATTTAATGTAGTTTATTATTGGTATGTTGACAGATGACACAGAAGGTCTCTGCTCTGAACGAAGTGGTCCCGACTGTGATTCCACGGCCACCCAGTACTCCATAGGACCTCCTCTTTTAGTCTTCCTTTCGCAGTTCATTTTAGGCATAGGCACTACACTCTACTACTCCCTTGGTCAGACCTACATAGATGACAACACCAAGAAAAAGAAAACACCACTCTTTTTGGGTTTGTTTTTAAAATTAATGTTTATGTTTACATGTATGAGAAGTTAATTCTCAATTGAAGTATAACCGATTGTCTATCATAAATGAAAATTTATTTGAATTATTTTCTTAAACTTATTCATTTTCTTGTTATGAATTCGAACTGTGAGGAAAATATATGCTGTTTCTGATGCCTATAATGAAATCCCTTATTTAGTACTTCAATTTGATTGAATGATAATACTGAAAACTGTTTTATATTGTTCTGCAGTTTTTGTTTATACGAAGAAAGTTTTATTTTGCAAAAAAAATGATAGGATGACGCTAAGTTGTACTATTTCTACAAGACTTGTCATATTTTGCCCAATTTATGTAATAATAAATTTAACTTGTTCCAGGTTGGACCATGTCATTAAGAACTTTAGGACCAATCTTTGGATTCTTATTAGGTTATGCCTGTCTCAATCTCTACATAGACCCACGGCTGAGTCCTTTAATTGACAAGAAAGACCATCGTTGGCTGGGTGCCTGGTGGTTAGGTTAGTATCTTAGAGCAAATCTGTGCAATACAATTCTTTTTATGCCGCAATAAACTTCATAAATATTCAAATATCATAGTAATTTATTTAAGTATTGATCCATTTGTTGAATTATAAAAGTTAAAATTTATATAAATAAAATAATGATTTTGTCTGTAATTTGCTTAGAACTGACTCATTTAAAGTTTTCTTTACGTTTCATACATTGGAGAAACCGAATCCACCCTTAGAAAAATTTCTGTCAGTTTGTCCGCAAAATTTTGTCACAAGTAAACTCACCATAAGACATATCAAGCTGAAACTTTTACAGTAGATTTGTGTAGGTCTAACTTAAAATATAGGCTCTGAATTGTTTGGAAATTCAACGTAGAAGTGAAGTTATGGACGTTTAAAGCAAAAACGTTTGTCACAAGTAATCTCAGCCACCATGAGACATAGCGAGCTGAAACTTTGACACAAGATTTGTGTATGCCTAACTTAAAATATAGGCTTTGAATAGATTGATAATTCAGTGCAAAAGCGAAATTATGGGCCTTTAAGCTGTATTTTGCTCACTTCACAGATTATATTGTTTTGAAAATACACAGGTGTGGCAAGTAGGTATTGTTAGTTGTTTTTAATTTCATTGGAGCATATGAATATATTGCGTACTAGCAAATGTACCCGTCTTTGACGGAATCAAAAATTCTATTATGCTTTGTATCCCAAAATATCAATTATAGTATTATATATACTAATACTATAATTAGAAAATATAGAATAGTAGAAAATACCATTATTAGTACAGTGTTAAACAAATGCCTCTGTATACACCACATTAGCTGTCGTCCTTCAGGTTCACGGAAGAACAAACAGTTGGAACCTCTGACTCTTGAGCAAGTAAACTATAATTGACCATGTGAGAAAAACTTGGTCTCGCTAACTTGAATTCCTGCATTAGATAAAGTCTCCCTTTGCGACTTAGTTAACGTCATTACGAAATAGACTCTGACAGGACTTTGCAATCATTTCAACGGAAACAGACAGTGGCTCGGAATCAATGGTATGTGTGGTATACACACAGACTCCCCAATACCACATCCAGTCATTATGTCCGCCTCTATGGCATATCTGTGTAGAGCACGAACTCAGAGTCGTGTCCCGTTGCACAGTTTTGGGGCACTCATTTTTCGTAACATGAAATTTGTTACTGCTACTAAATTGCAACATGATTGGTGCTCCTACTTTAAGTTTTTACTCATAAGCAGGCAGTCCAGGAGAAATAAATTCAGAGTCAAGGAATTCAATTAGATAATAAACTGCTTCTTCATCACTAATCCAATCTCTTTACTGACTTGTAAGTTCTTTCCTCGGTAGAACTTGTTTGTTGATTTTTTCCTGCCTGTTCATATTAAGAGTTGAGAATTGCTCGTTTACAAAACTATTTATTCGTAATAGATAGTACATCCTCAACTCTGGGAAACACCTTTTCAAAGATATCAAAATCGCAATATATTCATATGCTCCAATGAAATTAAAATCAACTAACAATACCTACATGCCACACTTGTGTATTTTCAAAACAAACTTGTCTGTGAAGTTAGGAAAATACGCTTAAAGCCCTATAACTTCGTTTCTGTACTGAATTATGGATCTATTTAGAGCCCGTATTTTAAGTTAGGCATACACAAATCCAGTGTCAAAGTTTCAGCTCACCATGTCTTATGGTGGCTGAGTTTACTTGTGATAAACGTTTTTGCTTTAAACGTCCATAACTTCACTTATACGTTGAATTTCCAATCAATTTAGAGCCTATATTTTAAGTTAGACCTTCACAAATCTACTGTAAAAGTTTCAGCTTTATATGTCTTATGGTAGCTGAGTTTACTTGTGACAAAGTTTTGCGGACAAACCGACAGAAATTTTTCATTTCAGTTCATTATCTGAACTGAATTATCATATAATTGTCATAATTATCATTATCATTATCACAGAAGCAGTTCATTATCTAACTGAATTTCTTGACTCTGAATTTATTTCTCCTGGACTGCCTGCTCATGAGTAAGAACTTAAAGTAGGAGCACCATTCATGCTGCAGTTTAGTAGCAGTAACAAATTTCATGTTACGAAACGTGAGTTCCCCAAAACTTCATCTTATGCAGGAATTCAAGTTAGCGAGACCAAGTTTTTCTCACATGGTCAACTGTGGTTTACTTGCTCAAGAGTCAGATGTTCCAACTGTTTGTTCTTCCGTGAACCTGAAGGACAGACAGCTAATGTGGTGTATACAGAGACATTTGTTTAACACTGTACTAATAATGGTATTTTCTACTATTCTATAATTTCTAATTATAGTATTAGAATAATACCATAATTGGTATAGTATTCCATGATATTTTGGAATACCAAGCATAATAGAATTTTTGATTCCGTCCAAGACGTATGCGTTTTGCTAGTTGATTATATATTGATAAATATAAAAGTTATCTTCAATGCTTACTTTCTTTATTTCTAACTATACCTTCTCTATTAATTCTTACTTTCTTTCAACTCTTTTATTTTAATCTTTATTAATCTACTAGCAAACCTACCCGTCTTTGACGGAATCAAAAATTTGATTCTACTTGGTATTCCAAAGTATCATTAGAAATTATAGAATAGTAGAAAATACCATTATTAGTGTAGTGTTAAACAAATGCTTCTGTATACACCAGATTAGACGTCTGTCCTTGAGGTTCATGGAAGAACAAAGAGTTGGAACCTCTCACTCTTGAGTAAGCAAACTACAGTTGACCAGTTGAGAAAATGGTCCTGTCCCTTTTCACATTTCCCGAGGCACTCAAGTTTCGTAACATGAAATTTGTTACTGATACTAAACGCAGCATGATGGTGCTCCTTCTTCAAATTTTTACTCATGAACAGGAAGTCCAGGAGCAGTCACGGAGTCAAGAAATTCAGTTGGATAATGAACTGTTTCCTCATTACTGATCACTCTCTCTACTGACTTTTAAGTTCTATCTTCGGCTTGATATAGCGTAAGAACTTGTTTGTTGGTTTTTCCTGCCTGTTCATATTAAAGGCTGAGAATTGCTCGTTCAGAAAGTCATTTATTCTGAATAGATAGTACATCTTGAACTCTGAGAAACACCTTTCCAATGATGTCAAATACGCAATACATTCATATGCTCTAATGAAATTATGGTAAGCCGAAATTAAAATCAACAACAATACCTACTTGCCACACCTGTTTATTTTCAAAATAAATTTCTCTGCGAAGTGAGCAAAATACAGCTTAAAGGCCCATAATTTCGCTTCTGCACTGAATTATCAATCTAATTAGAGCCTATATTTTAAGTTAGGCATACACAAATTTAGTGTCAAAGTTTCAGCTCGCTATGTCTTATGGTGGCTGAGTTTACTTGTGACAAACGTTTTTGCTTTAAACGTCCATAACTTCACTTCTACGTTGAACTTCCAATCAATTCAGACCCTATGCTTTAAGTTAGACATACACAAATTTACTGTAAAAGTTTCAGCTTGATATGTCTTATGGTGAGTTTACTTGTGACAAAATTTTGCGGACAAACCGACAGAAATTTTTCTAAGGGTGGATTCGGTTTCTGCAATGTATTAAACGTAAAGAAAATTTGAAATGTGTCAGTTCTAAGCAATGTACAGACAAAATCATTATTTTATTTGTATAGATTTATACTATTGAGCTTTCAACTCTTTTATTCTAACCGCTTTGTTTCTTGTTCTTTATTAATGTTTTAACTATTTTAATATCTATTGCTCTATTTGATCTATTAATCTATTTATACTATTGACTACCTCATTGATTTTGTTTAACATGTCACTTGGCCAGCTCCTTTTCCAGTTGAATCCTGTTAGCAGGAAGTTAGTTCTTAGAATCGAATCTCTCAGTCTGAAGATTGTGAATGCCGACACTGCGGTTCACTTTAATGATACATGTTTGAAAGAAGATCTGTTGCCTATTTATACCAATAAATATAAAAATTAAATTTTATTTAAATACATATATGTATTTTTTTTGCTTTTTGGTCTTTTCTAGAAAATATAAGTACAATTTATTTATTGGTACTCGCAAATATATAGCCACTGGTTAGTGAATATCAAAATTTAAAAATTAAGTTGTTTTTCATTGTTGGATAGGGCGTAGAGTAATGAATTTGGTTAGTGTTTAGCTTCATCTTCCAAAATCTTTTGAGTAAACTATAAATTATAATAAAGAACAATGTTTGTAATAAATAGTCCTTTATTTGTGATAAAGATCCCAAAATCAATTCTGAAAAGAAATGAGCAGGTAGGAACTAGTCTGTGCTGAGAGTACAGTGTGATTTGTCGTTGACAAGTTTTCACGATCCTTATCACTAATAAAGAAAGAAACAGAAACATAATTCTATGACTGAAATAAAAGTGTAAGAACTTCTTAGAATATTAGCTTTCCCAATTACTACGATTGGAGAAAGACTTACTAAGTTACAGAAGTTACTGGGATATTCCCTTTGGAAATTATTTCAAAGTTGCAAAAAAAAACCTCTCAACTTATTACTAGGTTTCCCAAAATGCTTTCTTTTGTAGTCTTTCGGGAAAAAACAAATAAAAAGTGTGACATTCTCTCCAAAAATTCTTAAAGCTAGACAAGATAACTTTGTAAAAAAGGTATCTTCAAGGTACTATTAGTCAATTCTCTCTGATAATCAAGTCGTTTAGACATTGGGTTCTGTGCATGTAAAATATCAAGTATTTCTTATAGATCTCTCAAAATTGATTTTGGCAAAATTTAGAAATTCATATAAAATTTGAGTTAAACCGGTTTGAAAACACTTACAACAGACAGAAAAGATGTTGAGAAAAATTGGCTAAATAAATAGATGTGGTTTCACTAGAATAAGCAAACAAAACTATGACTGTTTAATTACATACATAGATGAGGGTCAATTGTAACAAATACAGGTATGATGACAGAAGACTTTTAATTGAGCTGAATCTATCTGTTTTAGGTTGGCTGATTATAGGTTCCACAATGCTGGCATTTGCTGGAGTAATTGCTATGTTTCCCAAGAATATTCCATCAAAAAAGCCATCGCCTGAAAACGGTTTGAAGAATGGCGTAGTTTCATATAACTGTGAAAGAAACACAACTATCTTAAATACTGATTTACCCAAGGAAAGAAACAACACTTCTCCGCCGAAACTTAAAGGTTTTTACTGGAGTTATGGTCTTTTTAATATTGTTTAAATTAGTTTATTCTTTAGAGTTGGGTGAACAGTTGACTACAAGAACCACACTTACATATTTATTACTTAAGAGAGCAGCATCTGTATTATTTAAAAAAAAAATAAAAAGTACCAAAAGCTGTTATGAAAAATAAGTAATGCACTTTAATAATATTTAACAACTGAATCTTAAAAGAAAAAAAATCTGACTCAGTAAATTACGAAACATGTTGAATAAGAACATTGCATTTTGTTAATGCTATTTATCTTTTACAATAAGTTTGCTCCCGCTGATGTTTGATACTGGCTTAACATTTGAACTTTTAAAACTTATTCTCTTCTTTGACTAGTTAGCATATATCACAGAAAATTTTAAGACAATATTATAAGCTGTTCAAGTATCTTTTTACTTTCAAAAGTTTGATCTTTGTATCAAACATTGATCTTTTGTAAATTGTGTATGAACCCTTTACAGAACTGTACTGCCTATAAAATGTGTATTAGATGAACAAGGTATTCTAGATAATTATCCAAGCAAAAACCGGAAACATAAGTAAAATATAATGTGGTCTAGGGTTTGATATTGGTAAGGAAAGCAACATGGGTCAGATAAAAGCAACAGTAGTTGTCAATTTGGTAAGAACAGGGAACTTGAGTAAGGTAACAATCTGCTCTGGTTGTAATATTATTAAGAAATGGAAACTTGGGTACGATACTGCTATACTAGCTGTCATCTTAGTAATAATACAAAACTTCATTAAGGTGCAATGTGCTCTGGATTTAGTATTAGTAAGAAAAGGATAATTTGGTATTCCTTTCCAAAGCACTTTGGTAGGATACAAGACACATAATCTGCCCTGGTTATGATATTAGTAAGGAAAGAAAACTAGTGTTCCTTCTCAATGCACTTCAGTTGTATGAAAGCTATACTAGATTTCAACTTCAGTAAGAAAAGGAAACTTGAGTGGGAATCAACCTGCTCTAGGATGTAATATTTGTGATAAAAGAAAGTTTGTAAGTATAGTTATGATATTATCAAACTTAGGTCATATGTTTAGTATACAAGAAATCTACTAACACCAAAAAAATACTTGTATTGTTCATGTAGACTAAAGCCTGGTTATCTTAAATTAATATTTATTTGCACAATGATAAATAAATGAGGGTACTATACAGAAATATTTCCTATGTTTGACTGAAATTGAAGTATAACCGTTCTTGTGGTATATTGTTCCAGATTTTCCAGCAGCACTGAAAAGATTAATGAAGAACAAATTGCTGGTGATTAATATCTTCTCAGGTGTGTTTTACGTGCTAGGCTCAGCAGGATACATTACCTACCTGACCAAGTACCTGGAAGTGCAATTTAACAAGACTGCAGCCAGTGCAAACATCATTACTGGTGAATAGAGTAAGCTTATATAATACTGCGTTTGCTATGATTCACAGTATTTATAATCATTAGCATTATAATGAGCAATGTTGCCTCAAGGGCTTTGAATCAGTGTTCCTAATCTGACTGATATGTACTCGGAGGTGTTTAAGAGTTTTTTAATCAGGTGATAGATTTATGAACGACAGTTTATAAAAATGCTCGACGAATGCAAGGCTTTGTAAATACTGACTTCAAAGATGACATTAACGAACGTTCTCACGACCTTGAATATTTGAAGGTTGAAGCTTTTATCCCTCAAATTCTACATTCAATGTTTAGAAGAATTAAAACTGATGAATAGTTTTGATTTTTAGAACAAAACTACGTTTTTAATTAAACGGGACTTTGAAATGTCTGATGTTAAATGAAAAATCTCACTACCTATGGTACTCCAACTAATACCTTACGCAGTTCGAGTCCTTGGTATCAATATGATTTGATGCCGTGCAGAATTATAAAGGACCATTGTTATATTGTATCGTGGCAGATAGTCTTGGTATGAGAACGTATGATATTCATTATTATAAAACGGCAATAAGCTATCAACTATTCCTAGGCATCATATATCAAATATGCGACATGCACATCTCACGATGGGTTAATAATCAATACAGAATTCTGTCCAACCTTTCAAAAGTTTCAAATAGTGTCCTACCATAGTAAAGTGAGGCATAGTAGCTTTTTTTCGAGTTATAACACAATTATATTTTTACGATTCAGACTTACTGTGAAATTG
This sequence comes from Hermatobates lingyangjiaoensis, assembly GCA_026182355.1. Classification (NCBI taxonomy): domain Eukaryota; kingdom Metazoa; phylum Arthropoda; class Insecta; order Hemiptera; family Hermatobatidae; genus Hermatobates; species Hermatobates lingyangjiaoensis. The sequence continues at coordinate 41,032 of JAPFBL010000290.1, read as the reverse complement.
GAGATGCTTACTTAAGTAAAGTCCTCATAGTTTCTGTCTGCTTAGGCACATTAAGTGACATTATGAGGTGAATCATACTTTTTGCTTTTACAATTTAAACATACGTTATATTCAGGTCTTTCGAAACGGAGGGGCTTTCGGGTGGTTTTTTAAAATAACTTTTTTTTAAATAAAAATTGTGGGGAGGGTTCTTCTTTACTCATTAATTGACCATTAAAACTATTAATACTACCTGCTTTCGACTTCAGCCATAGTATACACACATTTAAAGAAAGGCCACTTTAACCTATTGTTTATTTTACCTTCCATAGACAGGGCCATAGATTATTGGGGTCGAAGCCCTTTACTCGTAGGTGTTTACTGTTTTCAAGATGGCAGACTGATATTGAGTCAATAATGATGCGACCTTGTTGAGGAATGAAGCCGCATTCTTTACCTCTTATAATATTGGGTTCCCCAAATCAGTTAGTGTAACTGAAACAAGTCACGAATAACGATAATGTTGACATACTCACAAAAAACATTGCTTAATATTATTGTATATTAATTCTGCACCGAAGTAGGTTAGGTTAGGTTGCAGTGGCAGTTCCACAAGGGAACACACGTATGCCGAGCATTGGCCCTTTGTGATACCACACAATGAAGATATGATTCTACAGTGGGAGTTCTAAATTTTGTTTAATTCAAATGTATTTAGAGTAGGGATCTTTAACGAGTACTTGACATCGTACAGGCTCGGGACCGACGGTTTAACGGCCTCCGAGGGACGACGTGCTCAGATTTATTCACCTCCCGCGTGAATAAATCGAGGGCCAGGTGAGGATCAAACCTCGGTCCTATTAGTTCTGAGGCGAGCACGGAACCACTGAGCTAGCCTGGCCCCCCTTTACCGAAGTACCAGATATAAAATTTGCTCCTGCCCCAAGTATCAATATTTTTTAATTCTGGAACCTGGTTCATAATGAAATAAGTTACTCTTTTTTAAAAAAAAATGTGTGTAATAGTGGACTGTATAAAGAAGATGTTGAATTGCAGGCCCCACTACGCTACTGTCCATGGTGTTTGGTTTCCTGCTCTCAGGCATTGTTATCTCGAAGTTCCAGCCAAAGGCCAAGTACCTCCTCAGTTGGAACGTCTTTGTTGGCCTCGTCTATGTCATAGGCGAGCTCTACCTGGTCTTTGTTAGTTGTCAGGACTACAATCTCTTTGGATACAACGCCCAGTCTGGAAAGTCAGTAATCTTAGTCACTAATTAAGAAGAACAATTACTTATCAATTTGATTGCATTTTCCTTGTTTGATTTATTTCAAGATATAAAACTTGGAACTCAATTATCATGTTTGGTGATAAAACTGGACAATTGTTTATTGCTTGTTTCAGAAGTTTACCACATCAGGTTCAAAAGTTTATACTAAATTAATTTTACATTGTATAATTATTATTATTATTAGCTTAGTTTGCATCCAGAGATACAAACTAGAATACTGATCCTGAAGTCGACATAACCTCCTGCATTAACTTGTCTGGTACTATATCTTAAATGTCTATCCACAGTGAGCTGATAATTTTACTCATTTAATTTTAATATTGTTACATTTAACCATCCTAATACTTATTATTGAAAATAATGGTTAACTCTGTAAATAACAAAATCTGATTACCAAAACAACGCGTCTTGAGCATGTCTTTCTTTAAGTTTGTCTAAAAAAAATAATGATATTGTAAAACTTGAAGTGATGGTTTAAGCTATAATGACTTTTTGAACATGCGATGGGAAAAGCAGATAATGTTTACAATTCGAAGAATAGGCTATCAAATAGATTTAAATTACAATTATAATTGTGAAGTTTCCAAATAAAAATTGATGTTAAAGAAAACGGTTTTAATTAATATTTTTACTGAAATTTTGGCAATTAGAGATTTGTTCAATACGATAAAAGGACGAATTTTATCTTTTAATAAAAAAAAAATAATATATGAAATTTACAAAAGAACAGTATGATCGAAATAGGTTTAAGGCGTTGTGGAAAGAAACATTATATAGGTTTTAAAAATGTATTGTTATTAAACTATTGAGGGTGTCATTCAAATGTTAACATCTATGTATATGTTTCAGCATGATGTTGTACAATGACTGCAATGCCGCGTGTGACTGTGAGAGTGTTAAGTTTTCGCCTGTGTGCCACGAGGATTCAAGTATCACCTTTTACTCCCCTTGTCATGTAGGCTGTCAAATGGTTTTAAAAGAAGCCGACAAAAAGGTTCGCCTACCATAATATTAATCTTTTGATTGTCACCTACTCTCAATAATCAGAGATGAATTCAAATCATAATATTCAACGAAACTGTTTAACTACTAATACTTGCAACACTAAAATATAGTATACCTCAAGCAAACTTAATTATGATATATTCAATGTTAATAGATATTTTAAAAGAAAAATAGAAACTTTTTGTGGTTGAAAAACGTTTCGTGTCTCTTAAATTGTACAATGATGAAGTTTTACTTCACATCCAACAATAGGGAGACAACAGGTAGAACAAATTTTGACACCAACACAATTTATTATATTTAATTCATAATAAATATGTAAAATATAGCTAAAAAAAATAGCTCCGCTTTTTTTTGAAGCCCCTAAACAAAACTGAGTTAACTTTTGTGTAAGGTAATTTGATGGTGTACTGTGTTACAATAACTATTTGGAATTAGTATTTTATGCAAAACATATCCTAAAGATGAAGCATTTGTTGGAGAACTAGACTATTTTTATCAGTTGTTAAGCATAATCAAAGTTATGGTTCACAGGAATATTGTAGTCAGACACATTACAATATTACAAATATTGCATGTAGCAATATTTATGGGTCATATCTCAATGAAGATGCTCTTTCAAAATATTTCTTAGTTTGATCATTGAAATTGCTCTGGAGAAAGATCTCTTTCTTTACAGAAGCTAATGTTAAATGAATTTAAAAGAACTGTTATTTAAGATGAATTATATCCCTTACCTTATGTAGTAAACGGATAAAACAACATATTTTAGTCTATTATATTTGCGTTCTGTTTGGATATACTGTGCAATAAATATTGTGATGAATTAATATAAGTATTTCTTATATCGAATTTCAAAGAATCGTGTTTTAAACCTTGCTATTTGGTTTTGAAATAGATTTTACATTTTTGTCGAATGTTTACATTTGAAGTTAGTTATAAAAAAAAATGGATTTGATCTGAGGTTAATAATTATTTTACTATCAATGTAAATCTTCATAACTGTCTTTTAATTTAACATACTTTAAATCGAATGTAAGGAGATCCTAAAAATCATATATGAAACATACAAACAAATATTGAAAATTTCTCATGTTATGCTAAATAGCTTAGGGTTCATCAAATCTGAATCACTACCTGTTGGGCCTATTAACAACATATTTATAAATTACATACTACCTGAGTGTAGAAATACTGTCGAAACATTAAGAAATTATTTGACTTAAAATTTGATTGTTCTTTAGTATAAAACTTGTGCTCTGACAAGTGTTCTTAACTTTACAGATGTTTGGCAATTGTTCCTGTGTTCCTACAAACGATGTTGAAATCTCTGGACAGCCCGATCTGAACAGATTTCGATACAGTGTTGGTGAGGAGGTGGTCAGCGAAGGACCTTGTTCCACCGACTGTGGTTACAACTTCCTGATTTTTGTTCTTTTAGCAGCTGTAATGAACTCACTAGGCAGTAGTGGTAAAATAGGCAACATTCTCGTCAATTACAGGTCCATTTTTATTTAACATATTTTTTTTATTAAATATTTTTATTAATAAATCTTTGATGGCAAACTCGAAAATCCTCATTTCTGTAAATTATAAATATTTAGTCGTACTACTAAACATAAATTATTATTATTAATAGTATAAATTATTATTATTACATCCAGAACATATACCTCTAAATCATTTAAACTTCCATAAGTTAAATTTCTTAACAATTTTGTTTTGATTCTCAACAAACTTCTGTTTTGCTTCATCAGTAGGATCACTCGCATAATATGGCCACAAAGAAAGACATAGGTTCAAACTTGGAACATCTATTAGACTATTATTATTAAGACTATTAAGAACGTCTATTATTAGACTATTGTTGAAATTCACAGATTATTTTTCTTTGTAAAATTATTTGCAATGTAAAATTTAGTTTTTCTGTTTCAAAATTTATACCTCTGCCTATGAAAAAGGTTTTAAATAAAAACCGAATCGTTGGCATTGAGAGTTTAATTTAAACCTGAAGAACTGATCGAGTACTTCAGTTGTTTCTATTCCACGGTCGATACTTTTATCAATATATATATATATATATTAATAAAAATTGTTTCATTTGATTTATATATAAATATGAACTCATCCAAATACCCTAAAAATTGTAAGTAAAAAAGTTAATCAAAACGTGTATGTCCATCAAAATCAATTTGTTATATGATCGCTATCTATTACTTACAATAAAGTAAGTCACGAAAATAAAAATCACTAAACTATCCTTTTGCTTTTTATTTAAAAGTATTACCATGTTTAAATGCAATATTTCAATTGCACTCAGTTGTAATAGAATAATAATACAAATACTTATCTTTATTTCACAATTAATACTATGTTTATTTAAAATTCTAAAATCAACTTGATTTTACAGCCTTTCTACCAGTAGCCTTCCTCAAGCTACAAACTTGGAACTTTAATAACTTTGAATCATTGTTTTAATTAAAGTGCAATAGTGGATGAAGTGTTTCTTTTAATGTATTGCTTTGATGATTTGTTGTAATTTTCTTATATAATACTAGTCATATAATAAGCGCACATTTTTTTTTTAATGTTGTACTAAAGTAGTTGATTTTACTGAGCTTTGTTATTTGTGATTTGAAAAAAAAGGACTTGTCTCAGAATCTAATTTGATTTGGGGGTTGTATATTGGTATACAAAGCATATTGGTATACAATACAATGTATATTGGGGATTGTAGGGTAAAAAGTTAATGAAATGATCTCCACATATAAAAATTTAATGATAAAAAACAACGCGTTTCGAACGCGTAGTGTTCTTCCTCAGGCATTAACTAAAAAATGCAATGACACCAAAGAGTTATCTACAGTATAAAGTGAATATAGTACAAAATAAAAATAAAATAATGAAGAGAATACGAACCTAAGGGTGAGTGTCTGTGGTACAACTGACTGGGAATAGGATGGACGTGGGTGAGCTTATGGGGTGTACATTTGTTTCATATTAGAAGGCAAGTATATTTCATTGTTATTTTTTTTCCCTAAAGGTTAGGCTGAGCCTTTACATTTGCTATAATACTAAGTGTAGGAAACATATTGAAAATATAATGCAAAGGACTATAAAAAAATTCAAACAAATATAGGAATAATGAGAAAATAGAACTTTTTTTTTTATTGCACTACGTTGGTATGTTGGGGATTTTGGTATCATGTCTAGGTTTCTATTTTACAGTTTTGTTTTGTTTCTTCACTGTCAAATGTCTTTACTTATAATGTAGTCAAGTGTGTTCCATCCAGGCAAGACATTTTTCCTACTAAGGCATTGCGCGTGTGTTGCAGGGCTGTGCATCCAGATGATAAGTCATTTGCTCAAGGGCTCGGGCTTCTCTTGATTAGCTTGTTTGCCTTCATCCCTGGACCAATTCTCTACGGTGCCATTATTGGTATGACGTTACTTCAGTTACTTTGTAAACCTAATCCTTACAGGCAAACTTATTCTGTTTACATTGTAGTAATACAGGGGTCGGGTAACTTTTTCGGGGTTACCATAATAGAATTTGTAGTATAATGAATTTACGCCCACACTTTGAAGTACTCTTGCGGACAAACCAATTTACTTATTTAATGAATATATAATAAATAAACAAAAAATGTATACTAGAAAAATGTTTTTAATTGTTCATACTGATATTTCTCCGTTTCCATAGTTCTAAAGATTGTGGGATTCTCGATGCATTATTTTCTCCAACTTTCCCTCACTTAGCACATCCACCTACCATGCTCATTACCCCAAAAAATTTCTAATTTACCCCTGTTCCCCGACCACTGTAGTAATATCGTATATATCGGTTTACTCGCTTTAAATTCGGAAAAACAATTCAGACTGGACAACACAAGTTCATATACGAACAAAAGTAACAGAGTAGAATACAGAATAATGAAACACTTACTAACTCTCATTTTCGGAAAATTCGTCTTTGGGAGAGAAAATACCAACTATGCTGGAGATGCAACGGAAGGTAACCCAACTATATATGTTACTTATTAGTTTATAAGTATTAGATTCACATACAATTGATAACGCAGTTACAAGTTCAAAATGTAATTTTAACGATGCTTTAACCGTCGTTAGGAGATAAGTTATTGATATATTTATAAATTAAAATTTTACAATAGACATTTGAAATAACATCAATGAGTAAATAAAGGTAAACAATTCTGAAATAAGACCAAAATATTTTTACCGAGAGGTCACCATCAGAATTACTAGTGATAGATGAATTTAACTTCGAAGCGAATACAAGTTCAACTTGTCGAAAACTCTTAGATCCATTTTAGAATGTCCTATTATGGTATGGTTAAATATATATCATTTTTTAGATTCAACTTGTGTGATTTGGGATGAAAACTGTGGGCAAACAGGAAACTGTTGGCGATATGATAAAGAGGCATTCAGGTTACGAGTAAATTTCACGTCAGCAGGTGAGGGCCACTAAACTTTAGATAAATACATATATATTATCTTACTTTTGTACATGTACATATATCTACCTACGATCAAACCACAATAAGAAATGGGAAAACAAGACTAAGATCTTCCAAACGTGACAAGCGGTCTTCGTCAGAGTCAAAAACCCAACAGTTGTTGGGTTTTTGCTCTGACGAAGACCGCTTGTTACAGTTGAAAGATCTTAGTCTTGTTTTCCCATTTCTTATTGTGGTTTGATCATTGATTGTTATTTCACGTGTTTATGTGATATTATCTTTTTATATCTACCTACATATACAAAAGATAGTCAATGCTACATGAACAAATGTAAAGAAAAAACTTCACGCAGAAAAAAACTAAGGCTAAAATGTATAATTATAAATATTGTAACTTATTTGTTTCATGATATTTTAATTATGTATTGATATATCATTGAAGATACCTGCAAATATAGACGAAACATTGGATTAAGGGTGTTTTATTGAGATGTTTTTGATGCAGGACCAAACCTCGATAAAGAAAAATACTGCAGAATATATGTGATCTAGATAACAAAACATTTATAAATGTATACAATCGTTAACTTGTATTTTGAGGGTTTTGAATAAACACTTTTATGCCGACGATTCAATGGATATTTACGTCCTCTTCAGGTCTAGAAGACATTTTACAATAAGCACTACTATTTTACAATTTTAATGTTAAAGAAGTATGCAATATGAAAAGTGCATATTTCTTTGAAAGTTGGTCATTTAAATCGCACAAGGGTTATTATGTATTTTTGGTATATTATTGTATTTTAAGTATGATTGAGTAAATAAATGGTCTTCCAATGAATAGCCATGTAATCAAATACATTTGTCAAGTTGATGTTACCATCGCAAAAAGAAAGTTTAGGCAGGGAATATACTTCATGTAGTAAGCTAATAGTCGAAAGGGTTCTTATTAAATGTTTTTTGTAAAGACACAATAATCATAATCATATTATATTTGTAATGAATAGCATTTGTATGTTTATCAGTAATTGTTTTAATTTTTTTTTCAGGAATAACATTAATAGGAGTGATATTAGACGTGATAGTCTGCTTTCTAGGAAAAGATTTGAAATTGTATGACGAAATCGAGGATAACGAGGATAAAAATACAAAAAGTGCAAACTCATGACAGTTCCCTTTTTAATAAAGAAATATTTATTTTGTGTAAAATACTCATTGTTATTGTTAATTATAGGATTAAATCATTGTTAAGTGTAAATACAGAATTACTGTCTTCCCTTCAATTATTGCTTTAACGTCAAAGCTCCTAACACGTGAGACGTCACAAAAATGAACTAAAGTCAATTATTTGGTTCCTTGGAGAGACCGTTCCACATCTCCATTTAAAATAGAGTGCAATATTTATTTTAGTATTTTTGTTTATTTCATTTTTTAGCTCAATTTCATTTACAAAACTATTTCTTACTCTAATTTTAAATTGTAATTTGTTGTCATATTTCAAGCATTATTTTTTCAGATTAAACTGTTGCGACGTATAAGCGAAGCATGCACTTTTCAAACTGAACCTTAATAATTTTTCTTTGGTATCAACTAAGTAAGTTGTAGAATTCTGATTCACAACATTTTCACTTACAGATACTAAACTGAAATGAAAGTATTTAACAGGTTTAGAAACTCGGCTAAGGTTCTTTGAGGAGATTTATACAAACCATGTGAGAGACTTTCATCAATGAATTACCGAAGTCTTTGAATTTGTGGTATGGTTCCATGTTAATTATAAAACTCAAAATGTTGAAAAATTGGGAAAAAGGACATTTTTACTTTTAAATATTAACCTCTCATAGACTTCACCTTGACTGAAAAGCTGGCATGGACTGGAGGAGTTAGTTTAGTTTAGAGAATATTGAATACAAGACCCTATTACAATAATGTAAGTAATAATGTCGGTTTTGATATATTTATTTCCTTATTTCAAATTACAAATTTTGTTTAAACGCCCTTACTAATCACGTTATACTATCAAACTAGGACATCGTTTAAACTTTATAACCTAAACCTTTCAAGATTTCATGGTAAATGAAAGGTTCAATAAAGGCAATGAAAATATGTGTTGTTTAAATTAAGTTCTCTCATAATCATCTTTGTCAAAAAATGTCCATTCACTTTTATAGGTAAATACCAAAATACAAACAAGCAACTAGTAAAAGCTAAAATAATTGTTATGTACCTTCAATATGAAGTTAAGCTTTTGACCCAGCTTAACTTAATATTGAAGGTATTACGTATTATCAGTTGATCAATTGAAGGTAAGGTATTAACAATTTATTCTACCTAAAATCTTTCCATGACCACGCTTGATTTAGTATTTATCAAGGTTAATAAAAGTATTGAATGCATAGCAAGCAGATATACATAAGAGAATTGTATATATATTTCAGTAATTTAACAGTTCAAAATTTAGGACAGGTAGCACACAAAGTAAAGAAACACACTTACAAACTCAAATTTTCGGGCAATCCGTTTTCAGGAGAAAAGATCGTTTTTCCGTTTATTAAGTGAATTTCAGCAATTTAATATATTCCAGTTAAATTTTTAACTTAACCTTCTTAGTTTACCCAAATGTTCCTAAATAAATTATTCATAACTTTTTCAAATTATAGTTAAATCTTTCTCGCTTTAAAGATTTCTAAAAAACGAAATTTTTTTAAATTTTCAATTTCTCTTTGTATAATGGATATACATATAAGTTCTAGTAATTTTACTAATGATAAAAGAAAACTTTTTTTATTGTATCGAAAACGACTTTCTATTAATGAATGATTTTTAACAAAGAAATAGTAACTATTTATATCATTTTTATAGAAGAAAATAACAAGTAAAGTGTTTTGAAGTTACTAGGTGTTTGCTTTTTTCTTTTAATCTAAAAGCAATTGATAAAAATGATTAAAATAGAAACAAAATTTGGCAATAAAAAATTACTTACTCTAATAAGTCTTTTGATACTGTCAACTTGAGATCACTCTGGAGTATTCCAGAGTATATTTCCTTCATGTTAATGAATATATATAACCTTCATGTTAACCAATCATCGTAATTTTTTTTAAGCATAAAAAAAATATTTATCCATGTTTTTTAACCTACAAACAAATCATCCTAGTTTGTTCTAAATTTGTACTGTCGTAACTAACGAGGTATTCATTCGTAAATATTATTGTTAATGGCAGACTATTGCCTTCATTTAGCCAAAAGAGGTTAGAAAGTCCAAGTATGTCCACTTTCTTCCCCATGAGAGTTCCAACTTTATTTGATAAATTATACATCAGCTTTATGAATAACTGCTGTAACAATTTGCAATACGTATATACATCCAGGCCCGTCCCTTAGCTTGGGCGAACCGGGCAACCGCCCTGGCCACTGTGGGAATCGGTATTGACCTCGGACAAATGACCTGTTCACTGGTTACTCTGTCATGCCAGCGTCAGGTCAGACCATGTCTGTAATATTATATGCATAATATAACAATTTTATATTTGTGGGTGGGGGAGGCCCCGCAGTGCTTGAGTTGCCCCGGGCCCCGCACCTTCTTAGGGACGGCCCTATATACATACATCATTAAAAAAAAATAGAATTTACTTTCGTAGCCTATTGTGGTTAATGGTCATACCATGTTGGACATAGTGGCTTCGGTTAAGCAACGAACTTATACATTACCAGGAGAGGTCATTATGGGTGACTCGTAAACCTCACCATCATATAATATGGATCACCAATAGTTGAAATGTACGTGTCAAATGGACGAAACTTTTCCCACATTTTCCATTTGGGGAATGGAAAAACCATTTCCTTTGAAAAAGGAAACATTCAATTTTAAAACATCTGGTCACTTTACTATAATGCTACTAACAAAATAATTTAGAATTCACAAGAAACAAACAGACAGAGAAAAATAGATTGTGTTATGAACCATAAAAAAAAAACCTGTAGATCACAACAAAAGAGGGAATATCAGCAGATAAAAAACATTTCAAATCCATTTACAAATATTTATTTGCAATAAACATTCAAATACCAGTGGGTTTTATTTTCTGTTTATACACATAAATGTAGTTTGAAATCAAATTAACAGACATCTATAATCTAATACGTATCAAAACTCACATAATAATATTATTATTATAGTTATCCATGTGCATAAACAAATAATTGAAGTATTCAGAAAATATCACAGTTACTATACAAATTCATATCAAAAAGAGATATACCTACAAAAATATGTTGTATTAATTAAGATAAGAAAATAGATTTTGGGTTTGAGAATGTGACGGTAAGCATATCAGAAGACCTAAGAAGTGTATTAGGTATTAAGGCCATAGGAGTTTGCAAATTCTTAATAAATAACTGGCTTGTGTTGAAGTCACATCCTTCAAATTGACCTTGTACTATATTACCTTCTACGGTTTTCAACTCGCAGTCACTACCTGAAAGCAAACAATAATATATTGAAAACAGAAGTACAAGTCTTTCAACATATCAAGGAGTTTTATAATATTAGAAACCATTTACTTCTAAAAGAGAAATTAAGAGCTTCTCAATAAGCAGTACTACTTAATACGATTTCCTTGCAACGTAACTGAGGTTGTTTTTGTTGTTTGAATTCTGTGAAGTAGTAGACGCATCATGACCCTTTGTCACACAGAAATTATAGCAACACTTAATAAAATAAACATGATTGACAGGGATAACTGTTATTGTCGTTTCTTGTTATAAAGTCATGAAAACAAAGATTCTTAAATGGCCCAAGCTTTTGATGTAGTATTCTTAACAACACTGTGAAGTGTTAAGAAAATTGTTAACAATTCTTCTTGCACCTTCGTGATTGTGAAGGTTCTTTTAAACCAATGAATTAAAAAAATAAAATATTTTTAAGCCACTCAAATAAGTTATGACTAATACATAGAAAATTACATAAACCAGTATATACAATATTTTATTGTACTCTTCTAACAAGTTTAGAAATGTTTTAACCTACTTTTAAAAATTAGTTCACACTGCCGGCTTTAATTTGGCTTAATTTACTTACAAGAGATCGACTTCAAACTTTCGAACATTTAGAACCCCATTTTATTTGTTATTTTGTTCATCTCATACAATGACTGAGATTTCAGTCATTCCTTTTTAGAAGCAAATTCAGTGCCTTGTACAATGATAACTCACCAATTTCAGCTGAAACGATTCTTAAAAATTTTTCTCTCAGTGTAACTCTTGCTGACTGACGATCTGCATCGGAAACATATGCTATAGTATTATCAATCAAGTTTGAAGATTGACTATCATCAATGTTTTCAGGCATACTAACAAAATTCAAATAGAAAACGAATTCAAATTGTTATCACCAATCCGCTATCATACACCAGCATTGTTGCTTAAAGTCAAATGTGCCTTAGAATCATAACTTAATAGAATAATATACTAATAATAAAAATTTATTTATGCTTTACTATTAATTTTGAACTTTTTCAAATTCATTTATTGATAGCAATTTTATATAGACAGTAATACTGTATAAATGCAGTGCTAGTTATTATTTATTTTTTATAGTATTGTGAACATTGTGATACCTTATAATCCAATGAAGTTAAAGTTTTAAAAAATTTAAATATTTCATATATTAAAGTTTTTTATAAGGAATGCACATTACACTATAAACATATGAACCAGGATTAAGAAGACTTAGACTTGACCAGTAGGGATTCTCCATAGCTTCGTATGTAATCTTTATTATATTAGTTATACATTTGTATAAAATACATGAATGATTTTATTTATTTTCATTTCGAACATTATAAAATGATACATGTATTCACATGAAGTGATTTTGATACCGATTTTGAAAACAGTCGAAATAAAATGTCTTGTTTTACTAAAGTTCACAAACATTCTATAAATATGGTAATTATTGGCTACTAATGGAAATACAACGAATTTAATACCTGGGGAAACGCTAAAGAGTCTGAAGTGCCAGTCCAAGAAACTTGTTGTTCAGTCGCTGGACTTGAGAGTTGTGTTGTTTAATAAATTGTCTTCTGATAGACTCTAAAGAGAAAGCAGTTGGGGGCATTGTGGTAATCCATTGTGCTTGCGGTGTTGTAGGTTCAATTTCTTGTGACCTCCGAGACGGTCCGTGTGCAGAAGTACTTGATGACACTTCCCCAATCTATCGTACAATTCAGTTTAGTTGTAAGTCACGTTGTTATAGAACAGGTGGTGGTAATAAAATTTACTGACAATGGGTATTTGTGGACGAAAATCATGGATGTTTCCGTAACTGAGAGAAAGAGCACTGTTGATTATTTTTCCAAAGAGACGAAGGCTGTTTGAAGCTGCCAGAGTGCCACTCGATTGAACCAAGCCGCCTAATCGGAGCCCAGTTAAGAAAGATAACTTTTTAAGCAATGCCTTTGCTTCTCGGCTATCCTCTCCCTCTAGAGTTTCCAGAACTTCTACATCTCGAACCACCTCGGCCAATTCCTTTTCAACTACTGCAGTATCTATGAAATAAAAGTTAAAGTTTGCCAAACATTACGAATTGTCTTAAGAAAATAAATTATTATTAACAATTTCAAGTGGAATGCCTGAAATCAAACCAATCAATCTCTGAAATATGATCGTACATGAAATCGAAATGAAATTCATACTTCATAGGAAACTTTTATTCTAATTGCGATTTAGACTAATCCTTGTATTCAACGCCTATTTACTTAAAGGGTTATCTATAGTCAATCCAGTGACGATACTCAAGCCAGATATTTGCCTTGTATACCGTGCTATGTACGTTCACATCTTCTAGTTGTTTAAATAAGGTTTTGTGCATATTACGTTGGTTCAAAATGTGTAATAATTCTCTGTCCTATTGTTAAAATTATTATTCAATAATTATTCTAGAGAAATGCAGAGAGTTAGTCATGAAGTAAACCCCAAACATTTTATAAACGACGTTTCGTCAATATTTATTGAAATTACTTTGTATTCTTTAACTGAGCGTTGTTAACCATTGTTGTCAACCATTAATTAAATGTCATGTTATTTTGGAGTAAGCAACCAAAATTCAAGGTATTTAAAATTATTTTAAATACTGTTTATTTTCTGTATTATTTGGATATGTATCGTTTATGTATTGTAGCCTTGAAAATATCAATAAATATTGACGAAACATCGGTGAGAAACAGATTGGTGTTTGCTTTGTTAACTTTACATAATTCTCTATAATAATTACTAAACCAAGTGGTCAACAACAGTAGAACTTCTTATTATTATTACTTATTTAAAATTATTATGTATATGAATAGTCATTAACCACCCGTCCAACCATAAACTAACAAGAATTCATTCTTAGTTCTTAACTGGATACCAGTCATCTTATTTAAAACATTCGCAGGGTATTGATTAACAGCAATGTATCTAATTCATAGAAAACTTTCATCAATTCAATAAATTCAATTCACGTTGTACGCCTGCCTTTAATACAATTGATTTAATGAGATAGTAAAACACATTTTGAAAAATTATTTACATTATTGGAATATTATTTATATAGCAATACTTAACAAAAATTTATAATGAAAACTGTGAAAACTTTAAAGCTATTAATAGTTTTAAAATAGAACGGATATTATTTTCCAAAATTATGAGAAGTTAAATTTGTGCTCTCTGATAATTAGAATACTACACATAACCAATGTTCCCTCTAAATTTTCATGCATCTGCGCACACACACAAGCTCTCTGAGGAGACTAGGAACTATAGTAAGTAAGTGATATATATATATATACACATATATATTACACATAGGAAAATTGTAATTTCTATGATCTTGAAATATGATCAATGAAATTAAAAAAATGTCTTGTCTAAAAAACATAAATTACTATAGGAAGTTTTGGTTCAATTTCGCTCACGGTGGGTTGTAAAACGCTACTGATTCCAATAGGTAGACTCAGTGATGGAGTGTTCGAGTTGGCAGGTCATCTTTATGGTACATGTCCGCGCCATTTCTTATTGTCACCAATGTTTCATTATCTATGTTCTAAAACCCAGTTGAAGAAAACTAACATAGGACCTCAAATTGTTTTCACAGAGCATTAGATCATATTTGTTCTGTTCTATCTGTCTGTTTCAGTTAAATTTTTTTTTAACTCCATTCCCTTAAAGATTAGAATCATGACACTGAATTCGTATATTTAAGAGAGGAGGGTTTCTAGGATGTGCAACAATAGTGGATTTCTGAAACTGATTGCCCAGCATCGTATGACTGTTCCCAGTATTTTATATTGCTGGATTGCCTTTGCCAGTTTGATAAGGAGGGCATCGAGAAGTCCCTTATGTTTTTCAATATCCTGTGCCACTAGATATGGCCCTGAGCGGTGGCGACATTCATTATCTATAGATAAAAGAGATTAACTGTAGGTTAGTTTTTATATAGTAGACTGAGCAGCTATTTTTGAGACCTGCATTCGAGGTCCAGTCGATTCCAGTTCCCACAAAATTTCTAATATTTCATTCAATTTAGAGCGTATTCAAATATTTAAACAAGAACATCAGAGTTTTATAAGTACATAGATTGCTCTTTGCCGTAATTGAAATTCCATAAATTGTTAAATTTTTTTTCAATTTGTTGGCAAAATTTCATGGTTTTTTAATGAGCTGTTTAGCGTCAAAAAAACATTTTCTGAAAACAGAAAACTTAAGTGAATGTAATTTTTAAAAAAAAATATCTCAACTCATCATCAACTCAACTCATGGGTATAGTTTCATTTTGATCTGTTAAACGGTATGGCTTGTATCGGTCTCACAATCTTTCAGATTGAATTAGAAGTCAAAATTTTTAAATTTTCTTGAAAAAAAATTATTTTTGTTGTTTTAAAAATTTGAGGTTATTTTTCGTTTATCGCTTTTGTATCCTTAAAGGTAATGCAAAAATTTCAAGATTCTAGAATTAGTAGTCGAGCAGACAGAAATGTAGTCTAAAAATAGGTTTTTGCCCAAAAAAGTGACTTGTTTATCATGCATAATTGCTTCCAAACAATAGGACTCATCTAAACTATGAGGCCCATTTTTGTGTAAAATATCAATTTGATCCATGAAAGATTCTGGAAGTAGCGTGGTCACAAACTTTGGATACATACTCACCGACAACACACACACACACACACACACACACACACACACACACACACACACACACACACACCATGTGTAATACACCATGTAATGGAAAAAACTTCATAAAACGATTTCCGGGGCCTCAAAACACGTAATTCCGTCAAAATCTTGAGATCGAATTTTATTTTCACGATCACTATTGTTTGAATCATTATGACATCAGCATTTATTTACAAATGGAATAGTAGTTACATGTGTATGATTATAGTTCACATTCATATTCATAAATCGTTCATAGGCCAGAATCACATACATACCGGAGTGAGTTTGGTTTTTGCCATATAGATTATGAACTCCGTGATTTTTGCTCTTATGGGAGAAGACAGTATGGTTTCTTGGCCAGACAAACAGAAATGTAAGGTTGTGCGGTTTTGCCAGTCCAGAGAGCAAAGTATTGTTCTTGCCCCATCCAGAGAAAAGAGTGTGAGTTTTGCTCCATTCAGAAAAGGAACTATTTCTGCCGACTAAATTCAGTAATGATGGTATACTGTTGCCCAAGTCTCCCAAAGCTTGTCTCAGCTTCGTTCCTGTTAAAATCATCAACAGTATAGTATTCCTAGAATTATATTATCGAATTAATTCTATAATAAAAAACTCTCCTCGACTTACCTGATTACTGAGCAGGTAATTAATACACCCACTGTAGGGGTGCTCTTTATGGGTGTAATTATGATTTATATATGCTATAACAAATTACCTCTATAGTCAAATTAGGTATTTCTCTTAAAAATAACAAACTCTTTTTCAGTTGATTTTTTTTATTTAAACATTTATTGTGATATCTGTAATATATATATCAATGATCAAACTACAATATGAAATGGGAAAACAAGACTAAGATCTTTCAACCGTAACAAGTGGTCTTCGTCAAAGTCAAAAACCCAACTGACTCTGACTAAGACCGCTTGTTACGGTTGAAAGATCTTAGTCTTCTTTTCTCATTTCATACTGTGCTTTGATCATTGATTAGTATTTCACGTGTTTATGTGAAATCTTTATATAAATATATATAAAACTAAAATTTATCGGGACTCGGTCAGTTATTCAGGTTCAAATTAAACTCTCATTGCCAATGTTTCGGTTTTTATTTAAAACATTTTTCATAGGCAGAAGTATAAATTTTGAAACAGAAAAACTAAGTATTACATTACAAATTATTTTACAAAGAAAAAGAGTCTGTGGATTTTAACAACTGTAGTCTGAATGAACACGTGACACTATCACACGTGACACTTTCATGTGTTCATTCAGACTACAGTTGTAGTTAAAATCCACAAACTCTTTTTCTTTGTAAAATAATTTGTAATGTAATACTTAGTTTTTCTGTTTCAAAATTTATGCTTCTGCCTATGAAAAAGGTTTTAAATAAAAACGGAAACGTTGGCAATGAGAGTTTAATTTGAACCTCAATAACTGACCGAGTCCCGATAAATTTTAGTTTTATTTCTATTTCACGGTCGATACTTTAATCATTATATATATAACTAGATTTTACAATTAAAACTTAAAACAACAATCCACGTCCAAGCTCCAATAAGAAAAGAGAAAAAATACTAAGATCTGTGAACCGTAACAATTGGCCTTCGTCAGAGTAAACTCATCTGGGGATTTGATTCTAACGAAGGCCGTTTGTTACGGTTGAAAGATCTTAGTCTTTTTTTTTCTCATTTCTTTTTGTGGTTTGAACATATGTATGTACATATATGTATATATATAACAAGATTTCACAATAAACAGAGACGGGTTTTTGATTCTGACAAAGACCGCTTGTTATGGTTGAAATATCTTAGTCTTTTTTTCCTTTTCTTATTGTGGTTTGAAGATATATATATATATATATATATATACGTTGCAAAGTAAACTATAGGTACACAGTAAATAGAAAAACAGACTTACAGTCTCTAATTTGCTGTTTAACCGTCATCAGGAGAGAAGAGATCACTTGTGAAGTGATTGTTGTTGACCACCTATTATTTATCTACGTCCAAACCACAGAAAGAAATCAGAAGCGTAACGTAAGAAATGGTTTGCACGTTGATTTTTATTTCATATGTTTATTGTGAAATATACATACATATAACAAAATTTCACAATATACAGGTGAAATAAAAATCAACTTCCAAAGCATAGTAAGAAATTAGAAAAAAAAAGACCAAGATCTTTCTATCAAAATCAGTTGTTCTTGTTAGAGTTACAAATGTATTATTGAGTTACAAAACACTGGTGAAAAAACGCATCAATGTTTTGGTATCTGACATTTTTAGGAAGAGATTTTATGGTTTAAGAGGGAAGACAGCAGAAATGTCACATAAGGACAGACAACTGTATAATTAAAGAAGCATGACGAATTAGATAGAAAAATGAAAAGTGTTAAGTCCTTTTGAAGTAACTAGCTGTCAAAAGAACTATTTGTACATTGATAATGAGTTACCTGGAAAAGCTTTTGAATTTTCGTTTTTCCATTAAATTTATTATGAATTCTTTAATTTTATAAGTTATGAAAAACAACAAAAACTTACTATAATTGATATTTCAAACAATGGTTTTTTGACAGGAGATGAAGTGAAAGAGTTGCATGTGAAAGTTTTTTTGCATGTTAACCACTCTAAGATATTATTTGATTACAATCATCTATATTAACGTTCCAAGATGGGTTTCTTGAAGATTTTGGTCTAAAGAAATTACACTCCTGTTCTCAAGAAACCCATGTTTGAACTTTAAAAATCAGTGGTCGAGAAGCTATGAGTAATATTTAATAATTATAAATTTCAGATGTTCATGTGGGCTATTATAAGTCACAAGAACTTTATGTAAAAGACTATTATTTGCTAACTGGAGAACTAATGTTTTTTTATTTTTGTTTCTATTAGCATTTGTTAATATAATAAGATTTATTGGGTTGATGGAGTGGTTTTGATTGTTTCAGTAATTGTCTGAGTGAGTGTGGTGAAATTGAAAAGATACGGCAGTACCTGCGGGAAGAGCTGAAGCTGACAGGCTGAAAGCCAGGACTAGTGGTAGCCACAGACACCAGTCCATGCTGCTATGATCTCTCTCCATCATCCAGCCAGTCCTACCATATATACCCACCACAACCCTGCGGGTACCTTGCCAAACACCTTTATCTTTCCATTTGCTTTCTCAATAATTATTATTATTATTGTATCATCTCCTATTATGTTTTATAATTGCAATATTTAATAAAAATTTTCATTTTATCTCGTTAAAGTACATTTAAGAAAAAATTGAATGTTGTATAACGCAAGATGACGATTTACTGACATAATTTGGCAATTCACAATATATATATATATAAAGATTTCACAAAAACACGTGAAATAACAATCAATGATCAAACGACAATAAGAAAATGGGAAAACAAGACTAAGATCTTTCAACCGTAACAAGCGGTCCCCGTCAGAGTCAAAAACCCAACTGACTCAAAATCCAGTTGGGTTTTTGACTATGACGAGGACCGCTTATTACGGTTGAAAGATTTTAGTCTTGTTTTCCCATTTTCTTATTGTGGTTTGATCACCACAATATATATATATATATATATATATATATATATATATATATATATATTGTAAACAGTAAAACGATCTAAAAGGACAACAAACGTTTCACGGTGAATCACAAACACGGAACTAAGGAACAAACACACTTACTGTTCTCCAACCGTCCCTTCACAAGTGCGCTTGGTGTCTCTATCTCAACTCTCCTTATGACGGTTCAACCAAAAATTAGAGACAGTAAGTGTGTTTGTCCCTTAGTTCTGTGTTTGTGATTCATCGTGAAACGTTTTATATATATATATATATATAAACACGTGAAACATATATATATAGTTTCACGTGTTGGGTTTTTGACTCTGACGAAGATCATATATATATATATATATATATATATATATATATATATATATATAATTAATCACCAAGAAAAAGGCAAACTCACGATTCAAATAATTTCGTTGCTTTAACGTCTATATATATATATATATATATATATATATATATAATATCACCAAGAAAACGATCCACAAGGTAGTAGCTTGCTGTTAAAGAACTAACATTTCATACAATTGTTTAAACTATATGAGTCAAAGGTGTTTGGGATAACAGGCGTACTGTGTTTGAGTTTTACAAAAATATGTTTGTTACATTGCTTATTTTTGAATATTATTTTGCGAGTTTGTTAAGGTTACAAGTTTGTAAACCGAGCAATATAATGCGATCAGAGGGTAATATGTGAAGTAAGACGTCTGCCTTTCGGATTGGAGACGTCGCCAATGTAGAACTGTCTGAGCCGCTCGGCGTCATGTCTCACTACTGTAGTGTGTCGCCACTTTCCTGATGGAACCAAGTGTCTCAATCGACTTGCCAGTCATGAAAACCTAACAAACAAATAAATTATTCTGTCTTAACGTGTATCATTCATACTGTTCAAATCAAGTTCTTGACTTTCAGTTTTCCATTTTTTTTTTTACTGTACTATATATAAGTAAAGTATAGTAATCGAATGAAAAAATTCGATCTCGAGATTTTGACGGAATTACATGTTTTGAGGTCCCAGAGATCGTTGTATGAAGTTTATTCGATGATGTCTGTATGTGTGTGTGTGTGTGGGTGGGTGGGTGAATATGTATCCAAAGTTTGTGGCCACGCTACGGTCCAGAATCTTTCATTAATCAATTGATATTTTGTCCGTTAACAGGTCATGAGTCCTATTATTTAGCAACAAAATTGCATGATAGGAAAGTCACTTTTGGCCAAAAACCTGTTTTTATACACTACATTTTTTTTCTGCTAAACTAGAAATTCTAGAATATTGAAATTTCTTTAAGGCTACAAATCCAATAAACGAAAAATAACCTCAGATTTTTAAAACAACAGAAAATATATTTTTTTCAAGAAAATTTAAAAATGTTGACTCATAAATCAATCTGAAAGCTTGTGAGAGTGATATAAGCCAAACCGTTTAACGGATCGAAATCAAGTTACATCAAGAAGTTTGATATAAAGTTTATTTATAGTAAAGATGAGTGTAGGCCACTCCAGATTTTTTATTGAGTCATAAAATTCAATTCGTAAATTCAGCCTTAACAGAGCTGCTCTGTTAGTGAAAATCGTGGCTTATTTATCAATTGAAACCTATTTTAGTTGTGTGAGTGATCCGTATCAAATTTATTTTTTAATTAAATAAATATTTTATATATGTAACTATGCATGATCAGAGTAAATATTTTGAAAATAATTCAGTTGTGCTTTTTATATGTTTATATATAAGGTGTTCCTAAAAAAAATCAATACGGTGCATTATTGATAAACTGAATTATTCTAGGTCGAGGCAAAGGGACTGTTTCAAGTCTTTAATCTGCTGTCAGCCTATGTTATCAATCTTTAAACATTCTTAAGATGTGAAGCTTTCTTTATTTAATGTGTAATTTGTAAAATGACAAAGAAAATATAAATATAACAACTATATTGATAAAAGTATCGAAAGTGAAGTAATAACAAAATAAAAAAGTTTATGAGGACTTGGTCAGTTCTTTAGGTTCAAATTAAAGTCCTAATCAAAAAAAGAGTTTCAATCTTAAACTAGCCTAGTCCTGATAAACTTTATTTTATAACTACTATAGTATATCATCTGAAATAAATATAACAACAAATATTGATCAAACCACAATATGAAATGGGAAAACAAGACTAAGATCTTTCAACTGTAACAAGCGAGTCAAACTGTAACTGGTCGTCGTCAGAGTCAAAAACCCAACTTATTGTGGTTTGATCATTGATTGTTATTTCACGTGTTTGTGTGAAATCATTTTATAACAACAAATAAATATAGTTTATATAAATATGTATTATATACATATAAACTATACAAAGTTTGTATGAGATCTTTTAAAATGAAAGCTACTAGGATATTAAAGCAATTAGGTAACAGTTACAGATTACAGATAATCATTTACATATGACAGATAATCATTTACATATGACATATAATCAAATACAGATGACAAATACAAGTTACAGAGTGACAGATGACATGAATCAGTTCACATGAGAGATAATCATATAGATATGACAAATAATCAGTTGCAGATCGCAAATAATCATTTACATATGAAAAATAATCAGTTGCAGATGAGAGATAATCATTTGGATATGACAAATAATCAGTTACAGACGACAGATAATCATTTACATAAGACAAATAATCGGTTACAGATGACTGATGATCAGTTACAGATGACAGATAATCTGTTACAGATGACAGATAATAAGTTACAGATGACAGATAATCTGTTATAGATGACAAATAATAAGTTACATATGACAAATAATCATTTACAGATGACAGGTGGTCAGTTACAGCAGTGGCACAAGTTGACTACTCATCCATAAGTAGGTCCTATTGAATATCATTTCTTTTAGTTAAACTAGTGACTTGCAGTCAGATGAAGAATCATAAGAGGAAAAAGAAACGAAATAATAAAATAACTCTAGTCTATGATTGTGGTGTGGTTCTTAACGTATTTTGAATAATTTTACTGTAGAAATGGTAGGAAATTCTGTATTTCCTGCTCAAATAAACTGAGCCTCCTTCAGAGACACGAGGTGAGGCATGGACAGCTCGAGCCTCCTTCAGAGACTAGAGGTGAGGCATGGACATCTCGAGTCTCCTTCAGAGACTAGAGGTGAGGCATGGACAGCTCGAGCCTCCTTCAGAGACTAGAGGTGAGGCATGGACAGCTCGAACCTCCTTCAGAGACTAGAGGTGAGGCATGGACAGCTCGAGCCTCCTTCAGAGACTAGAGGTGAGGCATGGACATCTCGAGTCTCCTTCAGAGACTAGAGGTGAGGCATGGACAGCTCGAGCCTCCTTCAGAGACTAGAGGTGAGGCATGGACAGCTCGAACCTCCTTCAGAGACTAGAGGTGAGGCATGGACAGCTCGAGCCTCCTTCAGAGACTAGAGGTGAGGCATGGACAGCTCGAGCCTCCTTCAGAGACTAGAGGTGAGGCATGGACAGCTCGAGCCTCCTTCAGAGACTAGAGGTGAGGCATGGACAGCTCGAGCCTCCTTCAGAGACTAGAGGTGAGGCATGGACAGCTCGAGCCTCCTTCAGAGACTAGAGGTGAGGCATGGACAGCTCGAGCCTCCTTCAGAGACTAGAGGTGAGGCATGGACAGCTCGAACCTCCTTCAGAGACTAGAGGTGAGGCATGGACAGCTCGAGCCTCCTTCAGAGACTAGAGGTGAGGCATGGACAGCTCGAGCCTCCCTCCAGAGACTAGAGGTGAGGCATGGACAGCTCGAGCCTCCTTCAGAGACGAGAGGTGAGGCATGGACAGCTCGAGCCTCCTTCAGAGACTGGAGGTGAGACATGGACAGCTCGAGCCTCCTTAAGAGACTAGAGGTGAGGCATGGACAGCTCGAGCCTCCCTCCAGATTGTGTAATCACCCACAAACTGGAGTGAGCGCGTGCAATGTCGCGTGCTTGTTCCCATTTCTGTGTATGTTCCCAATATAATGGTTGAGGACACTTCCATGTAATAAAAGTATACATCTTCTTTTCCATGGTTTTCGGTAATATATTACACGCTTGTGTATTATATCTATATCTTCTTGAAATTACATATATCCACAGAAAAAATGCTTCCTTGAGGCAGGCAGTACCTCTGCCTCAAGGAAGCATCTTGTTTGCTCCTATTCTCTCATCCTATTCTGTTGACATCCTACTGTATGTTTGTAAATCTGACTTGGGAGTCACTGCCTCTCCACCCCCAAACCTCACTGCACGTCACTAAGTTTAACATAGTTTACCATCGTCTTTCGGCTAACAAGAGATGCCTCATATTCTATGTAACAGCATTTGATTATAATAACAAGTTTAGATTACTTAAATATAATCGTTCACTTTATCAAAGGAAGAGATTATATTCGATTTAAAAGTCCTTGTTTTACTTCCACAATATTCTTTTTGTACTATTAACCTGTTATGAAGAAATAACCTTATCAAGAGAAAAATTCAGTATGACAAGTGTTTTGAAGCTACGAAACGAGCATAGAAAGAAAATAAAAGAGATATATGGAAAAAGTAAACACGTAGAGAATTGCATTATTGAGTTCATTTGGCCTCGCGGTTTTGTCCACAATGAACCATAAAAAGAGCAAAACCTTCAGTAATAAACTGAACAATCATTGTTTCCTTTACTAGCTATTGTATTCAGGTTTGTACTTGCAATGATGAAACAAATAAGCCTAACTTTAAGGTAGTGCAATCAGTTATTATGTGGTATTTACTCATTGTAAGGTAAAAAAAAATAATGGAATAGTCTCCACATATAGAAGTTTAATAATGTAAAAAACGCGTTTCTAACCCGTTTGAAATGTTGCCTAAAGTGTTCCTCTTTAGGGGTCAATCAAGGATGAGTGTCTGTGGTACAGCTAAGTTAACTGTATTAATAAATTTCTATATGTGGAGATTGACTATTTCATTTTTTTAGTCTTCAATCAAATAAGTCAGAGGTGCTCAATACGTAGATCGCGAACTACCAGTCAAACACCAGGGTATTATTGGTAGATCGAATGGCATTAACAAAATTAACATAAACTTATAACTCTTCCCGTCACTGATTAATATATCTGAAATATGAATCAATTCTGATGTTTATGATACTTAGCTCACTGTGTATTAGTTCATTAAAGCTAATAAGTTAGTCGTTAAGTTGCCTCTAACTCTTTACTTTAAATTTTTTCACGTAAAAATTAAGAAAGGCTGAGGAGGCAGGATCAGGTAAGAAAAAAAAACATATCACTTTTATAAGAAATAGGAAGAGGTTTGTTCACGATTAATATTACATAAATTGTTATAACTTTAAAGAATTTTAAATATATATTTCTATATAAATACAGTGGGTAGTTCATTGTGACTTGTTCATTTCATGAGTTGCTCGAATGCAGGAAATGTATGAGCATCACTAAATAAACCTTACACAGTGATTGTTATATAGTATTTTTTATGTAAAATGTGTTGTTTAACGTTTTGACGTGTTTTTTTGAAGTCTTCTTTTGATGCTTTACGTCCATCATTTCTCCAAAGCGGAACAGCTTTACTGTTAGCAGTTTCACTTGGTATTCTCACTCTATTCATTGAAGTCTCGTTTTTTCTCTTTGGCAATAGTTTTATTTCAAATGTTCTTAATAGCTCAGAAAATAGTTTTCCAATAGCTTTCCTTTTCCAGAGGAGTGATTTGGTGCAGAGAATTGGTATATTCTCACAAGAAACCATTATGGCCAAAATGATAGAGAGGGCTGATGTATGGACAATGGTAGACTTCCTAGTCCACAAAAAAGAGACGCCTAGAAGAAAGCAACTAGTTCTAAATCCAAGGATGCCTAGCCTGAGGTAATGTGGGAAACAGTTCCAGGCTAGGCCCAAGAAGAAAAGGGGGTGTTTTAGTTGGTAGTCTGGTTCACTGTGAGCCCAGTACTATGTGCATAAATGCATTACACCTCCTTACAAAAAAAAAAGAAAAAAAAATTCCTTTTGGGGCAGGGTATGTATTTCATCTTCACTATGAAGTTAACTGTAGATTTGATATGCAATCAATTTTTTTTTAAAAAAAATGGACACCTGGACAGACCAGGTCTCTTCTCTGTTTTAAAATAACCATGATTCAACGTATGTAAACTTATGTAGTAGTGGTTCAAATCTAACATGCTTGAGACAGTTTGTTTATGGCAAATAATAATGTTACAAATGATAGAAGAGTATTTTCTCTTAAAATCTATAATGATTAAAATATAGTAGGAAGATTAGTTGTTAATAATGAAAAGAATGGTTATTGGATGACAGGGTCAAAGGAAGGGCCTTAAAGGGAGAGCCTTGGGTCACCGACCTCAGGCCTTGTCTACCTGCTTCCCGTCAATCTTACATCGCCAAGTAATGCACCCTTTTAAGCTAGAACTGTATTGAGTTCTGAGAAAAGAGAGTATTTTCAATGCTTCCAGTGTAAACAAATACTAGTATATTAACAATACAGTACTATATATGGAAACAGATCAATGATCAAACCAAAATATGAAATGGGAAAACAAGACTAAGATCTTTCAACCGTAACAAGCGGTCTTCGTCAGAATCAAAAACCCAACTGGGTTTTTTCCAGTTGGGTTTTTGACTTTGACGAAGACCGCTTGTTACGGTTGAAAGATCTTAGTCTTGTTTTCCCATTTCATATTGTGGTTTGATCATTGATTGTTATTTCACGTGTTTATGTGAAATCTTTTTATGGAAACAGATATAAAGCAACTGGAGTAAACGTAAATCAGAATGGTATCAAAAAACTGTATTAACTTTTAATCGCAATAAACATAAGAAAAAAAGGGAGAAAAGTAATGTTTTAAAAAAACAAGTTAAACCCATGACAACTAAACTGTGTTTTTTATGTTTTATTAATGCATCGTCTGCTATGACATTAGCACTGTCTGGTTTTGTTCGATTCTCTGGTTCCTCATATTTTGTTGTATACCTTTATATTCC
This sequence comes from Hermatobates lingyangjiaoensis, assembly GCA_026182355.1. Classification (NCBI taxonomy): domain Eukaryota; kingdom Metazoa; phylum Arthropoda; class Insecta; order Hemiptera; family Hermatobatidae; genus Hermatobates; species Hermatobates lingyangjiaoensis. The sequence goes on along the minus strand of JAPFBL010000290.1, from coordinate 14,507 downwards.
TTTAGGAATGATGTCACTTCACTGGAATATTTATTATCAGATGCTAGTGCTATTATCAATTTTGATGGTATGCCTGCAGACATCCTTTCTTCCTCTAATTGTGGGCATTCTTTAATTAAATGGGTCACCATCAACACATCTTTACATTTTGGGCATGAGAGTCTTTGTTCTTTGGATAACACGTAACTATGTGTGACTCGAGTGTGACCTATACGTAGAACTAAACTGTTACTTGTATTTTTTTCAATGGACATCACTCCTCTTTGTTAATATCCCGTTAAAACAGGAGTGCTCAATACGTCGATCGCGATCTAGAACTGGATCGCTAAGGTATTATTAGAGTTAAAAGTGAAGAATTATTTCTTTTTTTTAAAAAAAAAGTGGTTTGATATGAAATGGCGTGACATAAAAAAAAATGTCACTGGATCGGGTAAGAAGTACAAAAATGTATCACTTTCACATGAAATGGGAAGAGAAGGTTTTTACGATGAAATATTACAAACATCGTCATAAATTGTTAGAATCATCAATATATTTCTAAATAAATAGAGTGGGTAGATGATTATGACTTGTGCATTTCATAAATAGCTGGCAGTCAGAAGATGTGTAAGCACCCCTGCTCTAAAAGAATAAATGAAGTAGAAACAAAATACAAATTTTTTTTTTATCAGAACTCGGTCACTTCTTCAGATTCAAATAAACTCTCATTACCAACGTTTTGGTTTTCATTTCAAAGGAAATATAAAAAATAATACAATAATTAAAAAATCAAACATACACACAAAAAAAAGCGAAAAGTTCTATTACTAACCTATTGCCGAAATTTCTATTCTAATTTCTTATTTGTAATTTTTTGCAGTTTTTATATATATTTGATTTTTGAATTATTGTATTATTTCTTATATTTCTTCTGCTTTGTAAATCTATGAAAAAGGTTTTAAATGAAAATTAAAAGAATAAAGTTAAGGTCGTAAAGAAATGTAATCCATGAATAGCCTAAAAGTATGGAGATCTCATATAGTTTATATGCTATCGGTTACACCGAATTGTACAAATCAATTGTCTTTAGAAAGTTTAAAACTTTCTCGTTATATCAGGCATACTAAACATCTTTAGTTGTCTTTTTAGTGCTTTGGAGGTCTGTACAATGTTATGGAGAACAGGATAAGTCCGAAAAGCTCAAATCTACTTAGACTCATTCCCAATAATATCTAAGCTTTGGTTTGTTCTAGTCCACTTTCAAGTGATTTGATTTTTGAAATGACTAAAAGGCCGCATGTTAATATGCATTGGTCTGATTTGATTTTACTGGTATCACTGAGAGGCCAAGGTTTTTGACATCAAGTCAAAACAGGTTAACCTAACCTAGTCTGTCCTAAACTTAGTAGTTATCAAGGCATCTCTTCGATTCACCCTTTTCACCAGTTCTGATTACAACTGATACAATCTGAGCTAATTGAGCTCTTTCTTTTACTCACAGTAGCCATTATTGAGGAAATTCTTTCTTTATTAATATATACTATTTGTATTAATATTTATATTTTATATATCCTATAATTCTTTATTTGCGATTCGTGATTCTAGTAATCTATTCTATAATTATAATTTCTACATTGCCTATTTATTTCTACAGTTAAATATTTCGTATTGATATAGCTTCTCGACAACTCATTTTCAAGTTCATAGATGGGTTTCTCGAGGATTTTATTCTAAAGAAATTACACTCCTGTTTATATGCCGATATTTCGCCATAAATTGTTTAGCATGTTCAAGGCTAAAAACACTTTATTAACGACATAACTAGTGAAAACAAATACATCCACAGAAAATCAACCAACAGAAAACAAAAAACACAAAAAACCAACCATAAAGGACTACAAAATTGCCAGAGTTATTGGTTTTTTTTTAAAAAAAAACATGTGTTGTTACACATAAAAACATAATTAACATAACATTAACATAAAAAAACATAATTACTTATTATTAATTATTATGACCAAACACAATTTTAAACAGATAAGCAGTATTACGAAATAATACTGGCTATTTTGTGGTTTTCTTTTTACTGTATTTTGGTGTTTTATGGTTTGGTTGTTAGTGTTTTTTTTGTTTTCTAAATAATTTTTGGTGAAATGTCGGCGTATAAACAGGAATGTAATTTCTTTAGAATAAAATCCTCAAAAAACCCATCTGTGAACGTTAAATATGTCTATTTAAGTTGTTTAATATCTCTCACCTGAATGTACGATGACATTTATGTTTATAGTTAGAATGATATCAAAAAGTATACTATATCACCCCGGTACGAAAATGGCATACAATCCACTTGATACGAAGTTTATTTATAATAAAGTATAATAAAATCGACGTACCCAAATTATTGTTGTTATAACATCTTACTTAAGTTAGATGTTATACCCTTACCAAATCGACTTACCCTTTCTGTGTTAAATTCCAGAAATTCCGAAAGTGGGTTCCGCGGAACCCAAAGGTTCCTTAACGGACTGTCTGGGGTTACGCAAAAAACATTTAGTAATAGAATTTATCTAATTTTTTTTTTCTTTAGTGGGTATGGATTTATTCTGTGTTTCTTGTGAATCATGAAACCGAATAATACTTATACACATAAGTAGAAGTGGCCAAAATTTTATTCATATTTACGAGTAGGATGAATCACTAGTCAGTTTTTGGAGCTATCTGATTCCTGAATTTCCTTCTATTGTAAAAATAGCGGTTCACACATTTCAAAAAGGTTTCCGCGTCGAAAAAAGTTTGAAAAACTCTGTGCTGGACGATCTACCAATAGTAGTTAAAAGGAATTGTTACAGTTTAGAAAGAGGCCAAAATTAATTGTATATATTTTTCTGTTTAAGTGTTGGCTTTAGGGACGATTACAATTTACGACTAGGAATTTTTTTAAATAACTTATGGTATTTTATGTTATGCTTTTTCGTAAAAAGAGAGGCCACTAATTGATCGTTTTTGTCATCTTGGAGTAATCCAACTTCTACTTCTACTCAAAGTTAAATCTGACCTTTACATACAACCTTTACATACAACATACAAGATGTCATATTTTTAACTATAGTGATAGATTTTTTATTACAAGGTACAATAAAGCCTCGCCTAAGAGATTATCCTACTCGCGGATAAAATGTTTTACTGACTCTGCTATTATGTAATCGTATGAATATTGATTCCTGTCATATGCCACTTAAATTACCGTCCACCTGATATGGCTTTGGTTAAAGTAATGTCTCGTCACGCTCTTTTCTCCTTGATCAAATAATGAACTCACCCCCCTCGGTGAAGCTGAGAACTGAAAACCCGACACTCTATAAAGACTAATTAGAAATTTCTAATTTTCAAGCTGCACCCTTTCAAGTAAGAAGACCCAATGGAGGAGGGGAAGGCAACTGGCAACTGCTGTAATCTCTCTCAAATGTCGCCTATTGTACAAATGAACCTTCGCCAACAGAACTAACGCATACTGCACCCTTCTTAATGTTTACTAACTGCACCACAAGGTCAGGATATTCCATTGCAAAGGTACTAACCAAAATTACATGAATTTTACTGGGGATCAACCAAAGAATCCAAACAGGCCAATCCATAATGCACTGAATCCCAATAGGAATGCAGTGAATAGAAGAAAAGATAAGGTTAAGGTTTTGTAAACTTAAGTAGTAAGATGGTATTGAAAAAAGTCCTCCTCTAAACTTTATTAAGTTCACAAAAGTGTTTATCAAGTATACAATCTACTTAAACCTCATACATTGATTACAAACAATCTCAAAGTAGAACAGTTGAAAGAATTCAACTCTTGGCATCTTGTTTATTGTATATAAAGGTCGGGCAGATTAAACTAGGATTAGGAGTGGGTTACTTTGACAAATTGTTCAAGCTTCCATTTATGTTTCAAATCATACCATTCATAACGATTTGAAATTCCTTTTATCCACTAAGAAATCCTATGATGATACTGCAAATCTCACTCTTTTGTTTCATTTTTTTTATATGTCATAAATCACTATCACTAGTTACCCATCTAAGGGTATTTTATTAATTACCAAATACTTGGTAGTATTTAATACCAAACAGCTTATTATATTGAATTATGATATTATAAATTCACCGAAGGGGTTCTTGAGGATTTTGGTCATAAACATACAACTCCTGATTATAAGCCGACGTTTCGCCAAAAGTTGTTTGGCATTTTCAAGGCTAAAAAAACAATTTATTAACGTAAGAAGTAAAGCAAGATAAATACATCCACGGATACCAACCAAAAGAAAACAAACCAAACAAACAAAAAATTCAGTAACAAGGGAACCACAAAAGGTTAATAAAATACCTAGTGATATTATTATAATAATAAATTATAATAATAATACTAGGTATTTTATGATCCTTTTGTGGTTCTCTTGTTACTGAATTTTTTGTATCCGTGGATATATTTATCTTGCTTTACTTATGTCGTTAATAAATTGTTTTTTAGCCTTGAAAATGCCAAACAACTTTTGGCGAAACGTCGGCTTATAATCAAAGTGGTATGTTTATGACCAAAATCCTCAAGAAACACTTCGGTGAATTTCAAATATTAGTGGTCGAGAAGCTATATCAATATTATATTTTATACTAAGTTAATATTAATAATATGCAGAATTAATATTTGTAATTCTAGGAGTCAAGTTAGTTCAGTGGTTAACGTACTCGCCTCTGAACTGGTAGGTTCGGGGTTCGATATCCACCTCGCCCTCGATTTATTCAGGCGGCAGATGAATAAATCTCAGTACGTCGTGTCTCGGAGAGGACGTTAAAGCGTCGGTGCCGAGACAGGTACTCGTTAAAAATCCTTACTTTAAATACCCTGAGTTTGGAAAAATTTAGGACTCCCAATGTAGAATCAACAGGTAATCTGACTCGCCTATAACTAAAAATAATAATAAGTGAGCCAAATTATAATAATAAATAATTTGGGTGCCAAATAATAAATGAGTCCCAATTTCCACCCTTAGAACAGTACTAAACCTTATGAGTGTTGGCGGTGGAAAACAAAGAATATATTTGTAATTCTAACCACCTAAGATTTTGTCGTAAGAAGGTTACTTCAGATTAGTTAAAGAATCTATTACAGCAGGAAGGACAGGTGTGAAGCGTATGATATGCCGCATGCGGGGCTTGCTCAACTCCACTTCGCGAGTTAACACTGATAACACGTTCACTTGTATGTACATCATTGACACATTACTGACCATCATAAAAGCTTTCAACTTATCAACAACTTTTCGTTTCTACATACAACAAACTATTAGAAATACTTCTTTTATCAAAACCATATACAAATCACCTTTTCATTTTTCGATGTATAAAATATGATAGTAATAAGCAAATAGATTCATGATTGATATTTTAAATAGTCTATTTAATTAATTACTTTGTTTAATTTATTTAAATATTCTGTTTAAATATTTAATTTTATATCCTGTAACGCATTATATTTTAATACTTGTATGTTTTAAATATTACAAATAGTGTTAGGCTCCTGAAAGCCATTTTGACATTCCGTTCAATACCACTCACTCTCTTCTCTCTCTCTCTCTCTCTCTCTCTCTCTCTCTCTCTCTCTCTCTCTCTTACGCACACACTCTCATTTACTCACTTATCTGAACATGTGTTTTTGTTTTTGTCTCAAGAACTGCTGTCGAAGTACACCAATATATATATATATAACATAAAAAGGATAAATTGGGATGCGGTCAGTTTCTTCGTCTTCCAATCAAACTCTCATTGCCTACGTTTCGATTTTTATGTTACATATCTGTCCCACGGTTGACAGTTCATTACTGTTTTGTATATATATATATACTTAAAATAAACTGTCACACATAGAATGAAACGTAACAAACCTTCCTTTGTTACGTTCGTTCTATGTGTCACAGTTTATTTCAAGTGTAATCAACCATACGGACGAAGCGCTCTTCATCAGAGTCAAAAACCCAACTGACTCGACTTGACTTGACTCTGATATAGGTGTCTAATGTAATCGGGATTACATTAGACATCTATTCTATCCAACGGTTGATATATTATTGAATTTGTTATATATATATATATATATATATATATATATATTAATAAGTATATACATCATCAAAGAAAACCAAAGACATTTTCAAAACAAAAACGTATAATGCAAATCATAAACAATTATTAAATTAAATTAACTGTCTACGCAACACAAATATAATAAACTTTCAACCCCTTTAAAAAACTAGTTTTGAAAAATTAAAAATACATTTATTTTTAATTTGCAAATAATACAATTGAAAAATACGTTTTAAAAACAGTATTACCGACATAAAACAATAAAAACAGTTAAGATCATAAAAACTCATTTTGGTATAAAATTTCAGATTTTTTGTTAACTTTTTATTATTGATTTTTTTTTCTAATTTCTACTTTCCCCCTCAAAATGCCGTCGCCGGGACAGACCGCCCCCCCTCCCTCTCCCATGCTACGCCGCTGAGTTAAGCCGAGTATATTAGTTGAATATAAAAGCGTTTTAGAAATGAGTAGTTTTCCACTATGGAGAAATAGAAACAGCTGAAGTAACTATGACGCACTAGGCAGACTCATTTATCATTTCGGCATTAATGTCTGTTGACTAAATGCATACCATTAATGATTAGCCGAATTCCTCTTAGCTTCTAGTGGAAACCCAATCAACAGATTAGTGCTTCGTCCATTATACGAGCCCGGATTAGTTCTCTGGTGGGTAATAAAGGGACAAAGCGTTCGCCCAGAGCTAAGCAAAAACCTACTGCAGCCTAATAACACAGGTAAATCAACCGTATTAATCACATTTTCTTTATGAAAGTATACTATGTTAATAAATATACTATGTTAAATTTTACTTTTATTGTTAAAATTTAATTTTGTTATATGTTTTAATATAATATTAAAACTTGACAGTCGCTAATGTTTTGGGCTTATATTTTCACCTTATGAGAAACATAAAAGAGGTATAACCTAAAAGCCTATCGGTATGGGAAAAGAAAAAAGAGGAGCTTTTTTAATAGCGAGAGGAAACAAAAAGTATTTTAAGCAATTATTACACTATAAAGACTTGCGTAATGATATAAAAACAGTTTTCTGTCTAAATTCGCTTTAAACATTGGTTTTTTTTACTCATTGGAAACTATTATGAAAATAAATACTCATTGGAATATTGTACAACCAAAGTTTTTCAGTAGGGGCTACTGTAGGTAGGAGATAGGCAGTAGAGGCTACTGTAAGTAGTATATAGGCAGTAGGGGCTACTGTAGGCAGGAGATGGGCAGTAGGAGATAGGCAGTAGAGGCTACTGTAGGCAGGAGATAGGAAGTAGGAGCTACTGTAGGTAGGAGATACTCGTAGGTATTAGGAGCTTCTGTAGGCAGGAAATAGGCAGTAGGGGCTACTGTAGGTAGGAGATAGGCAGTAGAGGCTACTGTAGGCATGAGATAGGAAGTAGGAGCTACTGTAGGTAGAAAGTAGGCAGTAGGGGCTGCTGTAGGTAGGAGATAGGCAGTAGGGACTTCTGTAGGCAGGAAATAGGCATTAGAGGCTACTGTAGGCAGGAGATTGTCAGTAGGAGCTACTGTAGGTAGAAGATAGGCAGTAGGGGCTACTGTAGGCAGGTGATAGGCTGTAGGGGCAACTGTAGGTAGGACATAGACAGTAGGGGCTACTCTAGGCAGGATATAGACCGTAGGGGCTACTGTAGGCAGGAGATAGGTAGTAGGGGTCACTGTCACTGTCACTGTTTGGGCAGGATATTACTGTTAAAATCAGGCTACTGAATTTGCAATACTTTTTGTCGTGAACTGTTTAAAAACTGGACAGTAGATTATTGAAACCTTTTTTTCATTTTTAATCAGGAAGATAATTTTTACGTGATCTGGGTTTGCGAAAAAATCAATGAAAGGAGGATCTAAGATCATGCTTACGACGTTACTGTTTTAAGTAATTGTTTATGAAAGCTTTCCAATTAGTTATTTATAATGCTTTAATTTTAACAATTTTGGTTTTTGATTTCGATTCTGGAAACAAATATCAGATTACGCATATATCTAAAAAATTGATGATTGGTTGAACATATTGAAGATTTTCAAGGAAACTAATAGAAGGGAACAGTAAAACACTGTGGCTCACCCTTCTTCGAGTTATAGGATCTGTATCGAACCTCATTTTTTTTTGAAAAACTAAAATTTATGCGTGAATGTAATTTTTTTTAAAAGTAGGTTCAAAAGTTTTGGTAAAAGGTGTAAAATATAATCAAAATGAAATAAATTAACTTTAAAGAACATCAAAAACGTTTGTTTTTATTTTATAAATAAAAATTGAATGAGTTATTTCTTTCAATGAATACCAGTTATGGGTATTCATCCAACATATCACTGTTACTCTGCTGTAACAGATGTGTGATTTACAGGAGTTGAGCGACTTTTATAATGCTAAAATATTATTTAATAAAATTATTAAAAGTGTTCTACTGTAGAGAAGATAAACATTTCAATTCACAGTTAACCATTTTATATCCAAAAATCCTTGATAAAGATTCCAATGTGATTCAATGGAAATTATTAATATGATAAAATTGTTTGTTGTATGAACTCATATATCAGAAAATATTTTTAAATAAAATTGCTATATAATTCAAGAAAATATGTTTGACCTTCTACTCAGATTTGAAAATATTATTTCAAAATAAATAATTGTTGAGATCAAATCTTATGGTTTTTTTTTTATTTATTTAGCAAGATCGCCAGTTTATGTAATGTCAGTTGTGAAGGTTATTTGGCAAAGGCTATCTGGCAACAATGTAATAGAGACAGCAAAGCCTATCCTGATGGTTGAAAGATTTCTGAGGAAGGGACAGAGGGACTTGCTTTAATCCTGCAAGCCTCAGTCGGTTGACGCACGCCATGGCTTCTTGCCTTGTCTTCTTCTCTGTATTCCTCGTTCCAGTCACCCTCCAGAGTAAGTCAGAACCAGTTTTCAGTATTTGTACTTTTTTGTAAATATATGTTCTAATTAAAGCTTATTATTATTATTATACAATAATATTGAATAAGCTTTATAATAATTTATTAAAATCTAAATGAATAGGTATATCTTTGTAAGATATTGAAAGTAAAATTGATTTTCTCTATTTACTACTACTGTTGTTTGACGTACTTACTGCATTCGGTATATCAAGATGGTTATCCGAATGATCAAATTTGTATGTTCAGTTTTATTGAGTCAATAAATCCTTATCACGAAAAGAAAATCGTAAAAGTAAAGTTGTATTGCGAAAATTATTCAAGTATAACAATGCAAACCCTTTCATTTTTTGGTTTTCCATTTCTTTGATTGATTGTATGAAATTTTTTTAAGGTTCAATCCTAAAGTACTTGTGAATTCTAATATACTATTGCAGTTTTTATAAGTTTCTTGAACTCACTAATTGATCAAGTTCTAAATTTTCAAATGAAATAGTTTTGAAATCCAATCAAAGATATGATACATGCTCGTCATATTATAATATTATAAATATAAAATCTGATATTTTTATCTCGAATGTTATCTAATATTAATATATATGTATAAACTAGATTCACAGAAAGAACACATATAAAAGGGATGATAGGAACCACTATATTTCGAGCTCATCGTCATCAGGCAGAGAGATAAATAAGTGTGTCGAAATACAGTAGTGAGTTTCGTGATCTGTTTTATGTGTGTTCTTTCTCGAGTTTGCGGAATAACGATCTTGTTACTGTATCCATAGAATATAGTAAGTTACCAATCGACATGCTAAATGAACACATGTTCCTGCTGTCCTCAGCCATTTTCAATATATTGAAAATATATTTTCAATATTTTGAAGTTTAAATCTTTTTATAAGAAAGGTAGAATTCAACCTTTGAAGTTTAAAGCTTTAAAATGCATTCATTTCTTGATGATGGCTGAGGACAGCAGAAACATGTGTTTATTTAACATGTCGATTGGTAACTTACTATATTCTGTGGATACAGTAACAAGATCGTTATTCCGGAAACTCGAGAAACTTATGAAAAAGCAAGTTTCAGCTAAAGATGGTCTAATTTTTAACAATTTATGTATACAGGAAGAACTCCTACCAACATTAACAAATATATATATAGGTGAATCAGGATTCGGTCAATTTTCTAGATTCAAAAATCATTTTATAGACATTTATGTGTATAAAAAAATTTCACATGTTAGACCGCTTGTTACAGTTGAAAGATCTTAGTCTTGTTTTTTCCATTTCATATTGTGGTTTGATCATTGATTTATATGTATATTCTACATGTGTATTTATATAAGAGTTCAAAATCCATATGTGCGGAGTTCGCTGTATTTTACTTTGTTCTATTACATCAAGCAATGTGAAGAAAAAGGTACTGCAAAATACACGAAGAAGCCTTCCCAGTTTGTTGCGGGAGATCTTTAAAATTTTTTTTAACTAAGTTATGTTTTAAACAATCTATTAGGTATTTAAAGTGTTTTTTTTATTGATATTCAGTCATGACTGAAATGTCTGTTATTTAACCTTTTCGATGTTTTTTTTTATTACACAAAAACATAGAAAGAAGACCAATATGATATTCACATTAACTCTTTAACTTATTTATTTTCACTTGATTTAAAGAAATTTGAATAAAATAAATTTCAAATTTCTTTAATCAAGTCAAAATAAATAAGTTAGTGTACTGTTACAATTACAAGGTCAACTGTATATTCTTATATACGTAACCTAGACTGTTAAGAGTATCCAGTTGGTCATACACAGCTAATCGGAATAGCAGGGATAGCACAAGTCACTGAGAACAGTCTTTATTGGTCATATTTCAGATGTCGTAGATTCAATGTTTATACCGTCTTTTTATGAAAATGAGACATCCCTCGAAAATAAGTCCTAGTGTGATTTTCGGGACGTTTTGGACTATAAGCCCTGCCCTGAAAATAGGCCCTGGTTAAGATAATGTAAAAAAATATAATTCGATAAAAAAAAATGCTTGTAAAATGTAGTAGGTATCTCTAGCTGTCGTAATATTTCAAAAAATTCTTTGGAAAAAAATATTTCAATAAATTCCTTGTTTACCTCTGAAGTTCGTTTCAAGGAGGCTATTTAGACAAGAAGTATTAATTTATCCACAGCTATATTGCAAGACATTATAGATTCAGACCAATGATTCTACTGGAAATAGATTTGGAGGAAAATCAGAACGGAATTCACAATTTTGATAATTTATGACGATGTTCCAGAAGATGACATGACTATAATCAAATAAATTTAAATTTCTTTATAAAAATAAATATTAAACAAAAATATGGAAATCTACTTAATGTACTTGAAGCCCTCCTCCGAGAGTAAGCCCTAGCTCGGATTTTGACCTAAAAATAAAGTAAGACAGTGTCTTATTTTCGAAAAAGATGGAACTAATTATTCCTTCACTATATTGCTGTAATCCACTCTATAGTTCTTAGATTGAAACATCAAAACATATTTCATTTCAAACATATTTCAAACATCCAAGGAGCAGGCCAGAGTTTTTCCTTTAAGACATTTCTATTTTGTTAATCCAAATTATTTTTGGAATAATTTTGTTGATTTGTCCTTCATATAGGTTGTTATACCTTATAAAGATACTGATTTACCAAGAACTTCTTACACTACTACAAATAGATGATTTTCAGTCTTTTCCAATATTCTTAGCTCATGAAATATTTGTGGTAAAACAATACCTAATAAAAATGTTTTTAAGTTTTTTAATCACTAGAGAAGGGACTTAACATTAGTGGCTGCATTGTCATTAAGAACACATTGAGTACCTTTTATGTTTTTATATTAAACAAAACATAGAATAAGAATAGAAAAAGAATGCCAATATGATATTCATATTATAATGTCATATTAACTCTTTAACTTATTTAGTGAGACTTGATTAAAACAAATTTAAAATTTATTTTATTCAAGTTATAAATAACAGACATTTCAGTCATGACTGAATATTAATAACAAAAAATACCTTTATAAATAGATTGTTTAAAACATGACTAAGTTAAAAAAAAAATGAATAAAAGGTATGAAGATCTCCCACAATAGACTGGGAAGGGCTTTTCGTGTATTTTGTAGTATCCTTTATTTCATACCTGTTTGATGTAATAGACCAAAGCAAAATACATCTAACTCCACACATATCACATTTCATTTAGTTGAAAATACATTAGAGATGCAAATTTATTTCACCAACAAACTGGCTATCTAAAATATGATAATTAAAATTCATGTAAAAGATAATCTTTCCATAGGACTTACTACTTATTGAATCGAGTCTGATAAAAAAAATTCTAATTCAATGGAAACAAATACGGCAGTTTATCGAATATTCCAAGTTGAGTTTTCGATTTTTAGAGTTATATTACCTTTTATTGATATTGATTTTCATCACAAAATTCAAAAATTAGATTGTTTTTACCAGATTTCATTTTTGTATGATCAGCTGTTTAGAGTAAAAAACATTTTCTGAAATCATATAATGAACCATGACGACATTTTTTGTCTATATAATCTGACATTTCCGATTGTTGAAAAAAATTTAATATTTTTTCCAGTTGATATTACCGACAATTTCATTATGATACCAACATTTCAATATTTTAGACTTAGTAGTTGAGGGGAAAAATTTTATCTGAAATCCACATTTTGGCAAAAAAAACTGACTCTCCCATGATTCAGTATTGTCCAAAAACTATAGGGCATATATTGCCCAAAGACTCGGATATCTTGACCAGTAAGGTAGTCCTTAAACTGACAGCATTGTAGGTGTCTGTAACTTGTGCGTGTGTCTGAGTGGTTTGTAACGATGATTTTGCAAACACTATACAAGTGTTCTTTGTCGATCCGTTTGACAAGCTTCAATAATGTTTGTTTTAAGACATAGTTTTTCACGTGTTAAAGCATTGTTGTTTTTGGGGAATATTAAAACATTAAAGATTTATAGTACCATATGCATAAACGAGTATTAATGCTAAATCCTCTGTTCAGGTGGATATACAAAACTTAAATTTCATATTAAATATTATCCTCTTTTTTTTTTATTGTTTAAACCGATCTCCTAGCGGGTGTTAACGTCAGCCGTTTACCGGCTTTTTGTTTGATCGGTGATTCTACATTGGGAGTTGTAAATTTTGCCTAACTCAAGTGCATTTCGAGTAGGGATCTTTAACGAGTACTTGACATCGTACAGGCTCGGGGCCAACGGCTTAACGTCCTCTCTGAGGGACGACATACTCAGATTTATTCATCTCCCACTTGAATAAATCGAGGGCCAGGTGGGGATCGAACCACGGACTACCAGCTCATAGTGCCAGTACTGAGTTAACTTAGACCCAAATATTGTCTTAATACCCATATTGCACATTAACATTTCATAAACTTGGAATATTGGAAGAGTAAATATTATACGCAGATTTTTTTGCTGTTATTAAGAAGTTATTTTCTGCTCACAAATTATTAAGTGATAAGGGCCAAAGGTTCAAAAAATAGAAAATTCACTAATAATTATCTTTAAAATAATTATCGTTAAAGGCCACAAAAGCATGTCCTGCCATGAAACGAAAATCAAAATCTGACCGAGATTTTGAAAATGTTCAGTTTTCCTATCATTGAGCCATTGTAATAACAATATAAGATTTTTATATAAAAATATTAAATCAATAAATATTTTCCATGTTTTTTCAAGATGTCTTTCAACTTTCATTTTATCAGGAAATTATGCCCGTAAAATATCATGGCGGGTATCAGATTTAAAAATAATATACACATTTTAATTATTATTAATATTCAAAAATAATGTTTAATTAATTAATTAATATTTAAAAGTATGGCTGAAAAAATGAAATTGGAGAGAATATTTTATAGAAACACACATTAACAATATATCTGATCACGTTTGTTTCTAAGCCTTTAGAATAATCTACAAACATTAACATTGAAAAATAATTTTGACTTACGAATGGTTACTTAATGTAAATTTAGTTTATTTAATTATTTCGAAGGAAAACGTCGTTTAATTATATGGATATCTAAAATCTATGATCAGAAATGTTTTTCAACAGAGAAGTTTGGCAATGTCTAATTGTTATTTGTTTTTGATCTCCAATTCCATATTGAAAAAGTCATTTAGAGTTCCTGCAAAAAGTTGATTTGTTTTTCCTTTAGTTGATTGTAAATTCCCTTTGTGTTGGGAAAAGTCAACTATCAATAACTGTGTAACTAACTACTTTAGAATGTTATAAAACATAAGCGATTCTAAACAAACTCAAATAACTTTCTTTTTGTTTCAGGTAGTTTTCCCTTGTATCAAAAATTTCCTCCAGGTCGGATTAAAGTTCCTTTGAACCCTTATTATACAAGACCGGTTTTTGTAAACAGAAATCCTGGTTTTCGT